>OX596006.1:22246866-22705592 GCA_951394115.2 Drosophila phalerata
AGAGAACACTAAATTTTTTTTTAGTATTTTTCGGGACTACCCTTAATGATTGAGGCTCGATCAAAACCAGCTAATTTAGAGTTGAAACGTGAATGGAAAAATCGCGATAATTTATTTGCAACTTGAAGCGCGAATTGTGTTTGTTTGGTTGGTATCGTGAAAAAAGTGTAAATACAAAAAAAATGTTAAGATACATTTATCTTTAATAAGTTGCTTGAAGAGATTTTTAGTATTTGTGTTTAGTTGTGTAATTCTGCAATGTATTGTTCTGGTATAATTTTAAATTAGAACTAACAAATTGATTCAAGTTCTGTAGAGTGTTACTTTTGCATAGTGAAAAGTATAGATAAGTTTAAGTTGAATTGTGATTAACAAATAAAATTTTTTTATTGGTTGAAGAGGGAGGGGGTAAAGATAAGATACAACTAAAACAAGCGGGAAAGGCTATAGTCGAGATCCCGACTATATGATACCCGTTACTTACTTTAATATATTGAAAAGTACTTTAAAGAAAATACTTGTTTTTCTCTGAAAACTTTAATTCGCCATAACTGTCGTTCTACATGTCCGATCTTGATGCGATTTAGTGGGATAATAGATAATGCTAATAGATAACGGTAATAATCACAAAAAACGTATTATCTTAAAAACTGTGGGTGTGGTGGTTTTTCGCGATTTGCGGGGGCGGATGGGGGCGTGGATTAAATTTTAAACAAACTTGATCTGCGTGAGGTATATAGAAATCTGTGTGCCAAATTTGGTTACTCTATCTCTTTTAGTTTCTGAGATTTCTTTGTTCAGACTGTTTTTCGCTATTTGCGGGGGCGGAGGGGGGCGTGGCTTAAATTTGAAACAAACTTGATCTGCGTGGGGTATATAGAAGTCTTTTAGTGAAAGTTTGGTATCTCTATCTCTTATGGTCTCTGAGATCCTTTTGTTCATACAGACGGACAGACGGACATGGCTATATCGACTCGGCTATTGATGCTGATCAAGAATATATATACTTTATAGGGTCGGAGATGCCTCCTTCTACCTGTTACGCACATTCCAACGAACACAATATACCCTTATACTTATTTTTTATAAGTAACGGGTATAAAAACAAAAAAAATCGTATTGTCCAGTTTAGTCTTACTAATGTTCATGCTAAATATCAAGACTCTACCATTCTATTTAGATTTTTTTGTTAATATTATATATTAAAGTCGAATTGGGAGGAGGTGGGGTGAAGGCGTGATCCGATTTAAAAAAAAAATTTAAATTTTACATTAGTCTAAATAAGCTCCATGTCAAATTTCAATTCTCTAGCTTTACATTTAGAGTTTATTCGAAAATATCGGACTTTTTTACCATAGTGAACATTATCGTGTTTGCCGTGGTACATGAATTTGGAAAAGTATTTTTGAAAACAATTAAATTATCGATATATACCAGATAAGGTATTGTTAAAATGTAAAAATCATTTGATATATCTCTGACAACTAACAGGAGTTAAAGTTGAATTATATTTTTATGCATATTTTACGAGCATGAATATCATGAAATTTATTTACTATATCTCAACTACAAATTTTAATAAACTTTCTTTATGTATGGGGTGTTGAGTTTGTAGTCGCCCTATAGTGAATTAGCACTGGGTATATTACAGTCGATTGAACTCGTCTGTTTGACTGGTTTGTTTTTGTTTTACTTTATTGCGGCGCCTGGTTTTCCTGATGTTGGTGCCCATATTTGCTGGCGATGCTTGTCGACAACATCCATTCCGTTTCAAGTGCGAATACGAACATATGCCTGTTGTCGCACTCGAATTCCCATGTACATTTTAAAAAAGTTGGTCAAAAAGTTCGCGTGTTTGCGCGGCAACGACAAATATTTAATCTGCGCACCGGCGAGCGGGTAATTTAAGCACCCTTTCGCTTGATATGTGACACCGGTGGTAGGGTAAGGGGCCCTAGTAGGTGTCCCACGTGATCAGGTCGCGGGTAGGCTCGCCGGTGGAAGGCAAGGGCTTGTGAGATTTTGCACAATCACAAGAATTGAAGCTCGCACAAGCACAAGCATTCAGAATTATATTAACCCAGTGGAACTGAAATTCCCTATTCTTGATTTTCCCTTACGTTTACTTGATGTTGTTGTCATTTTTAGACGTTTCATTGTTAGTGTTGTCCTAATTCTGCCGGCGTCAAATGGCCGCTGCTTTTTCGAAACATAAAATTATAACCAATTGGTACATTATTGTTAAACAAAAAATTTCAGCTCCAGTGGCTCAATAGTTAGTGTCACCGAGTGTGGCAGGCAAGCGGAACTTTTCAGTTCGGCGGGGGCCCCCGGTTCGAACTCTACTAGAAACAGCCATGAGTAAAACAAAAATTTAATAATATATATATTAGAAAAAAAAAAAATTAAAAAAATTAATAATAAAACAACAACCAATAAAAAAAAAATCAAAATGAAAAAACAATACATTCGAATTATTTTTATTTTTTAGTTTAGTGCCTGGGGATTTCTTGGCAGAGTTCCCCGAGGAGTCCCCAACGTTTCTTGTTAGGGAAACGTTGAGAAATGGATAGAGAAGCTTCCTCATTCCTAGTTCCTAGGAACTCTCAATGTTAAATTCCTCAATCATTTTTATACAAACGCCTCGATGTTTCCTCAATGACCAGGGAATGTTCCTCAACTATTTCTCAATATTTCTATGAGGACCAGTTCTACTGGGAACATACAAACATACAAACTTATACCCGTAAATTAAATTTTATTATTAAATATGTATATTAGTATGTATCAGGGACCGTATAAAATAAAATTTCCTATCTAACAATTATTTCCAAAATTGTATTTGAAAGTAACGAAATAAAACTTATTTTGGTTTTTGTCAATAAAAAAATAAGAATTTTTGTTTTATATTTATTTTAAAACTCCAAAATTTTGTTAAAGGTTCGGCTTGGCGGTTCGATCCATAGAGCAAGACATCGGTTCGGTTCGCGAATCGGTATATATACCTCCTGAACCTTATGTAATTATTATTTTTGTCGAACCGAACCTTTTATTTTAGAAAGCGGTTCGGTTTAGGTTCGCGTTAGAAAAGAAAATAATTTCAGGCTGCTTCAAAACCCGAGCCGCACCGGTTACACGTGGTTCAGTTTAGAACCGGTTTGCAGCCTTGCCCTCAACTACACTGATAGAAAAATGCTGTAAAATTTTAATATCTTCACATTGATTCAACTATTTTGCTCTACGGGTTAGCGTTAAACACGGATTTAGTAGATTTAAAGTGTAAGCAGTTTAAATCAAAACAAATATGAATTTATTCAATTTAAATATATTTCATATTTAATATAAGTATAATAATTTAAAAAAAGACATGACTTTATAAAACTAGCATTTATTATTAAATTATTATTATTATTAAATATTTTTCAACTTTGACCGACAAACTCTATCGCACTGTGTAAGCAGCTATTTCTAAGCTTAAGAATTTATCAAATACTTTTAAAAATATTCAAATAGCCTTACAGGTTTAAAAAAAGTTTATTTTATAAAACAAATATGAGAAATGCCCTAACTGGCATCAAATAAAATTTTATTTATTTTTAGCAAATAAATTTGTTATATTGATATTTAATGAAAAAATTGTTTTTGTGTTTAAAATATAAAACTAAATAAGAAAAGACAATTTTCGAAATGTAAATTGCGAAACTGCGAGCTTGATTTATATGTAATTTATTAGGTCGGATATTTGTATTATTACTTGTCCCATACATTGCTTCTATCTTTTAAATCCTTTTACGCTTTGCTACAAGGCTAATGAAATAAGTGTACATTTGCGTTAAGGACTCTCTCAATTCTATTTACATAAAAGCAATTTTTAGATCGGATTCGATCCCTGATTAAAGACTTGCATTCCTTGTCTGTCCACGTCCACATGGCTCAGGGCTCAATGTTTAGTGTTCCGCATGTGAGCCAGATCTTAACAACGATGATAGTCGATGGCAATCAGCTGATTGGTTTTGGTTCCAGCTATTATGTGACTGAGTGACTGACTGTCAAAGTTTTTGGTGTCGTTACGGGTAAATAAAAAGCTAAAGCACACCGACAGACAAACCGACGAACATATTGACAGACTGGGCAGAGATACAAGCCGAGTAAAAAAAATTTCACCGCTTTTTAAGTTAACGAGCGTTGCACGTTCAAGGGCCTTACGTAAAACCATTTTTTTTTTTAATTTGTATACCCTTTAGTTAAAAAGTACAAGGGTATATTAATACAATGCAATGCATGTTACAGGAAAAAAGAGACGTGGCAAACCAATAAATCTCAGAGGCACTTAAGGCCCGATAGTTGCACAGTGTATACAAGAAGGGCTAGGTAAATGGGGTTAAAATTTATGAATACAATTAATATATTAAAATTGAGTAACTGGTATCTTGTAGTCGGGGACTCGACTAGAGCGTTCTTGTTTTATATTATTTTTGACTTACAATAACGAAACCAAATCGAAGAGAGCTTAGCCCTTTTTTTTTGTGGTACGAAACAATTACATTGAACGCTCATAAATTCCATTTGATTTGACAGTCGCATAGTGTAGTGGTCGATTCATTATAAAAAGCGCACGCGAGCGCCCCCTAAAATGGGCCTAGAGACCCGGCAACAGTCGCAGTCGAAATCGTAGATCAATGTCCGCACTGTATTTAAGCAAATCGAAATTAAGTTATATTTAGTTGAGCGATTTAAAATTCAGTATTTTCCATGTTTTGCATAATAAAAATGCCTATCAAAAGGTAAGAAACAAAAAATAAAAAATTAATGTAACTGGTGCTCGAATGCGGCTGCGCCTTCTACTCACTTTTTTTAAAAGTTTTTTTTTTTTAACTTTATATTTATTATTACCATTTTTTCGACGATCGCTTTAGGTAGATATTGTGACATGCTTTTAGGGTCGCCTACAGTGGGGCCACTTTGAGCAATATTTCTGCTTTGCATAAGTAGAAATTTTTTTTGGTTTTTTTTTTTTGATTTTGTATTGATTTTTATTTGCATTTCATTGGCATTGCGGTCATTAAATTTATTTATTTTCATTTTTCTGTTCAAAACTGGTTGGCATCCAATGCGTTCAAGTGTTTGCTGTTGTTTGTCGACGTTTATTGGTTTGGAGCTGTTCGATGAACATTGTGCTCTGTGTCAACATTTATAATTTGTCATCCAATGTATTTGTAATTTCGATAGACTAAGCATTTTAAATTTTGGGATTTTTTGCCTTTACCTTTGGCTGTTTTTTTTTTTTTTTTTTTTTTTTTTTTTTTGTGGTTATTGATTTTAAACCCACATATTTTTTTTGGGATCAAGAGCGTATTTACGCGCACGTGTGTGTGTGATTTTATATTGCACTTTCTCCAATTAAAATTTAATTAAGTAATCGCTTTTTGACTCAGATTTTCGAATGTGTAAGATGGTTCGGTAGTTGATAGGGTTGGATAACTGAAAGCTCACTAAAATCTGCGTGCTGCTTTTGTCCTCTATCACACTTTCTACTGAAAGAGGATAAACATGAGATAAGGTACTGTTTGATGAAAGGCAAAATTTGATACAATATTGATGTGCGTATGGTATACAAAAACTAGTATACCACATTTGGAGTATCTTAGCTCTTACTGTCTTTAAGATCGATGCATTCTCATTGATTGACGAACAGACGGACAAGGCTAATTTTAAATAAATTCAGTTATTTTATATTATTGACTGTTTCTTTTAAAATGTACTTCCAAAATGAAATGCTTGTAATTTTTTTTATGAACATTTTTTAGTTATTAATATTTTAAAGTTATTACGGGCTTGTGTTAATTTGGGATGTTCTTCAAGAAAGACGAAATATTGTGTGATATTTTTACAATTTTTGACTCTATGGATCTTATAAAAGTACACTTTTTATACCCTGTTCCTATTAAAATTGGGCAAAGAAGAGTGTAATGTATTTGGCAGAATGAATGCAACAAACAGAATGAGGCGTGGCAGACTCCCTGAAGTATACATTCTTGATGCGGATCAACAGCAGAGTCGATTAAGCCCTGTCAGTCTGTTTGAACGCGTCGATCTCAAAGACTTTAAGAGATAGAGACTTCAAAGTTTGTTTTATACTATATCATATAACAGCCATGGGAACGATCGGTCGAATATCAAGGTTTAGTATGAAAAACTTCTTTGTCTTTTGAGATATACATTACAATCTGACTAAGTGTGCTTCTGGGTTGGTCTTATATCGGTACGTAATGTCATGAAAAATCTTTTATACACTCAGAAAAAATTTAATTCTGCGTACTATCCCGATCGTACTTAAAATTATAAGTTCTTTTCGTACTAATAATACTTAGCTTAAGTACAAATTGTACTTGAATTTAAAAATAAGTATGTTTTTTGTTGAATCAAGAACATAATACTGAGTACAAGACCGTTTCCTATAGAGATAGAGATAGATATATAGACATTTTTCGAAAGCAGAAAAGCACTCTTTATTGTTAGATAATAAATAGGAAGAAATTCTTTTCAAGTCCAGTGGCTCGATAGTTAGAGTTGCCGACCTAATAGAACTCTTACACATTATGACTAATGTTGGGTCAAATCGGACCACTATATCATATGGGTGCCATAGAAGGGATCGGATGAGAAGCAGCCTCTAGTATGAAAAGTTTTAATGATGACAAAAACATCCCTTTTATAAAATGTTATTATATCGCCGTTTCTCCATAGATTTTAATGAATCGTATCTTAAACGACACATAGCTAATACAGCTTTGCAAATAAAAAATTTAAAAGTAAAACGAATTAAATTTGATCTGCGTAAGGTGTCCAGGAGCCTACATACCAAGTTTTAAGTCTCTTGCTCTTTTCGTTTCTGAGATCGACGCGACCAAACACACGGTCAGGGCTAAATCAACTCGGTTGTTGATCCTGATCAACATACATTCTGTCAAACACATTATTCCCTTTTTTGACCTTTTTTAATGGGCAGAGGGTATAAAAATCTTCAAGTGCAGGAACCAAATCAACTTCACTTTCCGATTAAGCGGATTGATTTTATTTGTATGGTTGTGTTATCAGAAGCAAGCTTTATCTAAATCTTTAAATCTAAATTTAATTGGAAGTATACTAGATTTATGATTATAAGCATTTTAAAAAACGTACAGGCTAAATTAAGTATAAAAAAATATGCCAGCTCTTGTCTATACAATATGCTTAACTGTTATGAGCTATAAACACTTAATTTGAAAATATATTTTGTTGAGATATATTTTGCAATGCTTTAAGTTAAACTTCTTCCTCCTGTGCCTTTCCAATCAATGCATCCCGCTCAATTTTTAATGATAATCATATTAAAACATATACAATTTTGCAGAATACGAGCTGAAAAATTAAATTTTTGTAGGGTGCGAATGGCGACTAGCACTATTTACAGGAAGAATTGAAAATTTGTAACCATTGTTCGATTCAGTCGAGATATATACTGATCAAATGTTTAACTAATAAAAATACATCTTTCTGCCTGTTGTACCCTTTTATGTCAATTTTTAATGAGCAGAGGGTTTTAAAAAAAATTTAATTAATTTTCCCTAACACTATGCTCTTTCCCACTAGCTGTTTCTTTTTTTGATTAGTATGTTCTGTATTAAATGGAAAAAAGTTACTGATAGTCGCTTCGGTATAATTGTGCCATGTTAACGCTGCGAATATGCAAATATACATACCACATGTACATGTATGTAAAATCAATTAATGGATCAATTAATCTTTAGGATTAATTCGCCCAGGCTGCACATGTCCATTACTCAGAGCTCCTCTCTTCTTCTCAACCATATGCTCATACCACTCGTATGATGGCATAAAGCCGATGAGAAACAAGACAAAGCCATGGCTCAATCTAAGGAGCTTCTCAGTTTGAGTTTAAGGTCAGGAAAAAATGGTTAATAGTGCCAAATAAGTGAAGTAATCCTTTATTGAAGGGATAGTTCACCCAGGCTGCACATGTCCATTACACAGGGCTTCCACTACTCAAACAAGCTTTCCTCTTCTTCTCAACAATATGCGCATAATGAAATATAGGCGAAGAGAAGGTGTTTGTAACATGAAATTCGCATTAAGTTTCTAAGGTCTGGTAAAATTGGTAAATATTTTGCTTTATGATTTTGCGTTAAACACGGACTTAGTAGATTTAAAGTGTAAGCACTTTGAATGAAAAACAAATATAAAAATATTTATTTTAAATATGTTTTATATTTAATTAAAGTAATATAATATTTAAAAAAGATACATAACATTTGTATTTAAAGGAAAAAAATTTCCTTTAAATGTGCTTTATTTATTTTATTTTCTTTCTTTTTTAATTTTTTTTAAATTTATTTTATTTTAACTTTGTTTATTTCACTGTTTTTTTTATTATTATATTTAATTTGCTATTTAATATCTTTTATTGTTCTTTTTATTTACTTTAATGGATTTTAAAACTTTTTATTTAATTTTATTCTTTGTCTTCTCCTTAGCATGGCACACAGCGTGGGGTTCGAACCCAGGCCTTCGGTTTGAAAAAGTTCTGTCTCGTAGCAGGTCAGCCTTTCTAATAATTGAGCCACCGGACTTTAAATAAAGATTTTCCTATTTGTTTTTCAAAACGATGTACCAACCGGCTTCAATTCTAATAGGCTTTGAGTTAAATTCAAGTTTATTATATTTAATTTTTATATTATTTTTATTAAATCTGACCTCAACTCGAATATGATTTTTTTTAACTTTTCCGCATATTAAAAATAAGTATGGTTAAAATTTAAAAGAAATACGGTATTTTGAATTTGAAGTGTTGTCTTTTTGGTTTTAATTTGTCCATATTAACTTTGACATTTTATAAAGCTTTTAAGTTAAATTAAAGTTTATTATATTTAACTTGAATGCTTTTTTAGTTAAATCGAAAATTTTAAAATCAAATATGGTTATATATGTTTTCACTTTGTGTTTTTTTTATCTGTGTTTAGTCGAAACACCGACTGGCAAATATTCGTTACATACTTTTACGCGCGCACATTTCTTTACAACTTATAACAGCCATTTCTGCCGATCTATTTGCTTGAACTTGTTCGTTAGCGTTAGCGTTAATTTCAAAAGAAAGATATTTTCGCTAAAGAATATTTGTATTCTTACATAATAAGGTAAATAAGGTGATTCTAAATATCCAAATGCGCAAAGTAACCCTATAAACTTAAGCTATGCCTAGGCACTCAACAAGTTACCCTCCCACCGGGTAACTTTGTTGAGTTCCCAGTATATCGATGCCGCCCAACCAGCATCGAAGCGCAGCGAGTTGAATAAACTTTGCAAAGAGTGTATATATAAATTAAGCACATGAATTAACGTTTTGAAGGTTATTTTACGAAATGCGCTGCCAACGAGGCTAGGCAAGCGCATTAGTGGAAACGGTCCGCTGAGGGGGGTGCGGGGTGCGGGGTGACGATGGGGGCAGAAGCTTGAAGCTTACCAATCGACGGCAACGCCAACGTTAACGTCATCGCACGACCGCATGAATTCAGCGAGGTGAGTTGATCTGAGTCTCAACTCAAAGTTTGCAGCCCAAAAGTTCATTACACTTAAGTGGTTTGAAAAGCTAAAATTTACAAATCGTAACGATAACGATTTTTAAATACATATTTGAGAATAACTTTTTTTTTTTGGTTGAGGTTTCTCAAAAAATCTAACCATCTATTATAGATATTCAATTTTGTGACGAACGGTATTTAATTCATGACTTATTGTTAAAAAAGATTGATATTCGATATGTCCTTTTTTAAAAAATGTTCCGATTCTGTACACCAAAAATTAGTTTTTTTGCGGAGTGCCGAACAACAAAATTTTTATTTCAAAAATTATTAAAAAATTTTAAAAATCTAGCTAGATCCTGATTTAAAAATAATTCGGTAAGTACGATTGCATAAAAGTTTAATTACAAATCGTGCTTAATTTATAAATTATTAACTTATTTTTAATATTTTAAATTTTGTAACTTTTTTTGATAATTTAAAAACTTTTTTTAACATTTTTTAAAGTACAAAATTTTCAAATTATTTTTAAAATAAATTCAACGCTAGTGCTAATTAAAATCCGATTTCATAAGCAATATTAATTGATTGGTTAAGCATTACTAATTTAAAAATTTCATTTGCACTACTTCTTTATTAATGTCAATGGCAATTTCATTAAAAAAATAGTTAATAGTTGACTGTTTGTATGTATGGACATTTAGAAAAATAGAGATTGACTTTTATTATTATTAAGTACAATATGATTTAAATCAAGATATTTAGTTCTTATATATTTTTGCCGTCGGGTGCTTAGAATTCTCAAGTAGTTCTGGCTTGTCTGCTATGAGGAGCTGTTGACGGTCACTGAAAAATTTTAGTTGCGGACTCCTGATAACAGGATAGTTTCTTTACTCAGTCCTGACTTACTTTTGTAGATGATTCTGATCATTTTATTTTGTTTCGAAATGCTAATAATGATTCTTTCTTAATTTAATTTTTAGAGTTTTTGCACTTAGTTTAAGAGTTTAAAGGGCTTAAATAAAGTATGAATGTTTAGAAGATATAAGTCTGAAAAGCGCTTAAAGTAGGTACAAAATGTTCTCAAGCTTATAAAATTAGTGGATTATATCGAGACCATAAGATTCTTAAATCTATCCTGAAAAACGTACTTGACTTATCCGATCGCTCTTGATAACAAGAATTCTTAGAAATTCTTAAATTTAGAATTTCGTTCTTGAATCAAGAATATTCGGGCAGGGCTGACTTTTGACACCGGAAATTCTGGATTCAATTACGAAAATTCTTAATTTGTATCTCAGTATACGTATGCTATTTTTATGTCTCTGCGTAGACATTCACAAATTGTGCTTTCATTAAGTAATTATGCTTAAGGTTCGCTACGTTCAATGGTATTGCTTTCATATTGAATTCCAATGGACAAAAGACCCACTAAAAAGTGAAGAAGCGAGAGTTTGACGATCACGTTTTATGTGGCCCAATATGCTTGATCTCAGATACAGAATGCCTTTGTGGGGCACGATGAAGATGCTGCGGCTTCTTAAGTAAGATTTCCCCACCAGCTGGCAGATCAACGCCAGCAGCTGATTCTACTATTAGAAGACGTAACGGCCAAAAAAAAAAAAAAAATGGTCATCGTTCTTTTCGTTGTCATCGTCATCGTCTTCAATGTGTAGACGTCGATGTTGTATCTGTTGTAGATTGGCAAAAGTGTTGGCGCCGACGGCGACGGCGACTGCGACGGCAACAGCAACAGCGACGGTAACAGCGACGCCAACAGCGACGGCAACGGTAACAGCGACGGCAACAGCGACGGCGACAGCGACGGTGACGTTGACAGCGACAGCGACATCGACAGCGTCTTGGATTTAAGCCAGCGACGAGTTCGTTGACCGGGTTGAGTTTTTGAAGTTTATTGCTGCGCTTGGTGACTTCGGCAGTTGGCCGCTTGGCCGCTTTCAATATGCCATGTATGCAACCAGGAACAACATACTATATAATCAAAAGCAGCCTCAATCAGCCTGATCTCTCACCTTTGGATAAAGTGAAATGCGAATGCTGCCCGATCAGCAGTTCTCGAGTTGCTTCCGTTTTTTTTTCAAATGCTCTCGTCTACCAAATCTCTGTGTGTCTTGCCAATGCACGATGTCAACACAAACCAGACAATATACAAATTCCAAAAAAAAAAAAAACAAAAAAAATTCACAAATTGGCAAATCAAATGTGAGCCCGTTTTTATTATATTTTTTTTATATTTATTTTTAGCGATATTGGTATTTTGGGCACGTTTCCGGTTCGACGTCGATGACCTTTTCCGCCCACCTCCATTTGAGGTGGCCAGGGCCAATGAAATACCGTATTTTGTTTTAATCAATTTGTTTTAATTATTTGGTTTTCTTAGTTTATATATTTTGTTTAGTGATTTGTTTTTGTTTTTATTAGTTGATTGTATGAGTGTATTTGTATATTGTTGCTGTTTGGGGTTGACAAACTTTTCGATCTTTCAAATCAGCTGTATTGCCTGACTGTTGCTAGTGTTGCTGCTGCTGTTGCCGTTTGTTGTTGTTGCTGCAATTTTTTACTTACACATATTATGTAATCCAAATGATCGCAATTGATGTGATTTAAAGGTATATTGCTGGTTGTTGTTGTTGTTGCTGCTGCTGCTGGATTCGCCGTTGATGAAGTATGTTTTTGACCCTTAAACGACAAAGGCAATCCCTAAAGCGATCAGTCCATTTCCCAGCTGGCCGATCGCTTCGCATGGCAATCGTGAAAGTTACTTAAAATAAATATAAACGGCAGCAGCAGCAGCAGCAACAGCAGCAACAACGGCAACAGTAACAACAGCAACAGCTCCAGTCAAACGGCCAAATTCATTGAATACATATAAAGTTTATTGGCTTTTGATCCCAACGCATTATTGTTGGGGTGGGTAATGGTTTTGTGTTGTTGTTGCTGTTGTTGTTGCTGTTTGCGCAATACAATTCAACGCTGGTGCTTCGACTGCTCATAATGCATACGTAACGGTATCGCCAGGAAGTTGATTTCATTCGTTGGTGTTGCTTGTGTGTTGTTGTTATTGTTGTTGTTGTTGTTGCTGCTGCTGCTGTTGCCGTCGCAGGAGCTGGACGGAGTTCAATGTCGACCTGGCGCAAGTTTTGGAGAGTTGGGGTCAATGATGTTTACTGCTTTTGGACTCTTTATGTGAGCACACGATTGGATTGGCTCGATAACAAATTTACAAAATTCTGTACAAATATACAATTTTATTTGATTTCAAAAATATTTTCAACTGCTTTGAATTGTTTCCGTATGATAAAGGGCATTATATCCAAAAGTCAAAAGCCTAAATTAAACAAAATTTTTTAATTTCAAAATAAAGGTTTTAAATTAAGTCAATAACAACTAATAATTCGATCATCGAAAACGAGTCTATCATCCATCACCTAACATTTTTGTGATAGTATTCTGTTGAAAACTATAATTTAATTTGAAAGTAAATTTTAAATCAAAAATATATTTTTTTTACGTGTTCTGTTTATGTATCTATACTTTATAAGAAAAAGCCAAAATAATAACAAAATAAGTTAAAATAATGAATAACTAAGTTTATATTGTACATAAGTACATATTTAAATATATTGGAAATGAAAAAGTTCAAAGTTTACTTTAACAAGTAATGTTTCTCCCAGGCACCGTAAATAATATTTATTTTATTTTTCTAAATAAAAAATTATTTACACCAAACACATTATAATTTTGAAATCTCTGTATTTTTTTATTTTAAAATTAGATTTTTTAAAATTTTTTTCAATTTTTGATCAATTTAATAAAACTTTCACCGTAATCATTGTTTTTGATCAAAAGAAATAAAATTCAAAAATTAATATTATTACTTAAAAAAAAAAATAAAACCAAATAAAACTCAACAGTAATTTACGGATTCTGTGATACTATTATGTATCAAACTACGAATCTTCGTAATACCCCCTCGTGTACGACTCTGAGTAACTATGTTGTTAATACAAAACAGAATTCTAGCATACGAGGTTGGGCTGATAAGTAATCGGCCTTGCCAAATGAACACATTTTAGCCACCCATATATATTTTATTTGTTTAGTGTTTTCTATTAGCTGATTGCTGAGAAAGTTTCATGCGGTTTCTCGGCACTGTTAATTTTGGCGGGAATTTTAGTACGGTCACTTTGGCCTTATTGTCAAAATGAGCTAAATCGAATATCGAGATGAAATAAGATTTCTGTTTTTAAAAAAGAAATCCACCGAATATATTAAAAATACGTTTAAATTAGTTAATGGGGAATCAGATCCATCATTTTCAACCATTAAATGTCGGACTGCTACATTTGGCGCCAGCCAAAGCATTTTTGACTAGGATCGTCCAGGACGACCCAGGCAAAAACAACACCAGTAATGGTATATAAAGATTCATTCTCTCCCTTACATTTTTCGTGAGGGTGCTGGAAATGTTTTACAAAAATATTTAAAAAGGTGTAAGTTTTGCTCTCAGCGGACACGAACGCAACGAATTAGACTAAATTACACTACGATATACTTCCCCAATTCCCCTATTCTTTAGATTTGGCACCCTGTGACTATTATCTTCTTTCAAATTCCAAAAATGGCATGAATGAAAGAAATTTCAGTCAAATGAACAGGTTTTCTGTGAAAAAACGCCTATTTTAGGGACCTGGACAAGTCATATTTTATGGAAGTTGTTCAAAATTCTAGGACCGTTGTACTAAGTGCACCCGTCTAAAAGTTGAATATGTTGACAAATAAAAAAGAAAAATTTATTAGCCCAGCCTCGTAATATCGCATAACTTTGACATTAAGATTCTAAAATACAATCATAAAAATTTCATTTCATTCAAGTATTGAATTTAATTATTATATTTTTGCAGTATTCATATTGTATCTAAAGTAATTAGTCTTATTTTAGTTCTTTCGATTGTATCGGTGGGGGGAACTAGGAGTTCCGCTGTCGAGCGATATGTTTGCTGCCATTGCTGCTGCTGGCGTCGTTCGTTGCCAGCAACATCAACATCAACATCAAGAGCAACAGCAATAGCAATAACAACAGCAACATCAGCAGCTTAAAGACTTTGGCTTTAGTTTGTGCGTCTGTGTAGTTTTCTGGTTTGGCAGCTGCTTCTTGGCACACACACTCACACGCACACACAAGCACACACACGCTCAGAAAGACATATGTATACAGACAGCGGTACACATACGAAGTGTCGTTGTATATGTAGGTCTACGTCCGATTTTACTTTCACTTTTAAAGGTTTACGAACTTTTCTGTTTACAAGTCAACGCTGCTGCCGGTTGCCGGTTGCCGCTGCGCGACGGCAGCAGCTTTTGCGGCAGCGTCGCGCATTTCAAATGCTTCTCACATACTACAGGCAGGTAGGCGGGCAGTCAGACAGACGGACGGACGGACGGACGGTCAGAGCGTCGGACAAACGGAAGATACAAATAGACGGACGGACAGGCATGCACACAAGCAATAAAGAGAGCTTAGCGTACACACACCTGGTGCCACGGTCCCACGGTCCCACATTGGCACAGTGGTATGCGATGCGCGTATCAACAATTTGCTGATTTTGGTTGCATTTGGAGCACTTGTTGATCACAGTGAATGCTCCGCGGTTCGCGTTGAGTCATGTGTTGGATTTTGTTTTGTATTAATGTTGTTGCCGTTGTTGCTGTTGCTGTTGCTGTTAATGTTGCTCATGTGCAGCGCATAAGGAAGTCGCATGTGCTCAACTTCCTTGACATTGAAGCAGCACCAGCAGCGTTTAAATGCAAATGAACGGCAAGGATTTTGTAACTGCCAAAAGCGATTGCCATTGCCTCAAAGCTGACAGCAGTTGCCGTCGAAGCAGCGCCAACAGCAGCAGCAGCAGCAGCGCAGGTCGCAGCAGCAGGAACTTCGCGTCGTCAGTGATGCCAGCAACCAGCAACATGTATGCTACGTCTGTGTGTGTATATATGTGTGTGTGTGTGTGTGTGTGTGTGTGTGTGTGTGTGTGTGTGTGCGTGCTTTTTAGTCGGTCGGTCATTGACCGTTGCAGCTGAGACGCAATGACGCCGCTGCCATTGGCATGGCCGTTGCTGCTGCCGCTGCTGCTGCTGCTGCTGCTGTCGTTGCTGCCGTTGATGCTGTTGCTGCTGTTGCTGTTGCGGTTATCCTGGCAAAGCAAAACGGTGCAAAAGCTCAGCTAGACAGATGGACTGGGCAACAAACTGATAAAAGGCAGGGAGACAGAGAGAGGTATAGTGAGAGCAACAGTGACAGATACACACTCCTACGGAGTGAGATAGAGTGTGTGAGAGGGAGAGAGCGAGAGAGAGCGAGAGTGGTGAGACAGAGAGAGACTGAGTTTGGCGTCGGCATTGTTGCCGCTGTTGCTTTTGCTGCTGCTGTTGCTGTTGCTGTTGCTGCTGCTGTTGCTGCTGCTGCTGCGTCGTCTACCCAACTCGTTGGACAAGTTGACGGCCTACGTGAGTGGCGCGTTATGTGCATTGAATTGAAGTTGGAGGCTTGTGCGTTTGCGCAAAAGTCAATGAACTCCGGCGATTTACGTCGACGCTTGATCCGCTTGCAGCGCAGCCGCTGCTTATGTTGCTGTTGTTGTTGCTGCTGCTGCTGCTGCTGCTGCTGCTGATGTTGCTGTCGTGGGGGCGTCGAGTCTTGTGTGTGCAATTCACACCAACACAACTGCATTGGGGAATGTAGGTAAGCCACTTGCTAGGCCGTGCTTGTTTGTTCGTTGTTTGTTTTTGTTTTTGTTTTTTCGTATTGTTGTTGCGGATGTTGTTGTTGCTTATGTGTTGCTGTTAATGTTGGTTTTGCTGTGTGTTGGGGCTGTTGTTGTTTCTAACCTTTTTGCAATGTGGCGCTGCGTTAGGCAATCGCCTCACTGTCAATACTTGGTCAGCCAGCCAATCAGCCAGTGCATTGATCTCGCCATTCATGTGTACAAACTATGAGTGTGAGTGTGAGTGTGAGTGTGAGTGTGTCTTGTGAGTGTGAGTGTGAGTGTGAGTGTGTCTTGTGAGTGTTGTTGCGGTTGCAGTTGCAGTTGCATGGTTCGCATGTGATACAATGTCGTTGGCACAGTGACCGGAAAACAGATTGACTTAATGACTGACTTTTCAAAATCAATGCTGCCGACATTAGAATGGAAAAGAGGCACATCCACATAGAAAGAGAGAGCGTGAGAGAAATTGAGTTGACTGTGTGAACGAGCACTCACAATATTACTCGTATACTATACGAGTACTCATACTATTCATTTTACATACATTGTGATAATTGTTGTATTTCTTTGTATGTATTTATGTATGTATGTAGTTGTGGGCGTCCGAGGGCATGGAAGTCTTATTGATCATGCCAAACTGCCTACAGTTGTAGGCCAGCGGTCAACGACCGACCACCAACAACAGACACTAAGGCAGCAGCAACAGCCACAGCAGCAGCAACAACAGCAGCAACAACAGCAACAGCCACAGCAGCAGCAACAACAACAGCAACAACAGTAGCAGTAGATTAACATCAAGCAACCAGTTGAACGACCCACTGAACCAACTTGTCATTTGACCATGTCGCTAAGCTGCAGAATAAGTATTCTTCTTCTGTCTATGCTTAGCCGGTATTCATATACATATACAAATATATATCTATATATATATATATATATAAATCCACATATATATACATAAGCATATACATATACAGAGATCCTGTGCGATTTTAATAATGCGACTTAAATAGAGGTTAACTGACACCTCGTACTTTCTACGGTATTCGATTTTCTTTAAACGGAAATCATTTCTGATCATTTTTGTGATTGCTCTGATCTTTTCAAACAACGGCACTGATACTGTTATTTAATGGCAAATTTTGTATGTCAAAAAACAGCAAACAAGAATATATTTGCGACTTTAAATGGCACGATTAATTATTTTTACCAAAAAACTTGATGTTTTTTTATCGATAAATGGTACTTCATCAAAACAATTGAATAAATAGAAAATTACACAACTAAATTGGAAATCATCTATGCTTATTGTCACGCGGTTTCTCGAGGACGAAATAAACGTAAAATTACCGATTGACTTTTGAGGTACTACAGTCTGTAAAAAAACATTTCTTCACAAAATGCGTACATTGATAAAAAAAAAACTTTTCTAAAATCTAGATTTTGTTCTCGAAAATTAGTTTTTAGTAAGTATACCTTCTGAAAGAGGTAAGCCATGCCCGACTTTACAGTTATAATTGCAATTCAGCGTACATTTGGAAGATTAAAGATAAAATTTTCGCAGTTTAATATGTATTTCTCGATTTGGAGGACAACTATATCATATAATCACCTAAGATTTGTACATCCATTTGGATTTCTAATTTTTAAAGAAATATTTATATCAAGGCCATTAATTTTTGGGAAATTTTCGGTTGGTTTTGCTTTCTGTGGCACCCCTGCATATATTGTATATATCTTCTTATTTTTTGTATATAATTGATTTTTATTCGTTTTGTGGCCTCAGGCCAAGGTATGCATCGCTCCTCGTCTTCAATAATGTTCTAATGTTCTTTTAGGAGTACCCTTGCGATTTCGCGTACTAAGTAAATATCCTACTGACATTGGAGTCGGTAGCAATAAGTTTGGATGAAGCGTCTTTGTCGCTATTCCAACAAGGAGCTGGTCGTTCAGAAATTATTCCCAGGATACTGCCAGATTGTACTCAAGTCTCTTTGTATCCTAAATTCTTTATTTATGGAGCAGTTATGTGGTCTTTTTACTTCTTAGTCCATAACCTTCATTGTAAGTATTTTAGAAGATTTGATACGATAGGAAAATGTTAATATACGCTATCCATGGCACCGCTTCTAGGTTGCCATTCAAAAACTGACAGATTCCAAGCCTTCAATTTTGGTAAATGCATTTCGACGATCAGCTTCTCCCAGGTGATACATAGCAAACTAATGTGTAGTGTGGCCAAAATAAATGAGAAAATTCTGATCTTACTCGAGTTTTACGAAATCTGTTGTAAGATAGATGCTGCTTTCGTCACTAGAGTGAACTGCCGTCCGCAGTTATTTCGATACATAACCTTTTCGAATTATATTATTAATTGTATGACCGTTCACGTCGATCAACTTGATTGGCCTCACTTGATGTTTGCTAGCATTCTGCTGAGATTTCAATATAAAGAGCTTTGGAAGATTTCTGCACTTCAAGTTTTGATAAGTTAATAAATTTTGAAATAATACTATAGATACATGAAAAATCGTAGAAGGATATGGCAGCTAAGTAGGAACTAAGGGAATTGAAGCTATCTCTGTGAAATCGTAATGTTTGAATTATAGTTAATAAGTTTTAAACAATTAAAATTATGAAGCCAAAAACGGAAGAAAACGAAGATAAAGAGACCGAGAGACAAAGAGGCAAAGAGAGAGAAAGGTAATGGGATAATCTGGTTCATGGTAAAGTTACTAACAAGGTTCCATATTTACTCTCTCTTGCATATCAATTTATTTAATCACTGTAATACTTGTCTATTCTCTCGTCTTTGGGATTTGGGATCATAAAGCACAGTACTCGATGTTCTCGATAATGTATTTATCTGTATTTTCAGACATTTTTAAATCTCTTAAGGCCCCTGTACACTATAGAGATTTTTCAGTAGAGTGTAGAGAGTGAAGTGTAGAGCTCTATTGCGTTTAGACTAAAGCTCAACTCTATGACTCTACTGCTCTATGTAGAGCTGTCAAAAAGCTTCCATAGACAAATTTTGTGTAGAGCTCTACCAATGGCTCTACAGACTGTTTAGACTATGTTGAATTCTTTTCAACAGCATGCTCTGACTTGTTTGTATTATTCAAATCAGAAGTGTTGCCATTTCACTATGGGAAAAAGTCCGATATTTTTGCTTTTAATTAAAATAAGTATAGATATAAAACTGTTAAGCAAGGAATCTTTAATGAGTTGTTAGAACAAATTTTTCAGTATTTGTGTTTAATAGTGCAATTCTGCACTGTGCTGTTCACGTGTATTTTTAGCTAAAGACTTAGAAATTTGTTCATGTTCCGTGGAGTATTACTTTTGTACATCACGGTGCATCACAAGAGTCTTTTTGAAAGGCTGTTAACTAAATCATCTAGAATCAGATGTCTTTATAACTTTTGCCCGATTTTGCCCCTTTTCGCGAAAACACACATGTTGCAGATGTACATTTATGATAAAAAATCTGATTTTTCTCAAAGTCAGTATGGAAGTTGAAGACAAGGTCAAATAAAAATAACAAAAATTGTATAAATTCTACTTTATTTTAACTAACAAATATTCAAAATATACAGTGTTTAATCTGTTTAGATTTTTTTTTATTAAAATTTTTGTATTGGTGGGAGTGGGAGGGGGTGAAGATAAGACCAACTAAAAAACAAAAAAATTCCTAATGTTCACTTTAGTCTAACTAAAGTTTATGCTAAGTTTCAAACTTCTAACTTAGGTCCATGCTAAATTTCAAATCTCTAGCTTTACAATTAGAGTAAGAATATCGGTCTTTTTTCCATAGTGCATTTCAGTATTTTTATACCCTGAGCCCATTGAAAATGGGCAAAATAGGGTACAGTGCATTTGGCAGAATGTATGTAACAGGCAGACCCCCAAAAGAATATATTTTATATTCTTTATCGATCTCAGAAACCAGGAGAGCTAGAGACTTTAAACATGGTATGTAGGTTCCTGGATACCGTACAACCGGTTCGAACACCCCACTGGTTACCAATTAAAATAACATATATCAAATTACCAAGACAAGACAAAAAAAAATTTATTTAAATAAAAAGAATTTAAAAAAAAATTAAAAAATAATTATAAATATAAAAAATAATTTTTTCAATTTTTTATTTTTTGATTTTAATTTCAAGAACATTTATTCTTAAAATAAGAACTTGTTCTTATTTTAATTATTCTTAATACCAAGATGTGTTCTCTTAAATTAAGAATTTTATGCTCTCGACGCATTTTTTAGACCAAAAATCTTAGTTCTGAGACCAAAATCTTGATTTTAGAACATTTTTTTTTATTAGTGTAGCTCTGCTTAGCTCTACTGTCTAGACTCTACTGAAAAAACTCTATAGTGTACAAAGCCCTTTACTTCTGCCTACTTAACAAAATGTCCATGTGTGCAGTGAAAGACAGCGACTGTGAACTATAAATATTTTGCACTTTGCTAGTAATTTCACCATGGTCTGGATGTTTGCGGTGCTACCTTATTTTTGGGCGTTTTGTATTTTAATGCGCGACATGGAAATGCATTCGCCGTCGTTTCTTTAGACAAATTGATGTCAATTACTTTGCGAAAGTAGCAAAAATACAAAAACAACAAGAACAGCAGCAACAGCTTTAGCAACAACATCAACAGAACGCACGAAAAAAAAAACAGGCTAAATAAAAAAAATAATAAAATAATAATGAGAAAAGCAACACGACACACACACAGAATTCGGCAATTATTGAAGCTGCCGCTCGATGTTGCTGCTGCTGCTGTTGTTGTTGCTGTTGTGGCTACTGCTGCTGTGGTTGTTGCTGCTGCTGTTGCTGCTGCTGGCGACTTTCTGTCCGATCCATTCCAACATTTCCAATGGACTGCCCCACTCTCCGTTGTCCCCTTGGCAACTGCTCTCGTGCCCAGTTGCCAATTTTCTACATTTCATGCCGAACGACGCGTCGTCGCCGTTGTCGTTGTTGCAATTAAATTTGGCCTCAAAAAACTTAGTGACTGTTTGGGTAAATGTGTACATGTATAAGCGTCAATTTAGCCATAAGGTGAAAATCGCCTGCAGCTGCAAATGTTGGGATCTGGGACCAGGTACATCGCTGAAGATACCTGCTAAATGTGCCTGTCTGTTGCTCCAGACCAGGCTCGGGTCATCAACAATAAATGAACGCTGGAGGTCAGCGGACGCAAGAATTCTTAGACCTTGCGCTAAAAAAGCACAAAGGGTCTATTAAGTTGGTCACAAAACCAGTGCAAAAGTGTTTCTTAAACAACACTTAAAGTGTGATAAAATTTAATAATAATAATATAAAAATAATAATAATAATAAACCACTCCACAGTTCCGTTACGGTTAATTTGTACTACAAAATTTAACAAACAACATGAAAAATTCAATTTTTGATAAGTTCTTATGTATCTGAGTAGCAATTTAGTTTGATTATACTTAGAGAAAAAATCAATCTACCTTTCCTGTTAAAAGATAAAGGTAAAAATATATGTCATCGCATACAAGTATATTACCAACATCGATGTTGATTTGGAGTTGGAATTGAAAAGAACAAAACTCTCCGAAATCGACCAGACATTTGTCTACAACTTTTATCAATCTCACTTGAATTCACGTTAGTTAATTTTCCAGGTTTTGTACATAAATACAAATATTAAAATTGCTTATGTCATTCGTTTTTATACCCGTTACTTATAAACAATAAGTAAAAGAGAATATTGTGTTCGTTGGAATGTATGTAACAGGGAGAAAGAGATATCTCCGACCCCATAAAGTATATATATTCTTGATCAGTATCAACAGCCGTGTGTCTGTGTGTCTGTCTGTCCGTCCGTATGAACAAAAGGATTTCAGAGACTACAAGAAATAGGGAAACCAAATTTGGCACACGGATTTTTATAGACCCTACGCAGAAAGAGTTTGTTTCAAATTTAGGGCACGTCCCTTCCGCTTCCAAAAATCGCGAAAAACGACCACACCCACAGTTTTGAAGATAATACAGATTTTATGTTAGTAAACGTTGTCTAGTAATATTATCTATTATCCCACAAAGTCGCATTAAGATCGGACAAGTATAACGGGAGTATTTGCTAACCAAAGTTATGAACAAAGTTATTATTTCAATACAATCACCTAAAAGTTTGCAGTAGTTTTCATTATGTAGCAATTTCTTCAAAGTACTTTTATATATAATGAATTAAGTAATGCATGTAATACTTTTTGTGACAAAACTATCAAAACTATCAGCTGAAAAGTATCGTAGGTGTAGAAAATAATTTATTATATTTAAACAATAAACATTTTGTTGTTCACAATTAAAAAAGTGGAGGCTGATTTAATAAAAGGAATTATGTCATTCAGCATGTACTGATTGCTGATACATAACAAGTTAAGAAACGATAACAGATTAAAAAACCTGTTGAATGTGAAAAACAATATTATCATATTGATCTCCTACTATTCAAAGAGAATTTGAAATTATAAATATTTCATATATATACTTATATAAGCCTTGGACTAGGCATTGGGTAATGTCAAATAGGATCGATCGCATTAGCTGACAAGCTCAATAGAACTTGGATTTTGATTGTGTAACGCTTCACGGGGCTCCCATTGAATATTAAATTCTCGTACATCTGAACATGAACGAGACGGGTATTTACAAAGCCAGTATGGGGTGCTAAACTCATTACAGTCATGTCTCCAATATTTACATGAATTGCGCTTGAGCAATTACAATGTCAATCATTGACAATTCAATTACAACGATAAATTTCAATTCTAATGTGACACTTGAATAACAAATGCACTAATCCTCAACAGCAACAAAAACAGCAAGTTGATTGCCAGACAGACTTTAAGATACCCTAGGTCTAGGCTGCAACAAACAATTACTTAGAGACTACGAGTAAAAACTGCTCAGTTACAAGAGCAGAAACATGAATTGTCCTGTTCTACAAATGATGCTCTTTTAATAATTTTCATGTTTCTATATGAATTGATATGTCGTGTTGTGGACGCCAAAGCCAATACCAATTCGAATACCATTATTTTTCAACACAGATTGTCTTTTGCTTAGTATATACTCAGAAAAAATAGAACGAATACCCGTTACTTAAAAAACAAGTAAATGGATATATTGTGTTCGTTGGAATGTATGTAAAAGAAAGAAGAAGGCATCTCCGACCACATAAAGTATATATATTCTTGATCAGCATCAACAGCCGAGTCGATATAGCCATGTGTCCGTCCGTCTGTGTGAGCGCCTATATTTTAGAGACTAAAAGAGATAGAGATACAAAACTTTCACCCACACACTCCAAACTCGTTGGAGCAGGTCAACATTATTTTAAATTTTTGACACGCCCCCTTCCGTCCCCGTAAATCGCGAAAACATAGTCTGTTCGCCTGTATAAAACAAAAAACGGACCTCAGAGACTAAAAGAGATAGAGTAACCAAATTTTGCACTTCATTGTTCATTTCCCCTCAGAAATCAAATAACGCTTTAAAGATTACGTCTCTCAGAAATGCATTGCTTACTACGCCCCATTTTAACAACTCTAAGAAAATAAATATTGATCAAATATATAATAAAATAATAAATTACATAAATAAATACTAAATTAAGCGCTTTTCTTGTTGATATTATTTTTTTGTCACTTTTGACAAAGTTCAATGTACATACATACATATTTTTTTTTGACCGACTCAAGAAAAAATTTGGCATATTTTCAAACATACTTGTTAATTATTTTTGAGTTCTAAAATGGATTGACGATATATAGTAGTTAGGCTCTGTTAAACAAATAAATAAAAAATATTTGAAAATTAAAAGTCCTCAAACTTTGGCTTTGTTGAAATACATTTCACGCACTAATATTATTTTGAACTGTAATTATTATCAAAATTATATTTTATAGATTCTGGTACAGAGTATTATAGAATCGTGTGCGCTCGACTGTAATCTATCCGACTTGTTATTTCAGTACTTACCCGATATAATATTATTAATCGAGTTGCTTTATTGAACCTTCCCATTAGCTTGAGTTGTTCATACTGATCATATGCTTTCCATGGCCAATGGTACTTTTCCGGCAGTCGTCAGGCTGACCTTCTAACATATTTCCATTGCCCTAGTAGGAAACCAGGTCATAAATTGTGTGTCGACATTGTCAACATATTATGAAACTATAACCTTGAATGATATTGCTTTGTAATATTTATTTAGTTAGAGCCACCGAATGACAGTTCATCCATGAATTTGAATTCCAGTTCAGCATCAGTATTAGCAGCATCACCATTACTTACATCCAAGATCAATGAACGCTATCAATAGGAAATCGAAATTGAATTCGAAAACAAAATTAAATCACTTTGATATTTCTTTGTCATTTGCCATAATCTTAGTCCCGCCTCACAGCCCAGACTAGCTCTAGTTCCATACGAATTTGTTGTTATTGGTGCTCGTACACACACGCCGATGATTAGTTGGCGTATTAGCGATTAAAGAGCGTAGATTCGAATCTAGTTAATTTGATTTGATTTGATTTCATTTGATTCGATTCAATTCATTTTGAATCGGCATCGGCATCGGCATCGGCATCGGCATCGACATCGACATCGACATCGAAATCATATTAATACGATTCGTTGACCTAACCAATGCAGAACCTTGGAATTAGCATAAAACGTTGTTGCTCCACATAAGTCCGGCTGGGGCTCTGAGTCTGGCTGGCTTTGGCTTCAGCTCCGTCTCCGTCTCTCTGGGACTATGTTTATACAATGTAGCGCAGTGTATCTGAAATTTGATCTCTTATTTAATTCATTATTTGCATGCTTCTTGACCGCATGCCAAGTTATACTACCAAATCATTTGTATTAACTCTCATAGGTCACAAATTCTGCTGAATCATTGCAAAACGGGCAATTCATTATAAAACCAGCCGACGTTAGAATGTTTTTGTCCAAAGGACACGACTAAGGAAAAAGTATTTGAAAAATTTAAATTCAGATATTTTTATACCCGTTACTTATAAAAAATAAGTATAAGGGTATATTGTGTTCGTTGGAATGTATGTAACAGGCAGAAGGAGGCATCTCCGACCACATAAAGTATATATATTCTTGATCAGCATCAACAGCCGAGTCGATATAGCCATGTGTGTCTGTCCGTCTGTCCGTCTGTCCGTCTGTGTGAGCGCCTAGATCTCAGAGACCATAAGAGATAGAGTAACCAAACTTTCACACGTAGATCAGAAATGCGTTGGAGCAGGTCAAGTTTGTTTTAAATTTTGGACCCGACTCCTTCCACGCCCGTAATTCGCGCAAAACCGGTCGTCCGTCTGTATAAACACAAGGATCTCAGAGACTATAAGAGATAGAGTAACCAAATTTGGCACACAGATTTCAATTGACCCCACGCAGATCAAATTTGTTTCAAATTTAAGCCACGGCCCTCCGCAATTCGCGAAAAAACAACACACCCACAGTTTTTAAGGAAATACATTTTTTGTGGTAATTAACGTTATCTATGAGTATTATCTTCCCACTTGCTTCTTATTTAACTTGTTTTAAAAGAAATAAGAAATAATAATAAAATAAGATTCAAATCAAATATACATCAAAAGTTTACAGTTTTCGTTAGAGGAAGTGTTCAAATTATTTTTTGACGTCTTATTACAAGTTTTGTAATAATTCTGCCGGCGTTAACTGTAAGCTGATTTTCACAGCATACAATTTTCTCTTTAATGCCTGGGGATTTTTCAGAAGAGTTACAGAAGAAGTCCCACACAGGCGAGAAATCAAATTAAAATGTTATATGTTATACAGGGTAGGCCATTTAAAGTATTTAAAGTTAAAACCAAAATAAGTTTTCTCCATTTAAAAATGTATTTAGTATGGTTCAATTAGATTTCCAGCTTATATTTAAAAAGATATTGCGTAAATGGACACCCTTAGCTTTGATAGCAAAATGCACTCTTTTTTCATTTTTTTCCATGACATTGGCCAATATTTCAGACGATATGGCGGCTATTTCAAATTGAATTTTGACTTTTAGTTGAGCTGAGGTCTTTGGGATGTCAACCGCCGGGGAGCATTGGATCACACAAAAAAACCTCTACACAAGGTAAAAGTCTAGTGACGGAAGCATATACTAGCCCCAACATTTCTGATATCCCATTTTGTGACGAACGAAATTAAGTTTAATATTATATTAGAAAATATTAAATAAATATAACAAAACAATACCTGAAAATTAGAATTCAGCACTGCGCAAAAAGTAATTTTAATGTACAACAAAAATCACCCTTTTTGCGCACAGTGCAGAATGCCAATTTTAAAAATTTCAAATAAATTATATGAAACTACTGCACTTTGACTAGGACCATCCAGGACGACCCAGACAGGTGACAACACCAGTAATGGTAGATAAAGTCCATGAAATGATACTGAATGATTTCCGAAATGAGCTGCGAATAATTGCTAATGCCCTAAACTATTTCGTGAGGGCGCTGGAAACTTTTTACAAAACTATTTAAACAGTTGTAAGTTTTGTCAAGGTGGCTGCCGCAATTGCTCTTAGCGGACACACGTTGAAATTGAGTGAATTACTCTACGATATTCTTCCCCATCCCCCCTATTCTATAGATTTGACACCCTGTAACTATTATTTGCTTCAAAAAATGGCTTGGATGAAACAAATTTCAGTCAAACAAACAGGTTTTCAGTGAAAAAAAACGACCATTTTGAGGACCTCAACAAGTCATTTTTTATGGAAGGTGTAAAACAATTGGAGGACCGTTGGACTAAGTGCACCCGTCTAAAAGATGATTATGTTAACAAATAAAAAAGAAAAATTCCTTGTTTTTCTTGGTAGGCCGTCATAAGTTTAGAAATCCAAAACGCACTTTTTATTTTAATTTTCGTTTTCGAACGAATAAAAACGAGAACTTCATGCAGAGATATTTCGTGACTCTCATTATTGTTATTTTAATTGCAATATAAAGATCAAAAATTGATGCCGGTGCAAAAACGTACCTATTGACATTTAGTTTCATAGCTTCCGTATGAATTTTTGCACTCTACGAGTAACCAACAAATAACACTTTTCCTTTTGATTTGCTTGGAATGGAGTGGGGGAATATCAGAATTCTAAGCCAACTTGATTTGCATGCAGCGTAAATACACTTTATAGGGTCAAAGACGTCACCTTCTGCTAATTTAACTGCATTGTCAGAAAGTTATCACAACGAGTACATAAAAATATCCCCGATTATTTGTAAAATTTTACGTATGTTATTTCTTTTGATAGCATTAAACGGCTATAACACCTCTGTCAATCAGTGTGTCTGTTAGTGTTTGCGGCTATTGAGCAGGTGTCGAAACAATGTGTGGAGCGCAATTTAAATTAGAATGTTGCCACATTCATTAGACGATCAACGACTACAACAACACAAAAAGGAGCTCATATAAAAATGTCAGAACAAGTTGAGTCGGCAATTTGTCAACCGACAACAGCAACCGGCTAGACACGCTGTCCGAACTCCATTTTAAATTCAATATGCATTTTTCGCATATTCGCATCTCAAAAATTCAATAATCAAAATCTCAGCTTACAGCTAAACACAAAATTTCCGTGAGCTCTTAATTTTATTTTATTTAATTTTTTTATTTTTTTAGATTAGAGTCGCAGAAGGCGGCAGCGAGCTCAGCCAGCTAGGTAGCTGTCGAGTCGAATCGTCTACAGGCTACAAGGGTGTGACTTGTGGTGAGGAAGAGGGAGAGGGAGTGTGAGTTTGCCCATGTCCATGGATTCGTTCATGCGCAAGGTTTTTTGCATACACCGAACTCTGAATTCGATTGCTGTTGCGATCTGTCGTGTTTGTCTGGCTCGGACCGGACCTGCCCAGTGCCAGTCTAGGCCGGGCCGGGCCAAGTCGGGCCGGCCGGTGGCTAGTGGCTTGTGGCTAGTGGCTTGTGGCCAGTGGCTTGTGGCTAGTGCCGTTGGCATGACCGCACCCCCGCCTTGTCTCAGCCAGAGATGCAATAGTAAAGCTTAATTGTTGAGTGGTCAGTTGCTTGCAAGCAGCGGGGTGCATTGATCTTTAAATGGTGCAAAAGCCGTTGAACTGCACGCCACTGCAACTTCAACAACAACAGCAGCAACAACGAATTGCTAGACAGATCAGTTCGGTTCGGTTCGGTTCGGTTCAGCTCGGTTTAGACACAGTTACAGATATATGTGCATACATATGTAGATAAAGATTGCGATTCAGACTCTGACTGAAATTCATGATCGATGTAAGCTTGGTCCAGGTCCGCCCAGGTACCCCAGCAGCGGGCAGAACTTTTTGAAGCCAGAGGGTGTGTGTGTGTGTGTGTGTGTGTGTGTGTGTGTGTGTGTGTGTGTGTGTGTGTGTGATGTGTATGTCATGCTAATGTTTGCATTTTTCAAACGCTTAAGTTTAACTACGCAGTTTAACTAAGTTTGGCCGGACTTCAAGCCCCGTCCGCGACCCAAGTACGGACCCAACTCGGGTTGGTGCTGTCAAGTACGATGGCCAAGTCATCGAAATCGAAAATGAACTAAAAATGTGACCAAATGTAATTTCTTGTAATTTATGGTATTCCAATTTTACAGCCTAGTCGATACGTACCTGATGTTACTGGCACGTAATTGTGTTTGTTTTTTTCTTCCTATTTTTATTTTTTTATTTTTTTTTTTTTTGGTTTTAATGCTGCATATTGGTTTGTTTATGAAAGATGTAGGGGTACGTGTATCTGTAAACTGTTATATTTGATATTGTACGCTAATTACTATTTAATTTTGCACAAAACTTTTATAGAAGCAGTTAAAATGCTCTCGCTCTAAACATTTTGCCATCTTTTTTTTCTTTACGATTATCATTTATAAGGTAGACAATTCATTTGTTTAGGCTCATCGTGATTTAGCTTCGTATTAAGCTGCTACTGCGCCATTTTAAACCCTGCGAAAAAATACATATGTGAGCAGGATACTTACCCGTAGCTTGTGGCACTGTATGATGTGAAATGTTTAAAATTGTTTCTATTATTGTTCAAAAAAACCTATTATGTATGTAAAAATTGGTCTTCATTTCGAGGTAGAGGATATATTGATATTGTTGTTTTTTCAATAACAGCGATCATATAAGATTTAAGAGACACGGACATTTTTTTGGAACCCTTTTAAGAAAATTGTGGCTAAGGTCTTGGCTTGAGCTCATGTAAAAAGAGTATTATAATAATTTTGTGCAAAGTATGGAACAGCAATTAGGAGCAGGCATGCTTGAAAAACATTTTTAGAGCTCAATACTTCGGTAATAAAGAAAGGAATTAGTTGGCTTTCTTAACTAGTTTTTTTTTGTCAAGATTCAATCGAAATGTTCATTTTGCACTAATATTAAAATTGAATTGAAACAAGACCGCCAACTTATTCTTATCTCTAAATTCATCGAAAATCGCCATCTATTTGGGTTTTTAATTTTTATTTGTTTTAGAGGTAAGTTAAACTTAACAGACAAATACCAATATATGAATTAGGTATATCTCCTTCGTTAAAACTGGAAACTTGATATTGATTTTAGACCCATGGTTTCTTGGGCAATTCATCTTAGAATTCATCGTTGATTACGATTTTCATAACCGCTTTGTGTATTTTTTTAACTCCATACAAATTGACCCACTGTAATATTCTATGTAGAATACCGTCATCGACAGTGCCAATCAAGTATGTAAGTAATAGCAAATACATATGCATACAAATAAAAATATAAACAGTGACAGGTATGCACATAAGAAGTCAAAGCAACTGAGAAGCATACTGGGGAAATTGGGTTAAGAAATAAAGCATGCTAACTTCCTTGACACATTTTCCGGGGTCGAGCTTTCGAAATTATTTATGTACAAAGCAAACAGACTTTGATTGGCAATGGGTAGGGCGACATGACAGGGGGCGGGGCCGGGGCCGGGGCCGGGGGCTGTGAAATGGTCCGGTTATGCATGCCAAACCATATCAGAAATTACAGTACAGCTAGCGAGAAAGAATTGTCGCAGTCTCTGTTGATGTTGATGTTGCTGTTGCTGTTGCAATTGTAATAAAGATTGCTTTTACAAATTTTACAATGTACATACACGTAACCGTACTCATATGTGCTTACTTGCACACGTATCTATCTATGAGTGTGTTTATTAAATATACACGAGTACACGCTTATAAAGAATGTCGAATTGATAAGAAGAAGAATGATAAGAATTACGCTACCTGAGCGCTACTTGAGACTAAGCTCAAGTCGATGCTGCCCTCATTTGGAATGCCGCGATCGAGACGCAACGAAATTTTTATGCGCATTGCGTTTATTTGACATTAGAACATTTAATCAACATTATAGTGAATGTGTGCGAAATGAGAGTATATTATGCATTTGCTGTGATTTTAAGGTCTCCAAAGTCTATGTTAGTAACCAGACCAGACAGAAAGTCAGTCAGTTAATTGAAAAGTGTTTAAAAATAATTCAGAATTCAGATGAAGTCAATGTTGCATGACTGGGTTCATCCATTCGATTGGATCTCGTATGGGTTGAACCTGTTGCAAGTTGCTTTAAGAAGTCTGCCGTAGGCGTTGATGATTATACACCCTTTATTTTTTAAAAAGTTCATGGAACCTTAAGCATCTGCCTTAGCTTCTCCCGCAGCCTCTGTCTTCTCCTTTGATTAAGTTCCATTCTCTTCTCGTGGCTGTAACCCTTGGTCACTCTTGATGGCATCAATAAAAGAGTATTCCATCCGAGGGTTTTTCCCATTTTTGTCAGCCCATGTACACTTAATTAGCAAGGAATACTCAAGACACTACCGTGAAGAGTGCTCGACTAATATGCCCTGTATTTTATTTGTAATTAAACACTAAAAATCGAGTTAAGTTGCGAAAAATCTGTCATTAATTTTATTTATTTTTAATAATTTTTGATTATTTTTTAATCTATCTCTTGAACCTGTGTGATCCACACTAGTAGGTCAAAGTTAAATTTATTAATATTAATTATTCCTTTTAATTAAAGAGCATCATTTTAGTGTTTTTTTTTTAAATTACTGGAATGAGGCTGTCCCACAATTTGTATCTGTTTTAAAAGTTCTTTGTGGATTTGAAATCTTAGATGTCTTCTATAAGCGATTGTAAACGCTTTCATCAAAATTATTTTTCCACGTCTTTACATCCTAATGTCCCACAGTATGCCGGGTCAACTAGTGTTTTCGAGGTTTAAATCAAAACTAATCTGTTTGAGGTGCACCATTATCTATTTCAATTCGATATTGAAACTGAAACAAACCATTTTCTTAAATAAAATGTTTGGTTCGAAAACAAAATAATAACATAAATGTTATGGTTTCTAATATTACTTATCTATTTGAGACTTTGGATAAAAATAAGTCGTATTTAAATCTCCAAATAAATTTATCAAAATTTTGTTATTTTTGTAAATTAAAAATGTAATATATGTATTATATATAAAATATTTGTATTGAATTAAATTAATCAAATACTCGAACCCAAACCTTGGGTTCTGAGTCCTTGGGGTAAATAAATCGGTTCAGGAGCCGAACCTAATTCTTGCCCTATGGTTGCATCCGCCGAACCGAGCCTTTACCAAAAGTTTGGTGGTTTGCTATACTATAGGTTAAGATTCACTCAGATTTGAATATTTAATGGTAAAGAATAAATAACAGAATCCAAGCTATTTATAAATAGATTTGTAGCCACAGTTGGCGATTCTTCAATCACACTGAAGACGTATGTTGTCGCGATACAAAGGCAGCAGTTGATATACCAAATAGTGAAACTTCTCGATCGTATCGTCTAGAAAAAGGAGATTCATCACCAGCGGCTCGAGCGGCTTAAGGGCACCACCTAGAGTCAGCTGGTGTAGGCTGTGAGCGCAGTGCAGCATCTCGATCAGGTAGTAGGCCTTCTTGCGCGGCATCTCGAGGCTCTCCTGCTGCAGGTAGATGGTTAGTTTTGTGTACTCGGTGATTGTTGTCTTTAGCACGCGACCCTCGCTTGGATAGTGCAGTTCAATGTAGTTGTTTATGGAGTTCCACTTTAGTAGCGGCGCATGATCGTTGTAGTACTCCAGCCATTTAATATGCATCTGTAGATCCTGCATGCCTAGGTGAAACAACAGATCTGCTGCCTCCTTATAGCTCGTCTGGCAGTCCTCTTGAAAGCTATCCAGCAGCGATCGAAGTTTCTTCCTTAGAAAATGTATCGCATGATCCCGTTGATTGACCAGCTTCATGACGAACTATTTCCCTTTTCAGGATCACAGCTTTGTGTTTTTTTTTTTGGTGTATGTTTCTTTTTTCCATTAAATTTGTGTGCTTATGTGTGGAGTAAAATTTCCATGCGGTGTTGATGAAGAAGTTTTTCACTTGCACAGTGTTTCCATTATGGTTAAATTCACGTTTTCTGGACAAACTCATAGGCAGCTGGAGGATGTACCTTCCGGGTGTACCAGGTATGCAAATTTAAAATGTCGTTTTGCTTTCGGCAGATGTAGCATAAAAACTATAAGAGATATCTGCAAGCTTTAACCGTTATTTTTTTCGTTAGACTGTCCACTTAAAAACGACTTGCTTACAAGCTAGTAATATAGTTTTTTTTTCGAGTTAACCATGTCGATCTTTCAGCCAAATTAAGAGCTTTTGCGGGGAATTATGATTTAATTTTTATAACAAGAGAAAAAAGCATCGAAAATACATCGATTTCTTATGCAGACTTTCGGCGGTACTTTTCCAACTGCCAAGACTTGTGAACGCTGTTTGAAACTTTTTAAAAGTGACGAATTTTTTGTTTATTAAAAAAAGATCACGAAAATGCTATGTTTGGGTGGATGAGAATGGAGTGGTGTACCTCGAGCTTCTGAAATACGGCGAAAGAGTCAGTGCCGTCCGTTATCATTGAGCGAAAACCGACAAAAATGGTATTAAACCCAAAAAAAAGTCATTTTGCAGATTGACAAAAATCCGCAACATTCAGACAAAATGGTCAAGGAAAAAATTGCTTCGCTTGGTTGGGAACTCTTACCTCCCCCGCTATATTCACCAGACTTGGCGCCTTCCGATCGTCATTTGTTCTCATCGATAGGACACGTACTGGATGAGCAGCACTCGTTTACTTTCGAGGAAATACAAAAATGGGTCGATAATTGATTGTTAACGAAACTTGAAGATTTTTTTCGGCATGTTTTCCATTAATTGCACAAAACAATGGAAAAAAGGTGTAGAAAGTGTAAAAAAAAAAACGACATTTTAAGCTTGCACACCTGGTAAATCGATGTAACAGTAATTTTACAATTGTATAGAAAGAATCTGCAATTTGCCCCGAGCAAAAATTATAAAATAATACTGTAACTGCAGGAATTTTTCAATATTCTATGTGGTGCAATTGGTTGATTATCTGATGATTTAAATTTTCTTTTAAAATTTGAATCGTGAGTTCGATTCCCTGCTCCGTCAAAATATTTGTAATTGAATTCTATTTCTTTAAATTTTATTGTTTCATTTAAGTTTAAGTTTCGAGTTTGCTAAACTTACCTCTATGTTTTTCATTTAAGATTTGTTTTTTGCTTGGTTAATTTAAATTGGTGGGTTTGGCGACCTTTCTAATTGTTAAATTGAGTTGGTTGGTTGGCTCAACCAACTCAATTTGGTTGATATACAATATATACACATATATATATATATATTTTTTTTTTTTGACATAATATTATATTTTTTTTAACATGAAGAACAGGCCTTGACAGCAGCCATTCTTGGTAGTTTTTCCTATGAAAAAAATACTTTAAAAATGGGATAAAAATTAAGTCAAATTAATGTAAGATACATCAATGTAAATGATATGCAGCAGATCCAGATTTAATTAATTGCTCGTGGGTTGAGTTCGAATTGCGATAGCTTTAATCGTATGCAATACAAATGCGCAATGTGTGTGTGTGTGTGTGTGTGTGTGTGTGTGTGTGTGTGTGTGTGTGTGTGTGTGTGTGTGTGTGTGTGTGTGAATGGTGTGCAAATACATTTATGTATATACGAGTAGCATATTTAGCATGTTTCAGATTCGGATTTTACTTTGGCCAACAAAGGAAGAAGCGAACCTTCTGGCATATCAGTATACATATACTCGTGTATATAAATGTATACTCGTACTGTTCTGTAACAGTAAGTGTGCATATGAACTACCTCTGTGCGGCCTTCGACTGTCCGTCGTCTGCCGTCTGCCGTCTGTCGTCCGTCGTCCGTCAGGTACCGTCTGTCGTCCGTCGTCTGTCGTCAGTTGTCTGCATATGTGGCTCTTTTGCCAGACACGTTTCAAATTCTAAAAAAAAAATCCAGTAATTGAAGAGCCTCGTTACCGAACAGACGTTCAATAGGGAGCAATACCAAATAATACCCAACTTTTCTGACTGATGCACTTCACTTCACTATCACTGCAAATATGTCAGAGAATCGTGGAACTGAGCCAATTTTATCGGATCCAACGGGAATCATAGTGACTTGTGTGCTGATCGCTGTGATCCTTATAATCGTTTCATTGATATGCCAGCGTCGCAATGAGCGCCTCTTCGGTCGTACACCGCCAGGACCATGGGGTCTGCCCCTAGTAGGCTACTTACCGTTCCTGGACAAGAGTGCACCGCATAAGTCGCTGCAGGCGCTGGCCAAACGCTATGGCGGCATCTATCAGCTGAGCATGGGCAAGGTGCGAACTGTCGTCCTATCGGATGCGAGTCTGGTGCGTGAATTTCTGCGTCACGAGGAGCTCACGGCACGTGCTCCACTCTATGTGACGCATGGCATTATGAAAGGCTATGGTAAGTGACAACTGACCGAGATGAGTACTTCAGTATGAGTACAAATGGAATTATGTAAAACAGCAACTAACTAAATTTTGTGCTTTGTTCTACTCGACTCTTTGTCGTTCTCTATCTCTATCTCGATCACGCACCCGATCTCGCACCCGTTCTCGCACTCACAGGCATCGTTGGAGCCGCCGGCACCATCTGGAAATATCAGAGACGCCAGCTCATCGATTGGCTTAAGGCGCTGGGCATGACGCGCAAACAGTGCGAGACGCGTGTGCACCTGGAGCAGCGCATTGGACGTCGCGTTAACGAGTGCCTTCAGGTGAGTCTCTGTCTCTTTCGTGTCTGGAGTCGGTACTCTCTGACTAATTGGCTAACTGGCTAACTGGCCCGCGCGAGAAATTCCAAGAATCATGAAAGTGAAGGTCCTACGCGTCATCGTCATCGTCATCGTCATCGTTGTTTGCGTTGTTGTTGCTGTTGTTGCTGTTGTTGTCGTTGTCTCTGGGTCTGTTGCTGTCGTTGGTGGACATTCACTTTCCGTTGTGATCATCACTCGGCGATCGCAGTGTGTTTTGTGTTGTTGCTGCTGCTGCTGCTGCTGCTGCTATGACAATAACAACAACGACAGCGACGACGCATAAATTTTAAATTTGCTAATTTTGATGTTGTTGTTGTTTATACTGAATGTTTTTTTTTTTGCTTTGCTTTGTAATTTTTTTTTTCTGCTTGTATTTTTTGTTTTACACCTTTCGCTTTGGCACTTTTCACTCAGTTCTCGATCTCACTCATATTTCATATTCCATACATATCTCATATCTGTATCTGTATCTGTATCTGTATCCGTATCTGTATCTGTTCATTCGTTTCGGCTTTTTATTGACAGACATACGAGACGGAAGCACTGAAAATTGGCGTACTGGATCCGCTGCCTGCTCTACAGCACTCACTGGGCAATGTCATCAATGATCTGGTCTTCGGCGAGACATATAAGCGCAACGATCCCAACTGGCTATATCTGCAGCAATTGCAGGAGGAGGGTGTCAAACTGATCGGCGTCTCGGCCGTGGTCAACTTTTTGCCCTGGCTGCGTCATTTGCCGGAAAACAAGCGTAATATTCGCTTTCTTCTCGATGGAAAGGCCAAGACCCATCAACTCTACGATCGTATTATCCAACGTTGTGAGAAGCAGATGCAGCTGCATTTGGAACAACAGCTGCCAGCCAAGCAGCCCCAAAGTATACTCGAGTGTTTTTTGGGTGAACGTCAACCGTTCTCGGATCTCTATTGCGATGATCAGCTGCGTCATCTGTTGGCTGATCTCTTTGGCGCCGGCGTGGACACCTCACTGGCCACACTCCGATGGTTCCTGCTCTATATGGCACGTGAGCAGCGCTGTCAGCAGCGTCTGCAGGTTGAGCTGCAACAGCTCAGCGAGATGCCCACATTGTCCGAACTAGACTCGATAGTGTATCTCCGTGCCTGCCTCTCTGAGGTGCAACGCATCCGATCCGTAGTGCCGTTGGGCATCCCGCACGGCGTCGAGAGTGACATTACGGTGGGCGATTACTTCCTCGAGCGTGGGAGCATGATACTCATACTGCAATGGGCTATCCACATGAATCCAGAGGTATGGCCAGAGCCGGAGCAGTTCCGTCCGGAACGGTTTATCAACGCTAATGGCGAGTACACTGTTCCAGCGCAGTTTATACCCTTCCAAACGGGCAAGCGTATGTGTCCAGGCGATGAGTTGGCTCGCATGATGCTCACCCTCTTCACAGGCCGCATATTGCGACGCTTTCATGTGCAGCTGTCCTCCAAGGAGGATGAGCAGGTGAGCATGGATGGTGAATGTGGCATCACCTTAACACCGAAGCACTACAAGCTTCGCTTTGACTTGCTGAAAGAGAAGAAATTGGAGAAAGAGCTAAACGAAGACGAGTAGAATATGGAGTACTCAAGATAATGGACAACGAATAGAAGGAGAATATGAACAAACAGTCTGCTTTGGATAGCAACATAAATATTAAAAAATTTGAAGTTTTTACTTGATTATAATTTGCTCATTTATTTTTCTTTTGTTCTTTACATTGTTTGTCTTTTAATTTCGATAATATTTCTATCAAGTTTTTTATATTTAACACCTTACGAGAATGAAGCTAATAACTAATAATAATTTCACTTAAATTGGAAACATTTCTCCATTATAAATTTCGATTAATCAAATATAAAATGAAAATCATTCAACATATTGGAAAGTTTAACATTTCAATATACGAGAATGTAAATTTTTTTAAATGATTTCAAAATATATTTATATTAAGCGGTGATTGTAAAATGAAGAAAATAAATAAAAAATAAAGTAGTTTTTTTTTTTTTTTAAAATAAAATGAACAATGCTTATGATTGACAAACGTACTATTTTAAATTTTTTATGAAAGGCACAGAACAACATTTTAAAATCGAATTAAACTTACTTTTTATTTTATTCAAAAATTTATCAAGTAAAAAATAAAAGTTGAATTTAAAAATCTTTTGAGCCGACTGGTTATTCACCAAAATTTAGAAGCATTTATCATGCATGGATATTATGGTTATTAAAGATCATAAAAGTATGGAATTAGTAAGGAAAAGAACATCGTTACTACACTCAAAAGTTCAACAATTGTTAAGTCTAGCAAAAATACCAAAAATACAATTTAAAATAAGTAACAAAGTTTTTAAATATATCAAAAATTAATGTCATACCTAGGCTCTAATATGAACCAATTATGGTCAGGATATATAACACCAAGTAAAATGTATATTGTATTAGTTGAGAAATCTCATAAAACCAAATCCCGATCGGTCCTTTTAATAGCTATGTGATATAGAGGACCGATTTGAATCAATTTCGGTCAGAATAAATAAAACCAAGTTATATACATTTTCTATTAGTTTGCTTACGATATCTTAAAAAACAAAAAAAGTTTCTTATACTTAGACGTGATTTTCGCCCTATCGGTTGGCAGCTATATGATATTGTGGTCAGATTTCAACCAAATTTGGTCAGGGTATATAAAACTAAGATAAATGCATATTTTAACAGTTTGGTTGAGATATCTCATAATACCGAAAAGTTTTTCGTACTAAAACGTGATTTTTGACCAATATAAATAGAGCTATATTCAGTTAATAGGTAATATCTTCAAATGCCCTCAGCCAAAATTTATGTTTCATATACCAAAAAACGAGAAACTGTATATAAATAATAAATAAAAATCGTTATAGCCGTTTTGTCATAATTCGCCAAAAAGTAAGCTTAAAAACCTAATTTCACCTTTAAATTGTTACCTGTGTACTTTAGAAAAAAAATTTGAAGGTATACCTCAAAGCCATTAAAATACCTTTCGTGTTTGTTTTTTTTTTATTAATTTATATTTTTAATTAATATTTTTATATTAAACTTAATTTTGTTCGTCACAAATGGGATATTGGAAATTTTGGGGCCTAGAATATGCTTTCGTCACTAGACTTTTACCACGTGTAGAGGTTTTTTTGTGTGATATATGTATACATAAATGGGTGGTATGGACGTATGGGCGTATCACCACGCCCAATTATTTCAAAATGGTTTTATATTATTTTTATAAGCTCTCGGTTTAAATTGTAGACCACTAAATTGTGGACCACTGTGGAGCGCGAAAATATATTTTTGCATCGTTTGTTTGTCAAATGAGCCACAGTGCAAAAGCAAGAAAAAAGCAATTGTCAATGGATATATATTAAATTAACCATTTATTTATTCTTCTGTACCATTATAAATGATGCATAATTTCGTTGGCATTTGAGATGACTTTATGGCCCTCGAATATTGAGTCTTCGCAAAAATTGATGTGAATGTCCGAAATATTCAATCTTTTATGAAAAGTTACAAAATTTGAATATATACTGAATACCTTAACATCAGTACAAGAAGCTGAACAAAAATGTTAGGAAAACCAACTACATTTTTTTTTATGTGAGTGGTGGGGGAAATCCCTGCCACCGCTTTTGGATATTTTCTTCGTTTTAAGCTTTACTTTTGGCATTGCTGCAGGCTTATTATTTATTATTTCTTTAAACTTAATTAATTTACTGTTGCCAAGAAATGAGACAAACAATTTTGTGATTTTTTTTATCAATTGTAACAAGGTTTTATTTTATTTTTGTTTTTAATACATTTTCTTAAATTTGTTGCCTATTCTTTCTGTTTGTGTGCATAAAACTAAACCACAGTTCGTTTTGTTTGATGTTGTATAATATAATCAATAACACCAACTAATTATCTAATTTGATGCTAAGATAAAATAAGTGAATATCAGAAAGACAAAACAAATATAATAATAAAACGAATTACTAACTTGGCTAATTAAATGGCTATTTAATTGATAAGGCTTACGAGCTAGACTACCAAGTAATTAATAATTAACTGAACACAGCTTCTTGGGTTTGAAATAATGGAATTCGTTCTGCATAACAAAGCAGCTACACCCAGATACAGTACACACACAGTATATGCACTAATACCATTTTCAATTATAACACACGCACACTCACGTGTACATGTGTACTGGTGTTGTTGTTTATGTTTTGTTTTTTGTTTTGTTGTTGTTTGTGTTTGCTAAACTCTTCTTTCATTTGTCATTTGGAAAACTTTCCACTTAGAACTAAACTTAAGTCAAACTTAACTGAAGTTTTGTCATAGATAGATACATTGTACATCAAAATATATAATATTAATATTAAATATATAAGAATAAAAAAAAAAAAAACGTGTTGCGTGTCTAGGAACAAAACCGTGCTCTTCTGAATCTATGTGGCATATCGATGATTCAGTTCAGTTGGAGCCCACATTGCGCACCTGTTGCGGCTCTGTGGCAGTGGGCGCCAATGGACGACGCTTGAGGCAGACCTTGAAGGACTCGGGCGTTATGGTTGCGCCGACATTGCCCTTGAGACTGGGCAGGGGTTGACCCTCGGGTATCGCAATGTCGAAACAGTGCATGAACGAGGAGAAGAATAAGAAGAGCTCCATTCGTGCCAATACATCGCCGAGGCACATGCGTCGACCCACACCGAAGGGTATAAAATACTCAGGCTTGCGCACCTTTCCCTCAGTATCTATGAAGCGGGCGGGACGGAACTCCTCGGGCTTTTCCCACAGATTTGGATCCATGTGCACGCTATTGATAAGGGGAATCACATGCGAGCCAGCCGGAATTGTGTAGCCATTCAGTTCGACATCTCTGCAATGGGAAAAGAGAATGGAACGGAAAGGGGAACGGGAACGGGAACGAGAACGGGAATGGAAAGAGTTGCTGGTTAGTCCAAATGTTTAACTGCAGTTTTGTGTTATTTATGGTTATAGTGTTCATTTTCATTGTGTGTAATTAATTGATTTTGATTTTCTTATAGCGGTTCTGTTGGTGGGGTCGGTTATCAGCTGACATGCCTCTAATCAGTATATCAAGTGCGTAGAACCGAAACTGGGACAAGCCGCGATGCAAAGGAAGCGCTTCCAATGCAACGGAAAAACTGATGACGCTGTCCAGCTGAATGACAGAGCTGAGGGAATGAGACAAGTGGCCAGTTTACAGTTCGTAGTTCCCAGTTCGTCGATTGCAATCAGTTTCCAGTGCCAGTGTCATCTGATTGTAGTCAGAGTATTCTATATTCTGTATTCTGTATTCTGTATTCCTCCAGATTCAACCGAGTCATATAACGACAATGAATATGCAATCTGATGCCATTGTCCATTCGTGGTGTGAATGAACGAACGAACAAATGGACCTCGTCGTTGTCGTCATTTGCATTTTACGCACAACTTGCACAATGCGAATGCAATGAGAATAAAGTGGGCGTGCCATACTGATAACTGATAACTGATAGCTGATAGCTGATAGCTGATACCCGATGATACCAATGACCGATAGTTGAGCTGCATGGTGAGTGGTTGGATCGTTTTTGGTTAATTTACCTTGTGGGTGAGTGTGTGGTGGCCAATGGCACAATGCTGGAACGTCGCATAGATTCGAGTATTGTTGATTCGGTAATGGGCAAATATTGCAGATCCTCAATTGTGGGCAATCGATGGCGACCAACAACCTGATCGAGTTCATCTTGCACTCGACGCATCTCCTTGGGATTGCGCAGCATAAACACATTGATCCACTGCAGCGTTGTCTTGATTGTCTCCATGCCCGCTGAGAATAGATCGATGATCACCTGCACCAGCTGCTCCTCTGTTTCGATAAAAAAACAACAACAAGAAGAAATAAAACAATAATAGGAAATTAATCCTCTACTCACAAAATACTGTTGGCTTTAACGATGGGTGTACTTACCATGATTTTTGCCATCAAAAAGCTCCGCATCTGTGCCCTCGGCCTTGGCCTTCTCGATCTCACACAGATAATAGTCGACAAGATCGCGGACATTGCTTGGATCAAAAGTGCGCTTATGCTCATCGATGACATCCTGATAAAACTTTTGCATCTCTGCCCGATTCTGGGCAATCTTGTTCTTGGCCGTCGATATGCTGGGGAAGCACTGCAAAGTCGGTATATAGTCAACGGTGTGAATCTCGCCAAAGAGACGCATGCCCTCCTCGATGAGGAAGTTGAAGCGTCTAAATTTTGGATCATCGATGGTGAAGCGTGTCGACATCATAAGGCTGCAGATGACATTGCTAACCGCCAACGAGATGACTGGTGATAAATCAATTGGCTGACCATCACTCGCATGCAAATGTCCGATGAATTCGTGAACCTCCGTCTGTTTATTGAGAAAGCGGTCATAAGACAATGCCGACAAAGATCAAGTTGCCCATACATATGGTTAACATGTTGACTGTTAGCATGTTAACATGTTAACTGTTTATTGTTAACATGTTGACTGTTAACTGTTATCTGTTAACTGTCTGCAAGTCTCATGTCGACTTACCATAATGCGCTTCTGCATCTGTTGCTTTCCGTTGCCCATGTAGGTCATGCCAAATTGTCGCAGTTTGTCGTGCAGAAAGCGTCGCTGATCCTTCCACAGTTTGCCGGTGCTATTGATGATGCCTGTAAAACGATACGATACGATATGTTACGATATGTTACGATACGATACACTGTCTTAACCATTAACACTTCATTTTTATTTCTTTCGTTTGCACTGTTTTTTTTTTTTTTTTTTGCCTCTCTTTTATCTGCATTTTTGGGTTTGTTTTAATTTCGTTCAATTGAGGTAGGCTCCAACGGGAGAGAGAACTACTCTTCAGTGTCCCACTTTTGCAGATTGTTAAATCGAAATACCAGATATAACACTCCTTAAATCTCAATCGGAATTTTTATAAAAACAATTTATATCAACACAATAAAAAAACACAAGCTCTTTAAGGGCTGGCCAAAAGGAGAGAAATAAAAAATTAAATAATTTAATCAATTTAAAAACTGGCAACAAAGAAATGTTAAATGCATTTCTTGTTTGGCGTATTTTTCCATTTCTTAATTTTGTTTTTTTGTTTTTATATAAGCAGTATGGGATACGTTCGTAATTTTTTGAAAAGTTACGTATTCGTATAGAAAACTACAATATGTATATACTATACTACTGGTATATTCCCCTCCCTCACTATATATTTATTTATACTCATTAACCTTTTCCGCTGATTCAGCGAAATTACATAGCAAATCGGTTGTAAATTTCCATCGTAATTATAGTAAAAAATTCGAAAGTAAACAAAATAAGAATATTTTCTTGATAAGATGAGATTCGAGAGATTTTCTGAGGGCAAGTGCGAACAGAAATCAAATTCAAGCGCAATTTGATTTGTTGTTTTTTATACTGGCTATACTGTTTATACTGTTTATACTGTTTATACTGTTTATACTGTTTATACTGTTTAATCGATAGCAGTGTACTTACCGTATCCATTTAGAGTCTGCATAAAGGGAGTATCCGGACGACCAGTGAATTCCTCGCGGCGAAAGCATTCGCGTATCATCTTATAGTCACTCATCACGACCGTCAGTTGGCTGCCCAGGCGTGTGGAGAATAGGGAACCGTATCGCTTGGCCAGCTCCATGAAGCGAGTGTGCTTCTCGTTGCCCATGAACAGCAGATAGCCAATGACCGGGAATCCCCAGGGACCCGGTGGCAGCTTACGCAGCTCCCGATAATTGCGCAGCAGCCATTGCAGCAAACTGATCAGCGTGAGGAAGCTGAGGAAGACCATCAACAGATGCTGGGCATCCTGCTGCTCCACCTGAAGCTGTCGCAGCATAAACTTTATCAGATACGAGTCCGTCAACATGTTGCTAGTACTCGGACGTTTTTATTTCGGACGGTGGGAACTGGTAGACAGATCAGTGTGTCTGTGTGTGTGTGGCGTTCTAGCTCAGGACACTCGCTTTACGTGTGTGTGTCTGGTGTGTGTATGTGTGCGTGTGCGTGTTTTCTTTTCTTCTTTTATTTACTGCACTGCTTAGCCATTTGTTGTCACTTTTGCTTTTTCTTGCAACTGAACGGAACAAAAATAGTTTTTTTTTTTTTTTGGTTTTGATTTACAATCTTTAATGTTTGTGGCACAGAGAACAGTTTTAAAAAAAATTGTATATTTCTTTTCACGTAACTTTGTATTTTGTGTTTCTATTAATTTCTTGAAAAAAATTTTTTTTTTAATTTTTAATTATTTTTTTTTTTTTGAATTTCTTAAACTTTGTGTTTGGCGTTTTTCACTTGAGATTTTGTTTGGTTACATTTAAACAAATTAAGCAGCAAGCTAAATGAAAAAAAAAATAGTTGCGTGCTTGAGTCGAAGAGGAAGAGACCCGGAGACGATTTCGCGTCGAGCGTTTATAGTTTTCGACTAATGGCTCGAGCGTATGTCCTTGCCACTTTTATAACAACTCGGCCGTCGCTTCTGCGAGCAGCGCCGAACGCGAACGCGAACGAGTGATCGACGGCAATCGCGGCTCGGCCGCTCGAAGCGCGCGCACACTCCCAGAGCCAGAGTCACAGCGACAGAGACACAGCGAACAGCGAACAGCGACACAGTCGAAGCAAAGCAAAGCACAGCAAAGCCAGAGCCGACGACGACGACGACGACGACGACGACAACGACGACGACAACAACGACGACGACGACAACAACGACGACGCCGCCGTCTGCGACGCTGTCTGCAACGTCTTTGAGCTGCTCGCTCAAGCAGCGGGCAAAGCGACGCAGTTTTGGCTCTGACTCTGGCTCTGACTGTGACTGTGGCCCGCTCTGGGCCAGAATCTGATAGTCAAATGCTGGGGAACTGTTGTTGCTGCTGCTGCTGCTGCTGGCTGCTGGCTGCTGGCTGCTGCTGTTGTTGGAGATTGAGCTGTGGCGCTGCTGCCACTGTCACTGTCGCCGCCGCTGCTCTCGCTCAGTCGGCGTCACGATCGCTCGCTTATATTAGTCTCCGTCGCCGTCTCCGTCGCCGTCGCCGTCTCCGTCACTGTTTCAATTTGATGCGCTCATATCAGTCTTGAACTGACAACGCAGCTACCGCTGCCACCGCTGCCACCGCCGCCGTCGCCGTCGCCGTCGCTGCTGCCGCCCTCTACACCCGTTAGCCGCTGATCATTGAAGCAGACAGCGCCAATTCAACAAGTTTCCAATACGCAGCTCAGTTTAGTTAAGCGCAGCGCAGCGAAACTTTGTTGCTGTCGTTGTCATTGCTTTGTACTCAAACATGTTGGACATTAGCTGCGAACCTATTCGAACATGTTTGAGCTCAATCTGTTGCTCCAGCTTTGTTGTCAGCTTTGTTTTGAGTGCATCTCCAGCGCATCGTGCTCTCTGTTTATGTTTTTGAACGCAAGCCCAGCTCAAGAGTAACAAGAGACGATCACGACTCTCGAAGCTCGACTCACGACTCGCGACTCGCGACTCTCAACCAAGGTGAAGTAACTATAGGTGGCGTTTTACACCATAGCTGCGCTCTTTCGAGGGGCCAAAACGTCGTTTGGTATCTCTTTTTTGCGCGTGCTGAAAGAGCGAGCTGAAAACAGTTTATGCCCCCTCAGTATATTGGACAAAGACACCTATATATAAATTTGCCTTGCTCTCAACTGTCGACTCTCGGCTTCCACTCGACACACATTGCTCTACAGTCTGCGATCGGAGTCTGAGCGAGAATAACTCTCTGCTCTGGGCTCGGCCAGGTGTAATTGCAGCCTTATCAACGTTTATATTTATTTGATAAGCGCTAACAAATACCTAAGATGATGATCTGTGCTCAATATTTTCGAACACATACTAACATGCTTATAGATGGTAAATAGAGATTGTGAGGAGAGTTATGGTCAGTTTTAAAATTACTTATGTACATCCATAGCTTAAAAGTGTTCAAGTCAACGTATATATATTTCTATCAAAGCAGAAGCGGAAGCAGTTGCAGTGGCCATAATATTCGATTTTCGACCATCTTCAAGACGCCTGCAATTCAAACCGGTCAAAATCAAAGCAAATGTCACACGCACAAAAATCAATTCGAAATTTACATTTTGGGTCAATTTCAATTTGGATAGCCTTGATAAACGTTGATCAAAGAAGGGCTGCAGCCAGCTCATTTTTCAAAATTAATTATTAAGATTATTTAATAAGCCAATGTTCCACAGTCCAAATCTAAAACTGGATGACGTAAAAACGATCAAAATACTGGTAATTGAAACGGATATTAATTATAATCAACAAATTGATAAACAAAAATGTTTATCTTTAAAATACCCTTGTGTCCACATTTGTAAGAGTATATATACTCCAAGTCCAAAGCGGGAGCAACATTGTTTTTTTTTATAGCCATCGAGCTTATAATTATAATCCGATTATAATCAAATTTGTAGGACACATTCGGGCTATAGGACATAAGATAAACACATTTAGGGTTTTCACTGTATAGAAAATTGTTCGTTATGCATACTGATTGGCGAATTTCCAATACAGCCACCTCGAAACTTGTCAAAAATGTAATAAAAAATTGGTCATAAGAGTTTGGGTACCACCTTCAGTGCCTATATTCTCTGATATCTCGACGTTCACATGGAGGGATGGATTAAAAAGGCTATATCAACTCGGCTGTTAAAGGCGATCAAGAATATATATGTACTTTATAGAGTCGGAGATGCTTTATTCTCCCCATTATATGCGTTTCAACGAATCACTGCGAACGGCAGTTCGCTCTAGTGACGAAAGCAGCAAGAAGGGTGCGAAAGGCGACTAGTCACTGCGAACGGCAGTTCGCTCTAGTGACGAAAGCAGCAAGAAGGGTGCGAAAGGCGACTAGATATACTTACAGCTAATTTGGAAAATTTGCTACGACTGTCCGATCAGATCGAGTTATATACCGATCGAAAGGTTGAGTCCTAACTTACAAAATGGCATACTAAAACTTTTTGTAACTCACCTGGTTCCTGAGATACGGGGGTGTAAGTGGGAGGGGAAAAATTTAAACGATCGCAGCTAATGGGGCCGTTGGGGCCTTTTTGTAAAATTTTTTATTTTTAAAAAATTCTTATCAAAAATACGCGTCGATTGATACCCAAATCACCCAAATCCGATAACTGGTTCGAAAGATAATAAAATTTGAAATTTTTAGTGGACTTCTCAAAATGAGATGAAAAGTCAGTTTGTTTGTCGGTTCGTTTGCGCGTATCAAAGCGCTAAAAAAGCTTAGATGTAATGATGAGGATTTGTTTCTTTTCAAAAATATAGAAATGTTTTTTCTACGACTTTTTGAATTTCCCGCTAGTTTAGCGGGAAAACGCTATTTCCCGCTAAAATTGAAACCCCAATAGTTTGCACACCATAGAAGCTACAGATATGTCCTATATATCATTGGAAAGGTGAGTTTAAGGGCTTTTTGACGTACCTTCAAACTTTTTTTCTAAAGTACTCAGGTAACACTTTACAGGTGAAATAAGGTTTTTTAGCTTATATTTTGGCGATTTCTGACAAAACGGCTCTAACGATTTTTATTAAATTTATGTATGTTTTAGTACGTAAAATTCTGCGTTTTTTGGTATATAACACATAAATTTTGGTCAAGGGGTTTGGAAGATATTGCCTGTTAACTGAATATATATATTTTTCCATCGGTCGAAAATCACGTTTTAGTTCGAAAATCACGTTTTAGTACTAAAAACTTTTTGGTTTTATGAGATATCTCAACCAAACTGATAAAATACGCATTTTACATTGTTTTATATATCCTGACCAAAGTTGGTTCAAATCGGACCACTATATCATATAGCTGTCATAGGACCGATCGGATCAAAATTAGGTTTTAGTATGAAAAACTTTTTTGTTTTACGAGATATTTTAACCAAGTTGATAGAATATGCATTTAAGTTAGTTTTATACATCCTGACCGAAATTGGTTCATATCGGACCGCTATATCATATAGCTGTCATAGGACCGATCTGGTCAAAATAAGGTTTTAGTATGAACAACTTTTTTGATTTATGAGATATTTTAACCAAATTGATAGAATATGCATTTAAGTTAGTTTTATACATCCTGACCGAAATTGGTTCATATCGGACCGCTATATCATATAGCTGTCATAGGACCGATCTGGTCAAAATTAGGTTTTAGTATGAAAAACTTTTTTGATTTATGAGATATTTTAACCAAATTGATAGAATATGCATTATATGATTAAGTTAGTTTTATACATCCTGACCGAAATTGGTAACCGGTAATCAAACCACTATATCATATAGCTAAAATAGGACCGATCGGGCGAAAAGTCTTAGTATGAAAAGTAGACAGTAGTAACGCGAGCGAAGCAAACAGGGGCGGAGTCTCTTAGCTATATTTTTTACTATCTCCCTGCATTTATGATAAAGTTAAAATGTCAAAAGCAAAAGCATTTGCAAAAATTTCTGATATCTCACAAAAAAAACCTCTACACGAGGTAAAAGTCTAGTGACGAAAGCAATTTTTAGATCCAAAATTTCTGATATCCAATTGTGTGACGAGCTAAATTCAGTTTATTATAAAAACTTTAAATAAAAATAAAAATTATTAAAAAAAAAAAAAAACACGAAAATTGGTATTCGGCACTGTGCAAAAAGTAATTTTTATGTACAAAGAAGCTCTCCCTTTTTAAGCACAGTGCACAATGCCAATTTTCGTGTTTTTTTTTTTTTTTAATAATTTTTATTTTTATTTAAAGTTTTTATAATAAACTGAATTTAGCTCGTCACACAATTGGATATCAGAAATTTTGGATCTAAAAATTGCTTTCGTCACTAGACTTTTACCTCGTGTAGAGGTTTTTTTTGTGAGATACAAGATACCCTTATACATATTATCACTGCGAACGGCAGTTCGCTCTAGTGACGAAAGCAGCAAGAAGGGTGCGAAAGGCGACTAGATATACTTACAGCTAATTTGGAAAATTTGCTACGACTGTCCGATCAGATCGAGTTATATACCGATCGAAAGGTTGAGTCCTAACTTACAAAATGGCATACTAAAACTTTTTGTAACTCACCTGGTTCCTGAGATACGGGGGTGTAAGTGGGAGGGGAAAAATTTAAACGATCGCAGCTAATGGGGCCGTTGGGGCCTTTTTGTAAAATTTTTTATTTTTAAAAAATTCTTATCAAAAATACGCGTCGATTGATACCCAAATCACCCAAATCCGATAACTGGTTCGAAAGATAATAAAATTTGAAATTTTTAGTGGACTTCTCAAAATGAGATGAAAAGTCAGTTTGTTTGTCGGTTCGTTTGCGCGTATCAAAGCGCTAAAAAAGCTTAGATGTAATGATGAGGATTTGTTTCTTTTCAAAAATATAGAAATGTTTTTTCTACGACTTTTTGAATTTCCCGCTAGTTTAGCGGGAAAACGCTATTTCCCGCTAAAATTGAAACCCCAATAGTTTGCACACCATAGAAGCTACAGATATGTCCTATATATCATTGGAAAGGTGAGTTTAAGGGCTTTTTGACGTACCTTCAAACTTTTTTTCTAAAGTACTCAGGTAACACTTTACAGGTGAAATAAGGTTTTTTAGCTTATATTTTGGCGATTTCTGACAAAACGGCTCTAACGATTTTTATTAAATTTATGTATGTTTTAGTACGTAAAATTCTGCGTTTTTTGGTATATAACACATAAATTTTGGTCAAGGGGTTTGGAAGATATTGCCTGTTAACTGAATATATATATTTTTCCATCGGTCGAAAATCACGTTTTAGTTCGAAAATCACGTTTTAGTACTAAAAACTTTTTGGTTTTATGAGATATCTCAACCAAACTGATAAAATACGCATTTTACATTGTTTTATATATCCTGACCAAAGTTGGTTCAAATCGGACCACTATATCATATAGCTGTCATAGGACCGATCGGATCAAAATTAGGTTTTAGTATGAAAAACTTTTTTGTTTTACGAGATATTTTAACCAAGTTGATAGAATATGCATTTAAGTTAGTTTTATACATCCTGACCGAAATTGGTTCATATCGGACCGCTATATCATATAGCTGTCATAGGACCGATCTGGTCAAAATAAGGTTTTAGTATGAACAACTTTTTTGATTTATGAGATATTTTAACCAAATTGATAGAATATGCATTTAAGTTAGTTTTATACATCCTGACCGAAATTGGTTCATATCGGACCGCTATATCATATAGCTGTCATAGGACCGATCTGGTCAAAATTAGGTTTTAGTATGAAAAACTTTTTTGATTTATGAGATATTTTAACCAAATTGATAGAATATGCATTATATGATTAAGTTAGTTTTATACATCCTGACCGAAATTGGTAACCGGTAATCAAACCACTATATCATATAGCTAAAATAGGACCGATCGGGCGAAAAGTCTTAGTATGAAAAGTAGACAGTAGTAACGCGAGCGAAGCAAACAGGGGCGGAGTCTCTTAGCTATATTTTTTACTATCTCCCTGCATTTATGATAAAGTTAAAATGTCAAAAGCAAAAGCATTTGCAAAAATTTCTGATATCTCACAAAAAAAACCTCTACACGAGGTAAAAGTCTAGTGACGAAAGCAATTTTTAGATCCAAAATTTCTGATATCCAATTGTGTGACGAGCTAAATTCAGTTTATTATAAAAACTTTAAATAAAAATAAAAATTATTAAAAAAAAAAAAAAACACGAAAATTGGTATTCGGCACTGTGCAAAAAGTAATTTTTATGTACAAAGAAGCTCTCCCTTTTTAAGCACAGTGCACAATGCCAATTTTCGTGTTTTTTTTTTTTTTTAATAATTTTTATTTTTATTTAAAGTTTTTATAATAAACTGAATTTAGCTCGTCACACAATTGGATATCAGAAATTTTGGATCTAAAAATTGCTTTCGTCACTAGACTTTTACCTCGTGTAGAGGTTTTTTTTGTTCAAGTAACGGGTATCAAAACTAAGTTGCGTGGATATTTTAAATGCAAATTAAAATGCATTTGTAATTAATTCTACAGAAGTTTTTGGCTATTGATTTAGTTTCGCCATTTGATTTGTTATTCATTTGGTTGTTTACCAACATTCGGAGGCGATGCCGGTTCTTCGGACTTAAGGACAAGGTTTGACCCTCAGCATTGACGTCGACTGGCGACTGACGACTGACGACGACGAGGCGACAGACACAGTCACAGACGGAACTAGAAGCAGACACTGCTGGCGGTCAAGAAATTTCGAAATATTTTATGTCTTTATTATCAAGAGTTGAACATTGGCTTAAGTCCATTTCGTATCTTATAACTCTGCAGAATAACATATTAAGATAATTTAATTTAACAGATGCAGCCTCATCGATACTTAAGACATTTTAATTAAGCTACATAATGTATTAAATATAAAATTAAAAGGCACTTAGGGACTGTATATTATCAAGAATTTGCACAGCTTTTCTATACCAACAGTTAATTTTGTTTGTAACTTTGTTTTTTGGCCATTTGCGGTTTCACGACCCTAATATTATAAAATCAATCTAAAAAGTTCATTTAATTATATATTTAACACATATATGGTGTAATATTTTTTGGTACTCTAACATATTCTGAAGAAGCTCAGAAGCGGGTGCAATAGATCTTATAGGTCGCAGGTGCAATTTCCCCATTACATAATAACTAATAACTACAAATTCTGTAAAGGTATTTTTAATGGCTTCGGCACTGTACAAAAAGGATTTTAATGTACAAATATACTTTATAGGGTCTGCCACGCCTCCTTCTGCCTGTTACGCACATTTTCGTTAAAACAAACCCAATAGACCCCTGTACTTTTTTTAAGTACGGGGTCTAAAAAAGCTCAGTCTTTCTGCACACATTTGATATCTTACATATTTTTGAATTTATCAATTTTGAATTTATCTATATTTCATTCAGACACAGTCTTAGATTTAAATTAGTACTTTTAGAGCCATCAATATTTGAATTAAGAAAATTATCATTTGTGTTTTGCTCTTTCTTTTTTTTTAATTTTTTAATTTTAAAATTCCATGAAAAGCAAAAAAAATGTATTACATGTTTTAATTTGTTTATAAAGCTGCATAAATTACGCGTCCTTAAAAATATGATTTTTTCGATTGTTGTTCAAAAATTGTTTTCGACTTTTCCTTGATTATTAAAGTAAATAAATTTAAAAAAAAACTTTAAAAAATCATGAGTTTCTTAATTCAAAAATAGATGGCTCTTAAACTACTTGTTTAATCTGTGAATAGATGAGTCATAGACATATTCATTAGCTTTTAGAAAATTATGGCTTTTGAAAATTGATTTTGGAATTCTCGAGTAATGATGAAAAATGTGCGCGCACCTCTAAGAAAAAAAATAAGAAAAAAAGAAATATTTTAAAAAAAAAAATCTAGAAAAAAACTCAGTAATAGAAAAAAAAATGTGTTTCGTCTTTTGTGGACCGAAATCTATCCAAAAAAGTGGTTTTCGTTCGTTTAATAGCCAAAAAGTTCAAATAGTGTAATATAGTAAACCAATCCATGAATAAATTAGATAAAATAAACTTTACCTGCGCCCAAGATAATACATACCAAACCTGAAGTCTCTATCTCCAATAGTCTTTCATACAGATAAACAGACAAATTGTCTTGGCTGCTGATATTGATCAAGAACATATATATTTAATGGGACGGGTCACGTCTCCTTCTGCCTGTTACATATATTTACAGAAAACCATTATACCCCATGTCCATTTGATTGAGCTCAGGGTGTAATAAAAGAAATTAAAAAGCAACAACAACTAAAATGCACATATGTACGTGTATGTAAGACAATGGTCCTTGGGTCAATGCACCTGCCTCAGCACAGGACAACAAACTCGGCAGTAAACGCAGTGCAGTGTGATCTGCTGTGATGCATACACACACGTGCATAAACATACACGTATATTTTAATGTACATATGTATTCGTATATAGAAGGGATCAGGTACAAACGCGGCATGCACAAGAAAAATGAGAACAGGAAAATTATGCACTCGCATCCGTCCTTGGAGGCAGTCATTGGCCCAGACACAGATCTTTAGCCAAGAGAAGTTTCCAGGAACTGCAGTACTCTGCCAAAAGGCTTATAACTGCTAGGCTAAACCCAAAGCTGAACCCAAACCAATAACCAGACAATATTTTGCCACTCGCGAATGTGCCTGGGCCTGTACGCCAAGGAAGCCGGACATGACTCAGTCTAGAAATATGCCGCAGAGTGGCCTGCGGCAACGCTACAAAGGCATAGGCAGCAAGAAATAATGGTTATTTTCGTCACGTCGGAGATTTGATACCCTTGCAGTTCCCTTTATTCAATTTGCGACTTATCGCTATATGATATACGCACGAATTTTGAATATTCGGTAAGTATACAACAGTGCCATACTCAATCTGCTAGTTTATTTAAGATATACCAAGAAACACTAAATATTGCACATATTGATTTTCGACCGATCGTTGTTAACGCAGCAGATAAATAAAGTGGATTGATCTTAGCCAAGTGAATTTTCTGTGGAATGAGATAAGAATAGCAGAGATATCTTAAAAAACAAAAAGGTTTTCTGATCGTTGATCTATTAATGTGTTACACATTTTGTGACAAAGTTATAACACTCTTTGGAAGGGTATACAAATCGATACAGTTGCTATGGAAGAGACGGAGACGGAGATGGAGACAGAAACAGTATCAGATTCGGTTTCAGAGGCAGTCACTGAGCTCCCAGACACGGGTTATTAACTGGTAACTGGTTTGTCGATCTCAATAGAAGAGAAGGCAGTTTAAATCGTCGTCAGTGTTAGTTGCACTTATTGTATGCACGATTAATTATAAATCGATTCTATAATGCCAAATTTACCATAATTTGAGTAAACATAAATGTGATGTCAAATAATCTAAATTCTAGAATCTAAATTCGAAATGCATATGTATGTAGGTTGTGTGTATGTGTTGTTTATGCGTATAATAAGTAACGAATTTGTAATTAATTTTCAATTATGAGTGGATTTAAATTAAAAGACAAGTAAATATTCTACATCGTTACCTATTTTATGTAACATTGACTATTTAAAAATTGACAATTTGGTAAAATTTTTATTTTTATAAAATTCTTATCAAAATAAAGCGCGTTGATTGATACCTTGATCACCTAAATCCGCACAGTGCAGAATGTCAATTTTCGTACTTTTTTTTATTTTTAATTTATATTTTTATACCCTGAGCCCATTAAAAATGGGCAAAAAAGGGTATAATGCATTTGGCAGAATGTATGTAACAGGCAGAAGGGGGCGTGGCAGACCCCCAAAAGTATATATATTCTTGATCAGGATCAACAGTCGAGTCGATTGAGCCATGTCCGTCTGTCTGTCCGTCTGTTTGAACGCGTCGATCTCAGAAACCATTAGAGCTAGAGACTTCAAACTTGGTATGTAGGTTCCTGGATACCGTACGCAGATCAAGTTTGTTTTTATTTTTGGATCGGACAACTATATCATATAGCTGCCATAGGAACGATACATTGAAAATAAAGTTTTTGTATGAAAAGCTTCTTTAATTTTTGAGATATCTCAACCAATCTCACACGATATATATTTGGGGTGGTATTATACATCCTGACCAAATTTGGTCCAAATCGGCCCACTATATCATATAGCTGTCATACAGTCGCTCTGCCGAAAATCAAGTTTTAGTATGAAAAAGTTTTTTGTTTTTTGAGATATCTTAACCAAACTGATAGAATATGCATTTATGTTGGTTTTGTACACTCTGACCAGATTTGGTTCAGATCGGTTCCATATATCATATAGCTGCCATTGGAATAATTGGTCGAAAATCAACATTTATAAAAGAGTACCTGGGCTCAGGGTATCCTACTGTCGAGCGTGCTCGACTGTAGCCGCACCTCACCGCGAGCGAAGCGAGCCGGGGGTAGACGAGCGAAGCGAGTAGGGGGCGGAGCCCCCTTGTTTTATTTAAAATTTGTATACTGAACTTAATTTTGTTTCTTCACAAAACTGGATATCAGAAATGTTGGGGCTAGAAATTGCTTTCATCAATAGACTTTTATCTTGTGTAAAGGTTTTTTTGTGGTATAACAAACACACAGCAAATATACGGATTACATGATTTTATTTCTGAGTGTACCCATACATATAAACATATCCTTGGTCAGTATTAACATCCGAGTCGATATAGCCATTTTATTCTGCTCGTCTGTAAAAACACAAAGATCTCAGAAACATTTTACAAAAAAGATTTCTGAAATTAATCCTGTTCGGTCTAGAAATTTTGTAACGATTCAGTCTCTTATTTTCTTACTTTAAGAACGAATCATTCTCAAAGCATAAATACCCGCTAAAATTAAAAAAAAGAACAAAATTCTTAAATTACAAATTTTGTATACTAAATAAAGACTTTTTCGTTCTAAAATATAAACATGCTTAATCCTGATCTAAATATACTTCGGATAGTACGATTGCTTATTAGTTTAAGTAAAAATCGTGATTAACTTATAAAAATAAGAACGACAATATTGTATCGAAAATCATATATCGAGAACATGGGGTCATAGTTTGAAATCAATTGAAAGTGTTTTGCCAACATAAAAATAAGAACGATTCGGTCTTGAATCATAACCAAATGTGCTTGATATTTTTCGGTCTTTTTTTCTGAGTGTGTGTTAAAATATTCGTATTAGAATTCTCAGTCGTGTATAGTTGACTACATATTTGCACCCGGTTTACTTCAGATTTAAAGGTGTAAACAATTTTTTGTGCTTCCCGAAATATCTACGCACGAAATTGTAAAATTATCCTAAGCCAAAATAAAAACTTATGCTAATTAGCAGTGACAAACAAAATGTGTTTTTGTATTTTTTTTTCGTTCATCTACATAAATCTATACTTTCAACAGGTGATCTTGAACTTGAAAAAAACAATATGAATTCCTATTAAAGATATCATTAATAGCAAATGAAAAAAAAAATAAATATTATCTCAGAATTCAAATGGAAAAAGACAAAAACATCGGCATATCAGGTCTAAGAAACAGGGTAGTACCAGCCACAGTGGGAACCAACGCCACAGTTCGATTTCTGTGGTCATGTTCCAGATATGACTGGAAACGGGAATGAAAAATAATATTATGAGATTTACGACATAAACAAAAATAATTCTTGTATCTGTCTTTCTGTCTTCCAACTTGTTTACAAAATTCTATATGCATGCTTAAATTATATTCTCTAGATCTGTTTTGCCCGTAATCTATTGTTGTCGTTCATCCTTTTGGCCTTGAAAGCTCGTTAATTAGAACTCGAATTAAGAAATCGATGTCATGACAGCGCAAAAGAAGCCGGCGACACTCGAAACGATTTGAATATTTCACAACTATCGAAAATATTTAACCATACCGAAGGGTTGGTGTAGTCGTCTCACTGATGAGCTACACATTCAGTTGCTGCTGTATTCGATCTTATTAATTTTGTGGGGAATATAATAAATAAGTACAGGGGTAGATTGCTTTTAGACTCATGGTTATTTGGGCAATTCGTCTTAGAATTTACCGCAGATTTTGAATTTCACAACCGGTCTGTGCATTTTTTTACTCCATCCAAATTGACCAACTTTAATATATATTCTTGATTAGCATCAATAGCCGAGACTGTCCTGCTGTCCTGACTTCAGTATAAATACCTAGATCGGAGAAACTGACAGAATATTCATTTAAGATTGTCTACAACCTTACCAAAGTCGGTTTATTATACATTTGAATATCAAGTTTTAATATCAAAAACTATTTTGTTTTTGGTTAGTCAGAGATGTTCTACAAATCTCTAATAGCGCCAAGGCAACCATCAAGCAATTCCTGGTGTTCCTGAACAAAAACAACCATTGCTTTCAAATGTTTTAAAAAATTTTTGAGAGATTTGGCAAAATTTAATAATTATTGAATTCAATAAAATTTTTCTTTAAATTTAACAAAAATGCATTAAATAAATCTTTAATGATTTTGGTAAATATCAGGTGTGTTCCAGAAATCTCTAGAGATTTTGAAGTGAAATGTTTGTGAAAACAACCGATTGAAATGCTGGTGTTCCTGAAATGATAGAGATTTTATATTTTCAAACATATGGCTTTGAGTTGCTTTAGCGCTGTTATAGATTTGTAGAGCAGACCTGTATATAAAATATTGCTAAATATAAAAGTGTCGTTAAAACTGAAAGTAAGCCATTAATAGTGACTTCGAAAATATTCGAAAAAACTAAATCTCTGACATTTAAGAAACACTGACATTTCGAATGGTTGTTTCATAAAAAAACTCTAGAGAGACATCTGATAGATGTTATGTGTTTGTTTGATGTTTTTGAGATATCTTAAGCAATCTGATAGAAAATGGCTAAGTTCAAGTCGGTCTACTATATCATATAACTGCCATAGGACTGTCCGTGCGAAACTCAAGTTTTAGTATGAAAATTGTTTATGTTTTATGAGATATCGCAACTTAACTGATAGAATTTGCATTTAAGCTGGTCTTATACATCCAGTTAAAATTTGGTTCGAATCTTCTGCGAGCCAAGTATCTAAGTATTTTTTCATTTTGGCCAGTCTCTGCAAGTTACGCGAGGAGGGGACGGAGCCCCTTAGCTTATGTATTATTTTGAAGTAAAATATTTTTTTCAGCTGATCAAGTTTCACTTACAACATTTTCAATTGAAGCTTTGAAAATTTAATGGATCATTTTAACTCAAAATCGTGTCTTTCGACTTATGTCATTAATGAGCGATATGTATTCGGAGCTTCCATATTACATAAAAAACTATTTTTAGCATAATAAACTTGCATTAGTTTTCAGAAGGCTAATACCCATTAAAATTAGTTGTGTCGAGTTATGATTTAAATTGCAAGAAGACTTTTTAAAAAATGAATAAAAAGTTTTGCTCCATAACCATTGTAACAGTTTAATATTTTTTTTTATCATCAATAGTTTTATTGAAATCAAACAATCTTGGATACAAATAATTTTATAGCTTTACTATTAGTTTATTTTTTTTTTACTGTGACTATGTATCATTGCTATTTTTGGACTTGATTAATATTTTTTTTTTTTTTTTTTAAATACACGAAATACACAAAATTACCCAAAGGTTTTCAGATCACATTTCATTTAAGCAATCATAAAGAAAATTCTTGGAACCCAAACAAACCATTAATAACAATATAATTGTTGTTTACGTAAGTACAAGTTCCGAATTGAGACGTCATTCATGCAAAGCGTGAATGGCCCTCAGTGTGCAAACCTCAGCAAAAATTTGTTTGTGCATACAAAATATATTACTGCTTTTTTAATGCTTTAATTCTCTTGTTATTTATATTTTGTACTTTTTACACCCGTTACTTATAAAAAATAAGTATAAGGGTATATTGTGTTCGTTGGAATGTATGTAACAGGGAGAAGGAGGCATCTACGACCCCATAAAGTATATATTCTTGATCAGCATCAACAGCCGAGTCGATATAGCCATCTGTCTGAACAAAAGGATCTCAGAGTCCATAAGAGATAGAGATACCAAACTTTCACTCAGAGATTTCTTAATGCCCCCGTCCGTCCGTCTGTCTGTGTGAGTGTCTAGATCTAGACACTATAAGAGATTGAGGAGCAGATCAAGTTTTCCTTTTAAATTTTTGCCATGCCCTTTTCCGCCTCCGCAATGCGCGAAAAAATGGTTAAGTTCAAGTTTGTTTCAAATTTAAGCCACGGCCCTCTCCGCCCATGCAAATTGTGAAAAACCACCACACCCACAGTTTTTAAGGGAAATAAATTTTTTGTGGTAATTAACGTTATCTATTAGTATTATCTATTATCCCACTGAATGGCATCAATATGGGGAATTAAAGTTTTCAGAGCAAAATAAGTATTTTCTTTAAAGTACTTTTTAATATATTAAAGTAAGTAACGGGTATCCTGTGGTCGGGATCTCGACTATAGCCTTTCCCACTTGTTTTAATTACAAATATTTTTATTTTCTTATTCTTTAATTCTCATGATATATCATTCTTGTTAAATGCCTGACTATAAGATTCTCCGTAGTTACCTGTTATTTCTATACTATTATTATATATTATTTGGGGTTATGTATTTACTTAATACTGCTAAAATATTTAAATTGATTGAATCACTTTATTGTCTTTTAAAACATTCAGGATCGGCTCTAGTCACTAATAAGGAACTAATATTATTTATTTAATTTATGTCAACTAATAACAGTTGACTAAAATTATAATAAAATTGTAAGAAATCGAAAATGAATATTTAAAATTAAAACTAAAATAATAATAAAAAAAATATTAAAATATAAAAGTTTAAAAGTCTGGGTAATTAGAATTTCTTAAATGATCCAACATTTGTTGCATAAATTGGGTAAAAGTCAGAAAAACTCTACCAGAAACAGTATAAAGCAGGGTATACAAATTCAAAAATACTGATAACTCAAACGCTTTGAGTAACGTGTGAAAATATTGGGAATTCATTGAACCCGGCGGAAAAATGAAGCAAAAACATTTTGTGCTTGGCATTATGTAATTGGAGTACATGGCAGAGCAACAAGTGGAAGGAAGGAGCGCGGAACAGCCTGCTAGTTTGATACCACAATACAATTTAAAGCCAAGCTCGTAAATATGAGAAGAATGTGCGTGTTGCTGTAGTACCAACAATACTATATTGAGTTCATTAAACTGACAGCATCAGCAGATATTGGCGTTCGATTCGATATATGGTATGTAGGAACAAGTCGTACCCAGAAGGGCCCGATTGAAACTGAAAACAAAACTGCGACATTTCGTTTTCTGTTTATGTTTCTGTTTCTGTTTCTGTTTATACTTTTGCTTCTGCCGCACGCCAAATTAATCGATAATAATAACAAATTATTAGCATCAGCAAAGGGCTCAATCCCGTGAAGCTGTGAATGTGTGTGCTCGTCTTGAGTGCCATTCAACCTTTTGCCGGACAACTGATTGGCATGTCGGGCTGTCTGGCTGTTGACTCATATCTGGGGGACCCGCAAGACAGCAGTCGAAAACCACGCGCCATCGACCATCGACCATTGACCGTCAACAATCAGCCATACTATAAGTCCAAGCCCTACAGAGCCACATTTCACACAGCTGTGCTTGTTTACTACGGCGCGTCGTAAGTTAATGGGTATGCGTATCTAATAGATACGGATACAACGTGTTTTGTTTTTCGCGCCAAACAAGTAGAAGCAATGAACTTTGTAGGCGGCATGCCTTGTTCCATGTTTAAGTGGCGTTTATTATAATGACCAAATGAGCTCAACCTGCCAACGATTATATAATGTCAATCGATGCGCCATACCCCGTTTCATCAGAGTCGCAACCTTGATCGCGTACGCTGACATCCCCGAGCACCAGGCACCAACCCTCTGTCACCCTCCCCCCTACCAACAACCAACCCACCCAGCATCAGCATCAGCAACAGAAACAGCATCAGCCCCAGCCCCAGCACAAAACCCCAGCCCCAGCCCCAGTCCCACAAGTTGGCAACACGTCTACAAGTCAAGTCTCGCCTCTCGAGCTGTTTCGTTTAGCATTCTTGCTGCTACTGCGCCATAACGGCCAGGCCAGGCCAGGCCAGGCCAAGCCAAGCCAGGCCAGGCCGGGCCGGGCCAGACTGAAACAGAGCTGCAGGCCATAGACTGAGTGTGGAGTGTGGAGTAGGCTGGACGGTCTGTGGGTTCAACCACCTCTCAGACTGTGGATGCTACTGCTTAACCGCGCTGGGGTGGGGTGGGATTTAGTTTGAGGGCCTTAGACTAACTAGTACGCCACTTCCTCGAGAATAAATTAAAAAATTCCGAAGCTGTAAGCTTTAAATAGTATTTATAAAACAAAATCACGTTCAATTTGCGTCAATTGATGTGAGAGATACAAATATCTGCATTTATAATAACGCATAAGACAATGCAAATTCTATCAAAACAAATGAAATTCCAATTCCTGTTTAAAAATTAAAAAAATAAAAAATACAAATAAAATAAAATAAAACAAGCTTCTGCTAGTCACCTGCTTGTGAATGAGACAAGCGCGTAGATTTCCGCTTTTCTGGAACTTCTTTTGCTCCGAGATCAAGCTAGAGAACGTGCGTCTAAAAGTCTTTGATCGAAGCGGCCGCTCCATTTGCTGCTCCCGTCCATCGCAAGGTGTTATTGCTTTTTAGATATGACTGAATCGGCTTTGGGTTTTTTTTTGCTATGTTCTTTGAATGAAGCGTATACGGGCCTATACCGCTCTACTAATGCTTCCCCTACATCCCCTTCGCTATTCCATCAACTAGAAGCGTGCTTCATTGAAATTTTGGTGTAGAACAGAAACTGCGTGGTCGTTTCTCCCTTCCTTCTCTCTCTGTCACTTTTTTCTGTAGACTCTGTCTCTTACCAGTGACGGTCTTGCATGCATATCCAAACTGTTTATGTTTTGATTCAGATCGTTTTTTCTGTAGTGACACTTCAGATAACTCTTGTTTTCATGTCCATTGACCGTAGTGATTTTAAAAATATCGAAACGCAAATGAGCGGCGGTTCGTTGGATCGATCGAGTACATTAGTTTCAGCTTGTTGTTCACAGTTTTTGATCCGACTCTCTCAAAAATTTTCTTTACGGATCCATCAATCCGAAAATGATACTTGATTTAAGTATATTGCAGGCTCAAATTAAAATCGTGTATACTTGATTGATATGCATGCATGAAATTTTCTTAAAATAGGTATTACCTCACGCTACCTGATTGAATTATCTAAATCATAAGCGTGGGTGTTTAAGGCTTTCAGTTATTGTGAAAGCAAGTGAATAATAGTTACAGAAATCATTTAAGGTTTTCACTATACAGTAGCAGCATTGCAGGGAGCACATGTGAAACACGTCACAACAACAACTTGTACTGAACAATTTCCTGCTAAGGTGCTAGATCCAGACCCTTGATAAAGCGTTGATTATTTTAATCGAAATTTAGTATTTTTGGCGCATTTTAGTGTTAAAGTTTTGACACCACTTGTTTAGTGACGTCACGACACAATACATTTGTTTGGTTGTTGGAAAATATAACATATAAAATGCAACCTACAACTTATTTTTGCAAGTGAAAACAAGAAAAAATAGTTGGTATTTTCATATTTTATATATACTTACCTATATAATACTAACCTAAGTGCATATTCTGTCCGTTTGGTTAAGATATCTCAACAAACAATAAACTTATACACACTAAAGCTTAATTTTCGATGTATCGTTCCTATGGCAGCTATATGATATAGTAGTCCGATCCAAAAATTAAAGCAAACTTGATCTGCCTATGATATCCAGAAACCTTCATACCAAGTTTTAAGTCTGTAGCTCTTATAGTCGCTGAGAACACCGTGTTCAAACAGACGGACAGACAGACAGACAAACAGACGGACATGGCTTAATCGATTCGGCTGTTGATCCTGATAAAGAATATATATACTTTGGGGGGTCTGCCACGCCCCCTTTTGCCTGTTACATACATTCGGCCAATTTTTAATGGACACATGGTATAAATACAGGCAGAGTGGTTGTCGAAACCGTCCGTATCGGATAACTATACTATATAGCTGCCAATGAAACGATTGGTCGAATTCAACTTTTTTTTTGCTTAAGATATTCCAACCACGGGCACAGTTATCTATTATTTCGATTTTTTACAGAGTTGATAGTCCAATTTAATTGTTACTCAGCTTTAAATTAAAGAACATTAAAATTTACAAACGTCACGTAAAGTCAGCCTGGAAATATTCATATGCACAGTTTAGTAGAAAATATATTTGTCTGCTAGCAAGATAAATAAGCTCGACAAGCATAATCAGACAGTTTTGCAAGTATGCTCACTCCATATGATATACCATATGATAGCTCTTTGATGAGTCAATGTCAACCGCAAAGATGAGTACGTGTAACATGATGGTAGAGTGTGTTTTGCCATTCACTATGTTTATGACAATGTTGATTTAAAACTTTGAAGTTAAGACGTATGTACCTTTAACATTAAACCGAAACTAGCATTATATCTGCAGTTAAACTCAAGCTAAGAAAGTGTACAATAAACGCATATGATTAAATAAATAGATTTATTTTCTTTTATTATGACATGTGATAGGAAAGTATTATGCAGTCCTAATTTTGGACAAAACTACTTTTGAGCATCATGGCATCTTTGCCATCACGCCCTTTCTTTTTCCATCCAAAAATATTATCTTTTCGTTACAACTCGCTGTTAAAGAATTATATTGTGCAATGTAATGATTGAGCTAGAAATGTTGATTATAATTAGCGCTAAACAAAAGCATTGAATTAAATTAATGTTTGAAATAAAAAGGAAATGACTTTCCTAAGCTGTTTGCATCCTTCCGTGACTGTTAATTAGATACTTAAGTTCAGCATTATTTCATTTATGGTAATTGAATCAAACGGGTGCGATGTTACGGATACTGTTGTCTTTAAAGCGTGTGTTTATTCACTAGGACATTAAAAATGGCCTAAAAAGGGTATATATATTTGGCAGAAGGAGGCGTGGCATACTTCCTAAAGTATATATATTATTCAACCATGTCTACAGACCGTCAGTCTGTCTGACTATCCCTCCGCCTGTTTGAACAATAAGTGAAAAAAAAAATTTTGGTTTTTGTGACATATCTTAACCAATCTGGCACAATATGCATCTGGGTTGGTTTTATACATCCTGACCAAATTTGGCTTGAATCGGTCAAATATATCATACAGCTGCCATGAGACGAATTTATCGATAAATAAGGATTAGTATGAGCAGAGACCCTTGTTTTTAAAAGAGTCCAAATTTTAATTTGAAATAAAACGAGGAATTACAAGTCGAACAGACTACAGTCCAGCGTATGCGATAATGTGAAACCGTGCGCACGTCTCCATGAAAATTATTTATAAATTTTTGGCCGCTCGAACTAGCATACAATTTAATTAATTCAGGTCCCCGAAGGGCCATTACAAATTCAAATAATGTATAATAAAATCAATTTAAATTAAAAATACGAATAACAAATTTGTTTCAAAAACGATGATATCACCTAAAAAAAAATAATTTTATTTAATGCTTGATTTGAAAGATATTAGCCGTTAAACATAAATCGGTTTCTAAGCGGTTATTTTAGTTTGAGTAATGGGTTTTTCGGTTTCGGCATAATGAAACAGTTTTGCTTTGGTTACGCTTTTCGTTTCGTGTTTGCTCGGTACCCAAAAGATGGGTACTAGAGCCTATTATTTAATTTAAATCGGTTAAGGGTTGAGGATGTGGTTCTGGCTCCTTCCTAAATAGAACTGTTTCTCAAATATAAATTTTGTTGAATATCAGATTGTAGTGAAATTTTCTGTATCGAGACTATGATACTTATCATGTGTAACATTGCTCTTGTCATTATCCTTGGTAATTTCTCGAACTGTCGGCGAAGAGGCATAAGCACCCATAAATTCTAATAAGCTTCACCTGCTTATGGTGTTCTGGAAGATACATACCTAATTCGAAGGCTTTAGCTTTTAAAATCTCTTAGTTCGACTGACGGACAGACTAGTTGCAAAGTAATTAAAATAATCAATATTAGCACATCACAAAAATTTTAATATAGTGAGTTTGTTTTTAAATTAAACCAAATCGCGTTAACTAAAGAAGATCCTGTAGAAAGGTGAAAATTTAAACTTACTATATGTACATTTAAGTAATTTAAGTGTATATAATAACCCAGGATACAAAAATGGAAAATTTTTTCTTTTATTATACCCGTTACTTATAAAAAATAAGTATAAGGGTATATTGTGTTCGTTGGAATATGCGTAACAGGCAGAAGGAGGCATCTCCGACCACATAAAGTATATATATTCTTGATCAGCATCAACAGCCGAGTCGATATAGCCATGTGTGTCTGTCCGTCTGTCCGTCTGTCCGTCTGTCCGTCTGTCCGTCTGTCTGTCCGTGTGAGCGCCTAGATCTCAGAGACCATAAGAGATAGAGTAACCAAACTTTCACACGTAGATCAGAAATGCGTTGGAGCAGGTCAAGTTTGTTTAAAAATTTTGACCCGCCTACTTCCACGCCCGTAATTCGCGAAAAACTGGTCATCCGTCTGTATAAACACAAGGATCTCAGAGACTATAAGAGATAGAATAACCAAATTTGTCACACAGATTTCCATATACCTCACGCAGATCAAGTTTGTTTCAAATTTGGGCCACGCCCCCCTCCGCCCCCGCAAATCGCGAAAAACCACCTCACCCACAATTGTTCATATAATACGTATTTTTTGGTAATAACCGATATCTGTTATTATTATCTATTATCCCACTGAATCGCAACAAGATCGGACAAGTAGAACAGCAGTTATTGCGTGTCTAAGTTGTTAATTCAACAGGTTCCCCCTAGAGTATGCAATAGTTTTTGTATTGTTAAACCTTATTAGAATGCTTCAAATTCTCAAGTAATTCTGGCAACGCAAATATGACATTATGATTGAATCGCTAATGTATTGAAATAAGTAACGGGTATCCTATGGTCGGGATCTCGACTATAGCCTTTCCCACTTGTTTTTACTTCACTTTACTGAATAATAAACTGCTATATTATTTTCGAGTTTCGAATGGGCTTGAAAAACTTTCTCCAATCCAAAAATGCAAAAAGCAATCTGAAAATATAAATTTATATTTATAACATATATTGTTAGTATAAATTTAAATAAATGAAGTGATGTCTTAACAAATTTCGCTGTGTACGAAGGTCAACTGCATGAAAATAAGACCCGAAACTTCTCCAAATAGCTGAGCCACGTTTCGAAATTGCGACAGATAAACATCATAATTAATATATAAAACGAATAACCCGTTTCAAGTGAAGTTGAATTGGATGCGCATGTAAACGGCTGCGTCAATTGTATAATTGTGCAAAAAGGGCGCGTCCATTGCGAAAATCCGTCTTTAAGTTTCGGTTGTCGTTACCATCAAAAACAAAAATCCCAATAAACCAAAAACTGGTCAAGGTCGCCGGACCGTAGCCGTTTTGGGCCCTCTGTGCGTATACTTATTGGTAACAGGCGCTATCACCGTTAGGCAGGCGCTTACCGCATTTAACAACTCAAGTGTAATCTTATTTGTACAATACACGTACACACACAGCTATTGTTATAGTTACTTTATTGATATTTTTGTCGTTTTGGCTTGGACTGTTGCCTTCGTTGTTTTTGTGGCTGGTTTTTAGCATGTCAAGTCAACGCTACGAGACGCGACTTTCAGCCATGTTATTGCCATTTAATTGGAAGTATGTATAAGAAAGTTTGAGTTTTAAAATTTATCGCATTCATTTTGTATGATTTTTTGCCTTCGCTCTTCCCGGAGAAGAAATCCCTTAAATGAACTCCGTATGTTATGTAACCGTCCAGTTTGTAAAGTAAGTGAATTTTTGTGGACATTTTTATGGTACATACACTTAGGTAATATCAGTATGAAACGAATATCCGTTGTTACTTTGTCGATTATAATGTTGTCGTTATTTTTTTTATAAGTTAATAACCATATGTACTTAAGTTAATCAGCAATCATACTTACCGAGTATTTATTGATCTGGATTAAACATGTTTGTTTTTAAAAAAGTCGTAGTCTTCATTTAATATTGTGGATCATAGTGCCTTTTTTGGAATAGCCCTATAATTTTCATCAGTGAAATAGAGCCAGGCCACAGGAAAGAACTTCGTATAAATTGCTTAGTAGCTGATTGCTCCTCTTCTTAAGAGCCTCATTACTCTGTAAATCATACTTATATGTGTGCGTGCAGCCCAACGATAGTTGGCCGTGATCTGATTACAATTCCAAGACTGTTCTATGAGTGCGCTGTTGGGTGCCATAGTACAGCAAGAGCAATTACTGAATGACTCCCTCGTCAGCAATTACATACGTGTCCAACCCAGGGAACGGGTCCTCTGCCTTTTTAATTGCCTACGCTTTTCCTTCAGCTCGAAGGTTTAGGCAGAAGGGGCAGCAATGGCCCCCTCTATATTCGTATTTACCATTTAGCCAATAAAAATGGTAAGAAAAATCGGTTTGGTAGAATGTATGTATGAAATAGGCATAAGGGGGTGCGGCAGACCTACTACAGTATATATCAGGGAATAATACGGAAATCGGTACCGGAACCGTTAACCGAAATTAACAGTTTCATTTTGAGTTCCGTAATAGTAGTATTTATATTCTTGATCAGTATCAAGAGCTGAGTTGATTAAGCTATGTTCGTTTGTCTGGCCGTCCGTATGCTTGATCGCAACTATAAGAGCTTGAGACTTAATACTCGATATGAAGGTTCCTGGATACCGTACGCAGATAAAGTTTGTTTTTATTTTTGAATCGGACCACTATATCATACCACTGTTGTTCCTTTGACAGCTGTATTTGGTAGTTATAAGTTACAGTGCACCGATTTGAACTAAATTCAATTAGGATGTATAACACAACACCTCTAAAAGAGTATAAGTCAATTTATGATTTCGACAAAAATGCAGTACTAATGTGCTTACGAGCATACTCATACTCTCTAAGGTTATTTTTACCATACGATATATTCTCGAAAATACGTTTATGTATTGATTGCTATTTCAAACATGTGCTATCATCGAAAAGAAAAGCAAATTGACCCCTGTCTCTTGCACAAAACTGCCTACGTCCTTGCTCCAGTCTTGGCTTTGGATGTGGGAGATGTATTCATTTCGTGTAATAGCTGTGGTAATTTTGACATAGACCTAGGCAACAGCTACAAATACAGATGACACTCGTCTTGCTGTTGTCATTTCAGTAAGATGATTACATCGTCAAAGTCAGAAGCAAAATGATGCTCCCAAATGGGTCATTGCAATTGTGACAAATTGAGACACAAATGTGATAATTGGATTTGGTAAGAGGCTCAAAAGCTGGTTAATAGATTCAGCTATGTATGTGTTTATTAAGCGCAAAAATATATTCTCCAATCATTTGCCATTATAAATAATATTAAGCATTAAATTTTCAGCAAAATTTAATATGAACAAGGAGCTACCATTGGCTTAGTCAGGGGAGCCTGAATGGATTTTTCATTTTGACAGCCTTGTGGTTCGCAATCATTTCTTGAATTTGACAATATCTGCAAATGATTTTGTGCCTTCAGCAGTCCTGTGGTCTTGGCAACACTTAACTCTGCGAGGTGCCTATATATTCTTGTTGGAGACCAGATGACAGCTTCGGGAAACTGTAAAAATAAAATACACAAAGCAAGAATATACATTTTTTAATAACCTTAACCAAAATTACTTTTTCTGATACACATACAGCCCAGATTAAATAAAAAAACGGAAAGTCAATAGTCGAGACCCTGACTACGAGATATAACTGAAATATAGACACTGCCCGACAGCTGATTAACACACCCTCTAATGATTAGAGTCTAATCTATTAATATTTTTTCTTTCATCACTGCGGCACGAAGGATGCGTAAGTCGACTAGCAATATATACAGCTAATATGGAATATTTGATATGACTGTCCGATCACATCAAGTTATATACCGATAGAAAGGTATAGTTCTAGTTTACAAAATGGCATACTAGAACTTTTTCTAACTCACCTGGTCGACGATCGGAGCTAATGGGCCTTTGGGGCATTTTGGAAAATTTTTTTATTTTTGTAAGTTTTAATTAAAAATACAGGGCACTTTTTTAAACGTACACCGAAAGCGAACTTAGCTTTGAAACGAAGGGATGGCACCTTCACTAGCAGTAGCTTAGCGAGACTAGAGCTATTATTCGAGACCCACTTCCCAGGTAGTATCCCGGTGCAAGAAGAGACAATCGAAATAAGGAACATGATCAGGACAACGTCTGCACACCGGCAAATTGCCAAGTTTACAATCACATCGAAACGGTTATAATGGGCAATTGGAACTTTCCAAGCCTATAAATCGCCGGGCCTGGACATGATATCACCCTCCTTCCTACAGCAGGGCCAGGACATACTCCTCCCCATCCTTAGGAAGATCATGATTAGCCGTCTCGCACTCAGTTACATACCAGGTGCATGGCGTAGAGCGAGAATGGTCTTCATCCCCAAGGCAGGGAAGAAAGATATCACCAGCCAAAAGTCCTTCAGACCCATCAGTTTAACATCGGTTTTGTTGATCCAGAAATTAGTAAAAATTCATTATTTTTAAATGCCATTATTTTTTAAACTGTGTTCTATTAAATGCAAGCAATACATGTGGGTTTTGTAAGCAAACAAACTGAAATTTGAGAAAAGTTTTTACTCAATCCTGAAAATATGCAACGTTACTGTAAGAACTGTTGGCTGCCATTTAATGCTTAAAACACAATACCAATTCATGCAAAAACTTTTAAACATTTTATTTTATTGAATCTCTCCAAATTTTTAAGATTGTAACTATGTTTAATTCTATATTTACAATTAATCATTTGTTCTGAAAGTTTTCGGGCATTGTTTTGGCGAAAAGTATGCGGCACTATATCGGAGATGGAAACTTCGACGGGTAATGGTAGTACTCAGGAATTTTATGCTGAAATTTGTGTAAAACGTTTGGATTAAAATTCGGAAAATCTCGTGTTCCAGAAATCGCTAGAGATTTTGAAGAGACATTTTTTTGTTATTTAATATTTTTAAACATGTTTTAATTGAATTTTTATTCAATTTAAATATATTTTAATTTAATTTAATAAATATTTAATTTTGTTAAATTTCTCAAAATATTTTTAGACATTTGAAAACAGATGTTTTTTTTTTTTTAAGGAACACCAACTATTGCTTTTGGGGTGCTTTATCGCTGCACGAGCAATTTGCTTATAACTGCTGATATCAAGAGATAGATAACAACTATCAAGCTGTTATCTTTGTATTTCTAGTATGCACACTGGTCGGGCTTGTATGGAGCCGCGGCCATAAATACTTCTAGATGAGCTATCGCTATGAAACTTTCACCAAAAATCAAAAAAAATATTATAACTATATTATATAAAAATTGGCCAGATCGTACCACTATATCCTATAGCTTTCATAGGAACGAAACATCGAAAATAAAGTTTTAGTATGAAAAACTTCTTGATTTTTTTAGATATCTTAACCAATCTCACACAATATACATCTGGGCTGTTACTATACATCCTGACCAAATTTTGTTCAAATCGGACCCCTATATCATATAGGTCATAGGACCGATCGGTCCAAAATTAAGTTCTAGTATGAAAAACTTTCTTGTTTTACGAGATATCGTAACCAAACTCATAGAGTATGCATTTAAGTTGATGATATATATCCTGGCCAAATTTGGTTCAGATCGGTTTCCTACATCATCCAGTAATAAAAGGATCAGAGCTTAAAAGGTTAGGTTGCATTTTTTAATGTCACATCCAAATCCGCAAGTTTCCGCAGCTGAACTAAACAGTTTTAGAATCTTGAAATATTGATAAATAAGATGATATACATTTCGTTGGGGGGTAAGCGGGGGTAAACAGTTAAAACTTTAACTAAACATTGTAATGCACAACATATACGAACTGAAAAAGACGCACTTCTTTAACTACGATGTACACAAAACACATCACAAATTATTAATATATTTATATGTTTAAATAAAGTATATACCATTATGTACAATATCCATTTCAATTATTTTTGATTTAACACTGTTTTATATATTTTTTTGATTTTTTAAATTCAGTGTGTTGCACTGCACTGCTGGCAACTTGCAAATGCATAAACACGTGCTCGCTCTTTGCTGTCAATTTCTGCAAAGTCCCGTTAGAAATGTCAAAAAAAAATTTTTGCATCGTAAAGTTTGGACAATCAGCTGATCGAAAAACCGGTTTTCGCTGGAATAGCTCAAAATCAACTTTTTGATTTTTGGCCTATGGCACCGACCAGTGTGGTATGTAATAGAATAGTTAAAGTCAACAATGCTTACTGTCAGGAAAAACTTTACTGGAATTTTGAAAGGCCTGAAAATATGCAATGGATTTTCACATCTGCAAGCAGAGTATGCAGTACTTTTTAGCTTTTAGCCTTAGTGACTACACTATGCACTATGGGGAATTTTTACACAGCTGATATGCTCTGTTCGTACCGTTGACAATCAAGATGTGCTTATTGCCACGTACGCAGATGACACTGCTGTTCTTACCAGAAACGAATCGCTCGGCATTGCAGCAAAGGCATTACAGGAGTACGTTCGGAGCTTTGAGAGATGGGCCCTTAAATGGAATATTGGCATCAACAGCAGCAAATGTGCAAACGTCACCTTTGCCACAAGAGTGGGATCCTGCCCAGGAATAACGATGCTCGGCTCGATCCTTAAGCATGAAACGCACTACAAATACCTAGGGATCATCTTGGACAGGTACCTCAACTTTGGTCGACATGCAACAATGATTCAACGAACTGTATTGTCAAAAGCTGCAAGAATGGCGTGGTTGCTGTCACCTAGAAATAAGCTCTCCATAAATAACAAGGTAGCCATTTACAAGACCATATTGAGTCCGATCTGGAAGTATGGGCTACAAGTCTATGGGAACACTGCCAAAACTCATTTAAATAAGATTCGCGTGGCTCAGAGCAAAATCTTTCGTAAAATGTGCAACGCTCCCTGGTACATGCGCACCAGGGACATTGAAAGAGATCTTGGAGTCTCCAAGGTTGGCGATGTGATTCGAATTCAGGCCGAAAAATACACAGACAGGTTAGCCTCGCACCCAAATGCACTCGTTCGTCGACTTACGAGATACAAAGGAAAAAGAAGGCTAAAAAGACACCACCCACAGGATCTGCCAAACAGAGTCCTGTCATGATATAAAAATGTAAATGTAGCCAAAAAGTTAATGTAATTAATTGTATATCTCATTGTAATTGTTGTAGTCACCATTTTTAATTGTCTTTGATGTAAAACTAGCTTAAGCTGCCTTATGGTAGCAGAATACTGGTTGTTAGAATATATAAAAATTTAATAAACCATTACCATTTTTTTTGAAAAAAAAAAAAAAAAAAAAAAAAAAAAAATGGGGAGTTTTCCTGATTTTTTGGAATAAATTCAATATTTGAAAGACCAGGAAATGTCCAACCTGTAATGTTGAATACCAGAAATTTTAACAGAACTCGCAACTGTTAAGTTTTAACAGTGCAAACAGAGGTTATGTAATTAAAAAGCACGTGCTGTCAAAATAGTTTCATTTTTCATCAAACTTTAAATACAGAAAACCAGGGCCGTCGAGAGCCGATCCGGGCCCCGGGACAGACCGCGCTCACGGGCCCCTCATATGTATATATGAATATAAGAAATTTATTTTGAAACCCATGTTTCCTTTTTTGTAGTTACAGTATTTTCATTTGATAAAAACTTCCTACCAGCAGCCGGGCCCCCAAGATCCTCCGGGCCCCGGGGCATTTACCCTGGCTGCCCCCCCCTCTCGACGGGCCTGCAGAAAACTAAACGATGTTGTTAATAAATTGAAAAGCTTTGATATGCAATCTGTTCGAAAAGGTTTTTACTTTGTGTTTAAAAGCTTAGATTGTAGAATTTGGTCGTATTGACCTCGTAGTTATATTTTAAAGAGAGCCATCTCACTCGTTAAAAAATTAAATGAAATCTCAACTTTAAACGGAAATATAAAAAAATGTCAACCAATGTTTAACATAATATTTATGACGTTTTGTAGATAAATTAGTTCTTGTTATGTCAATGCTATTACATTTTGCGATATTTTGCGATATTTTATGAAAATTAACTTTTCAGCATTTAACCTCAAATTTCAGAATGCAGGGTTTGATTTTACATGAAACTTTATAAAGGTAAAAAGATCAAATGAGGTTCCTTTTTGAGCTACTTTAACGCAATAATTGTTAGCATTTGTTTTAAGAATATTACACGAATTTTATGAGCTAAAAGTTTAGCTGTTACATATAAGAATTAAATAGAAAATGATCATAATGGTTCATTACACTGGAAATTGGCGTTTTACAGCCGATTTTGCTATATGATATGGTAGTCTTCGCCTTAAAATATTGAAAAATAATAAGGTTTTCACAAGAAAGTAGTCTTCAAACGATAATTTATAGTATTAATATATGATAAAGTTGTCCGATTTGGATCAAACTTGACCAAAGAGTTAGAAGTTTAATAACACACCAAACCTGTTAATTTGATGCTGATAAACAAAAAAAATTCATATCGCAGAATCCAAAATAAAGGCGACACCCGTTTCACTTTTCAATGACATTTGCGAATTGATATTATATGACCTATGTAAAACACTAAACCAAAAAAACTTCGTTCGTTCTCGGGCTATTAATTAATTTCAAAAAAAAAGAGTCAAATTCCCCATAGTGCAAAGATGCTTTCTCTGTTGCCGCTAAACTGCTAATCTCTGATCAGCTTACATAATATAGAAGATTTTTCTAAAGAATCGAAATTTAGACTAGGTAATGGTTAATGGTAGAAAAACAGAAGTTAGGACAAAAGGAAATAACAGTTTATTATTAAAAGGAAAAAATTTTCAGAGACTGTAATAGTTATGTTTTATTATAAATATTACATCATATTATTTTTTTTTTTTTACTGACTTATAATTAAAATTAATTAATATTGATTATTTTGTGTTGTTTGCTTAAAAATAATAATAACTTTTTAAGTTTAAAAATAGAAGTCAAGATTATCAAATTTAAAATCGTAAGTTTGAAATCCTTGTAAAATTTAAAATTGCTGAAAATCAAAATAATCATTATCAGATGTGTTTCAGAAATCTCTAGAGATTTTGAAGAGAACTGCTTTTGAAAACAACCGTTCGAAATGTCGGTGGTCCTGAAATGTCAGAGATTTAGTTTTTTCGAACTTATTTTCGAAGTTACAGAAATCGGCTTTCTTCCAGTTTAACATCATTTTCATGTTGACGAATATTTTGTATAATTAACAAACATTTTTACGTAATTTAAAAATTAACATCAAATCTTAACAGTTTTTTAGACATTTGAAAGCAATGCTTAATTGTATTTAGGGTTGCTTTGGCGCTGTTAGAGATGTGTTGAACACCGCTGTATATACCGCCCCTGAAAGTTTTCAATTAAATTCCTTAGCACTACTTATCCATTCATTAGTTTATTTAATGCCAATGAAATGTCAAATGCTCAAAAATAAAACTATTATAGTTAACCATATTTTACAATTGTGGTGGCTTGCTGCCAGGTGTACATTCTTATTTCTTATAATACAGTTTATTAAATGCATTGCAAACACAAATATATAGAGTAAATGGGAGTATTTTACGAGTATTTTCATACCAATCACCTACTCACTTGGAGTAGAATCTTTGACAACCACAGTTTTAGTATCTTGCACATCACTTACTGACAAATTCATTTATAGTGACTTTGTTTCCGTTTGCCCCTGTCCTATCGTGTCCTTTATCCTGACCGGTTCCCCAGCCGTACTTCGGTGATAGTCCTTGTTTCTGTTTCTATTATGCATCCGTGTCAGAGTCCTCGACTTATGATGCTGCCGCCGGCTGGCTCAGAGTCGCGGACTTTCTAATATGGTGTGGCTGGAGATTACTGAATTGGCTAAGACTATTGAGTTGCCAGCCACCGATAAATCGATCTTATTATTAGATCGGCGTTTGCATAACCGAAAATGTCCGCCTTCGCACAGTCGCAGGCCCTTGAATGTGTCTACAAACGCACGTCGAAAGCTAGCATTCATGAAGCAATATGTAATTGGATTGCAACAGCTCGATGAGTAGGCCAGCAGCTGTAGGAAACTGATGGCCGTATAATCCACATACTCATACACCACAGGCCCTATCAGCATAGTCATCGTGTTGATTACGTACAACGGCGTCCAACATATGAAGAACTCCAGCACTAGCACAAAGAGCATTTTCACCACCCGCTTCTTGCTCTCCAAGCTCTTACTCTCGTTGGATCTGCGTTGCACAATGCATCAGAATTATTCCAATTACCACATCCAGGTGCACTTACCTGCGTAATGTCGTCTCAGTGATGCGCAAACTGGGCGTGGACAGTGATTTGCGTCGCTCCCCTTCATTTGTCACAGTCAGGTAAAGCTGCTGCTGCTGCTGCTGCTGGTGACGTAAACGCTGCACGCGACCACAACAATCTCCAGATCCTATCAACTGCGGTTGTTGCTGCTGCTGGTGCTGCTGCTGGTGTCGCAGTGACTTAGCCGACGCGCTGCGCATGCAATACAGATGCCGACGACCATCGCAGGAACCAAACAAGCGACGTTTGCTACCGCCATGTGAGTAGTTATCAGCTGCAAAAGAAAGTGAAAGACAAAATTTGTGAAAGTAGAAAGAAATGAGAAATCAAAGCCTTCTGCTCAAATACAGGTTGTCCAGAAATACCGGAGACAAACATTTGTAATCATAATTTTACTAAACGAAATAAATTTGACTAAACAACATTAGTAACGATAACAATGACCACTGGTAATAGCATTATAAGTCGGTTCCGAAATGGCCTCCTCCAGTGGCGATTTACAAGTCCAAACGTAATACAAAATTTTCCTGGCCTCCTAAAACGACCACACACTGTAGTCCATCGGGTTGAGATCCGGCGAGTAGGGCGACCATTCAACAGTCGAGATAAAGTCTGGAAATTGGGTCTTGCGCCAGTTTTGCGTAATTTTCGCTATGTAGACCGGCCCGCTTTCGAAAGATCTTACACTTTGCAGAAGTGTTGACCCACTAACAGGCAAAATCGAAAAATGCATTCAATCAAGTTGATATTTATTTTATAAGTAGATATAGGTGAAATAAGATTTAGTTTTAAATTTTACATTTTTCAGTTGGTTGGAACAACCATCAGGTGGAAAATACTGAAGACCGTCTGTGGACGGTCTTGTCTGTGTGAGCGTACAAAAATATGGCCGTTCGATTGCATCACAAGGGAATACCGCACGCGGCTTTGACGATAGCCTTAGCTATTTTTTTGCTTCTAAAGTTTTTTTTTGAGTTGGTAATCACTAATATAACTAATAATACGCAACTTACTTAAATTTTAGTGTCTATTATTTATAAAATAAATTAATAAATAAGCAATTTTAAATTAACAATTGCTTGGGTTAATATATTCGGTAGAAGCGATAATAAGTTTAGCAGTTGGTTGAGCCACCGAACTTCTTAAATTTTTTTTAAAATTGAGTCGTGGGTTCAATTTCCGGCTCCGTCAACTATTTTTTTTATGGTTTTTTAAAATGGTTTTTAAGTGTTGTTGATCACTTTTTTTTATGTACATTAACATTTTTAAGTTAAAAATTTTTACACACATTTAGGTTTTTTATATGTTTGTGTGTTCTTAACAAATCTCGAAAGTGCACATTTTGTTTGGGAAAACTTTAGTCTTTAAGATATGTGTCTTATCGAAACTAACATAATATGAATCTGGGTTATTCTATTATCGTTATACACAAATATAATTGTCTAATAATGAATACAAATTTTATATGTTTGTGTGTTCTTAACAAATCTCGAAAGTGCACATTTTGCTTGGGAAAACTTTAGTCTTTAAGATATGTGTCTTATCGAAACTAACAGCATATGAATCTGGGTTATTCTTTTATCGTTATACACAAATATAATTGTCTAATAATGAATACAAATCTGAGGCTAAGGGCTTGCATGCTTTCTAATTGATCTATTTTAAAAAAGATTTTACAAACATGTGCTTTTAAATAGTGTTTTTCTGTTGAGCATGTTTCCAACAGATTTCAATGGTGAAATCGCCTACACTTAAACACATTATAGTAGTAACAGTGATTGAAAGCTATCGTGCGAGTAATGAACTTCAATTAAAGTCAACACCGCACAGTGGGCGATTTGGCCGACCTGGCGTAGAAAATGGCAATAGCTAACAGCAAAATGTTCAATTAGCATAAAAATATTATTTTAACATTTTTAATCGATATTTTTGATAAGCTGTGAGATTTCAAAGTCAAAGCATGTAAATGCAGCTGTGACAAAAGTATTTCCCAACATTTTACAGCTGAGCACATTGTCGTTAAAAATTGTTAAATTGCATTGTAAGCAACTGGTATTTTGTTTTTATTAAAAGTAAATGTATGTAATTAAAGATGGAAAAAAATTGATTTGTGGTCTGTGCATATATGTTATCACACAAAAAAACCACTGCACTAGGTAAAAGTCTAACAAAAATTTCTGATATCCAATTTTGTAAAAAACAAAATAAAGTTTAATATATTATATTTTAAAATTAAAATTAAAAAAAAAAAATGTTCAATCAGCACTGTGTGCAAAATGGATAAGCTGCTACGAACATAATAATTACTTTTTGCGCAGTGCTGAATGCCAATGTTACCTAAGTACTTTAGATAATAAGTTTAAAGGTACACCTAAAAGTCCTCAAAACTTCCTTTTCAACGATATACCATATATAGAAAAAGCGTTTTCCCGCTAACCTAGAGGTTTTTTCAAAAAGTCGTAGAACAAACATTTGTAGATTTTCGAAACGAAATAGCTCCTCATCATTACATCTAAGCCTCTTTTGCGCTCTGATATAAACAGACAAACAAACTGAATTTTCATTTCATTTTGAGAAGTCCACTAAAAATTTTAAATCTTTTGAACCAATAATCAAATTTGGGTGATCGGGGGATCAATCAACGCGTATTTTAAATTAGAATTTAAAAAAAAATCAAAAATTTTGCCAAACGGCCATAACAGCCCACCATAACTCGCTCTGATCGGACAGTCATTGCAAATTTTCCATATTAGCTGTATATATTGCTAGTCGCCTTTCGCACCCAAGCGCGAACTGCCGTCCGCAGTGATATTATTAATTTGTGTTTAAAATCAGCAATTATTGAGTTCCGCCGTACACCACAATTAATTTGTGTTTATTTTAAACTTTAAAATTTAAATTTAAAATTTAAAGTATGGATGATGTTCTCTGTAAATTGACTAAAATTAGTTGGATCAATACGCATCTGTTAAAACTGTTGTTCATTTCAGTAATCATATTTTACTGACAAATACTGAAACTTAGATAAAAATATTCTTTTAGGGTTTTCTGATAAACCGAATAACTCTGAATCGAATTTGATAACCGACTCAGAATATTTTCTTTTCATTTAAAAATTTGCCAAACTTCTTTTTAAATAAGAAAAGAATTTCTTTTTGGGTTAAAATGCATATAATAAAAAAATTTTGAAACAATCTTTTGGTTTTTGAGTTATGAGTTTCGTTACGCTAAATCGGCCAAATCGCCCACTGTGCACCGGAGCGGGTGCGAGCACGTTAAGTTAGCGTCTGTAGAGACAGTTTCTTGTTGAAAACAGACGATGACAGTACTATTGTTCCTCTTGTCTATGATCCTACTGCTTGTGCTAAGTTTTTGGCTGGCCTGGCAGGGATGCTATTGGTGGCGTAAAGGCGTGGTCGGACCATATGGCTGGCCTCTGGTGGGTAATATGCTGCAGTTTGCACTGGGAATGCGTTCGTACGGCGACGTTTACTCCCAGATGTACAAGTGAGCTCTAGAGCAAACAAAAATGTAACAATATAAGTGAGCATCTTGTCTACTGTACAGTGAGAACCCGAAGTTGAGCTATGTGGGGATCTATCGGCTGTTTAATGAGCCCGCGATTTTGGTACAGGATCAACAGTTGCTGCAGGAGCTGCTCATTGGTGAAAACTTTCAACATTGTGCGGACAACGCTATTTACGTAGATATAAAACGGGATTTATTGGCCGCTCAAAACCCGTTTATAGCTTGTGGGGAGAAATGGAGGAAACGGCGCGGAGAGCTTATACCCCTTTTTACACCACTTCGGTTACGACAGACGCTGCCGCATATTACTGCTGCCTGCCAACAGTTGCAAAAATTTGTGGCTCATCAGCTGATCAACTGCGATCGTTTTGAGACTAAAGAGCTGGCGACACGCTACACTCTACAGGTGATTGCCTCTGCTGTTTTCGGCCTGGATGCACAGTCCCTCAACTTGAACTGCAGTTCAGGTAATAGTGAATGGATGGCGTTGCTGGGCCCTTTGTTTCAGCCCGGAGGCTGGAGTTTGACGGGCACCATTGCGTTGTTGCATTCGCCAAGTCTCGTCTGGCTTCTTGGCCATCGGTGGGTTTTATTTCATACATATTTTCCAGAATATTTACTTGTAACTTACTTATAAGTATTCCACTTCAAGTCCATGGCTTCTGGTGTATCGTTGTCTTCCGATTAGCGATTTGCATTGGGCTAAAAATATTCGGTACCATCCAACATAAACATAAAGAATGGCCCAGCTCTGCAATTGGAGCTTTGCTTCGTTTAGTTCCACATAGGGGTTACTTTTAAGCAATCGTTTCAATGGAAGATATACATGTATGATATACTGATTCAATCCGGCCGGCTTCGACATATGTTTCTGCATCAATATACATAGCTTCAAAACTGAGACAGCAGCTTACAAAAAAATAGACGACAGAAGGACTAACGGGCATCGCTATTTCGACGATCTCCATTAATACGTTACGAATTTCGTGACAAAATTATAGGGGTATGACAAGAAAAAAAGCTATAGTCCGTAGTGCACGACTTTCAGACCGTGCCGGATTCCTAAGATACCCTAATACATAATTACACACACATACATACATATATGAGCACATTAACACATAAACACGAAAAAACTTATAGCAAACTTTGAATGTTGCTGCGTCATGTTCCTTTTTTTATTCCAGTGTCACGATATTGAAATTGTTTCATGATCCGAAAGTGATGAATTTATTAGGACACATCGGGACTAAAATACGTATCATGTGTGCCAAATAGTTTAATCTAAGATATGGTAAGGCTTAGAAACAGCTCTTGTGTGATTGGTTATTTTTTTTTTATGTGTGGCCGAAGGAGCTTTACCTTTAAAATTTATAACTTCAACATCATTGCAATTTCTTTTACTGGTTTTATATTATTGTAAAAGACCCTGAGTCCTCTTTTTCGATATTTCCAGAAGTTTAGTACTTCACAAATGAATCGAAATCTAACGAAATGGTTATCATTATTTTCCGACGATATTGCAGATATGTACCACTTAAAGTTGAAAAATGGATTCGTCGCCAAATTGCTGCAAGGAGTGACGGTAGTACTTTACTAAATTGGCTCAAAGGCAAGCATGTCTGTGATATTGAAGGACATTCTACTACATTGCTGTTAGAGGGTTATGAGACCTCTGCGACCTTGCTGGCTTTTGCTCTCTATGAATTGGCATTAAACCCATCCATTCAGCGAAAATTGCAGGAAGAGGTAGATGAGGTAGCCCGATATAATGGTGGTCATTTGCTGAAACCTGAGGCGCTGGATGCTCTGCAATATGCAGAAGCCACGCTTTATGAGACATTGCGTCTACATCCAGCCATGCCTGCTTTGCTAAAACGCTGCACCAAGTCCTTCCTGCTGCCAAGTCAATATAAAGAGAATGGAGAAAATAAAGCAACACTTCGTGTACCTAAGGCTATGGTACTAATTGTGCCAGTACAGGCCATACATCTGTAAGTCTTGTCCCTAAGCAAGTAAATTACTTCCTCAAACCTTTTATTTCTTTAGTGATCCTATGCTTTATCCGATGCCCTTAAGCTTTCAGCCCGAGCGTTTCATGCACAAGTCTCAGTCTGGTTGCCGTTTCCTGGGCTTCGGTGCCGGACCGCGTATGTGTCCCGGTATACGGTTTGGACTTGCACAGACTAAGGCGGCACTGGTGACGCTTCTCCAAGACTACAACGTCCAGTTGTCAGATAAAAGTCAACCTGTGGAGAAATCTAATGTCACATTTCTCACGACCAGCAAAGGAGGCATTTGGCTACGGTTTAATTGTCGTCGGGCAAAATAATGATTGAAACTTGGCTTATTATTCTTACATACATGCACGTTAATATGACCGGATTTCAGAATCAATAAATTTGTGTGGTGCCCGGGTTACAGAATATACTATAGATAAAAATTAAGTGTCCGAAATATCAGGTTGTCCTAATTAACAAGTAATTTATATTTGCGAAAAGAAGTTTATTCAAGAAAAATATAAGAAGTGCTTCCCATTTTCACGTTTCAATTTCGCGAGCGAAGCGAGTCGGGGGTTGGTCAGCGAAGCGAGCAGAGGGCGGGCCCCTAGTATCTATATAAAACTCTTTCTCCTGACTGGACACTGCTCAACATGAAAGAAAGCAAGTATTTTTTAATTTGACCTTTAATTGTGTCTAAATAAGTTATCAACACACAATGTAAACGCTAAAATAATATTATACATATACACCGGGATTAACATCAACTCTGGTGAAAATATATGGCAGCACCCAGAAATATTTTGAGATTACCGTTTGAAAGAGCATTAAAAACCGAGGAAAAGAGATAATAAACATCATCACTCTCGATGGAAAAATTTACCTTTATGATTGGTAAATATTGTTAACTAATTAATTTATTTTATTTCAGCTTAACGTCGAATATAACCTTCCTTAGCAATAAATAATTCGTTGATACCATTCGGGATACAGTATAGCAGACTTTGTAAGTCGCTAAAGGGCAGATCTTCGCCTGCCTCAATTACTCCCAGTTTCTTGGTGTTTGTAGCATAAATCCTTTATGGGTCCTGGTATCATACGAGCCGCTTCAAAAAACGAATGCAAGCCACGAATGCGTCTACACAGAAAAATAATCCATTCTTAAAATCAAGTGATCTAGGTGTTCATACAGACGGACAAACAGACGGACATTGCTATATCGACTTGGCTATTGATGCTAGTCAAGAATATATACTTTATAGGGTCTGCCACGCCTTTTTCTGCCTGTTACGCACATTTTCGTTAAACCAAACCCAATAGACCCCTGCATTTGTTTTAAGTACGGGGTCTAAATATAAAAGTTTGGCATTCAGCACACTTGAATAATAATTTTTAAGGTAAGGTTCTAATTATTCTAGGAGCTCAGGTATGCAAATTACTTGCGAGAACGGCGTGAACTAAGCGCTAAGCTTGTAATAAAACATTTTAAAATTTTTCCTCACTGGACTGCTCTGCGATTGGCTTGTTTTAATGGTTGACCTTAAAAATGACTTATTGACTTGACAATTTACGACATAAAAATTATATTAGATGATAGAATTAAACTTAATTTTCAAGAATTGTACAAATATAATAAAAAATTGTTGTCCTTTTTTTAATATTCAAGATAAACAAAATAAATAAAATTTCCCAAAAGCCCAACACGCGCATAAGCTTACGCAAATGAACTTAGAGCGCGAAGCCTCAATTTTTCCCGTAGGAATCAATTTGAAAACAAACTTTACTTCCTTTGGAGTAAGACGACAGCATAGACGCTGCTGTGAGGACATTACGGAATTGATGACAAGTTGACGCTTCTTTGAGAAAATTAAATTGCATTTTAATTAGTTTTAATGGGACTCTCGATAATATTAGCCATTGCTGTTATTAAATTTATTATTATATTTCAAAGATTTTATACCCTGTGTCCATTAAAAATTTTAACGGTGTAACATGTAACGATGGTGATTTATTCCTTTTCGAAAATCTAGAAATGTTTGTTCTATGGCTTTTTAAAAAAACCGCTTGTCTATGTCTAATACCAAACGGAATTATCTGTCGATAAACAAACCTGACAAAATATGCAAATGGGCTAAGTCCTGACTTGATTTGGTTCAAATCAGTGCACTATATCATATAGTTGGAATAGGAACGCCCGGTCGAAAATTAAGCTTCAGTGCGAAAAAATTTTTGTTTTTTTAAGATATCTCAACAAATATCTCACTGGTATCCCATTGTCTTATATGCTCGAATGTAGCCGCTCCCCATAGCGAGCAAAGCGAACAGGGGTCGAAGTCCCTTGTTTAATTTGTATTTTTTGATGGCAGCAGGAGTATGTCTGACAGACAGTTATGCGTATGGAAATGTGCTGTCATTAATACAGACCTCACTACCCTATGCCAGTGTGTCCTGCTGGACGATAAACGAGATAACGACCTTTAACGAGCATTTAAGTGCTTGACCCTTGCATAATTTACGTTATTTAATTTAACCCTTTCGGTTTGTTTGCCATTGCGAAATGGATAGGGATATTATGTATGAGGCACTATGTATAGTCAACATTTAAAATACAGAGAAGAGTCGAAATTAGTGTGCTATGTTTAATACGCCTTTTTCGTAACAATTTCTGGCCACTTCAATGTGTTTTTGCAAAATTCTGTATCATTAATGGATGATGCGTTATAAAAGCAGAAAAATAAATTTTTTGGATGTCTCATCGATGATCTATTATACTATACTAAAAAAAAAATTTTAAACTAGCTTAGTATAAATAACTCTTATGTTTCTGGAGATATTCAAACGAGATGCACCGATTTTATATTTGCCGCGGTCATATGTAGTCTGATTAAGATTGGTCTAAAAAATTAGTTTGGTAACATTTAGAATCTAACTCTTACATAGTGTATTTTTTTATTCGTGTTGCCTTTTGCATTTAAAAGCTTTAAAAATAAGTAAATGTTTATGCTAATATGCAATTTCTGTTTGGCTGTTTAAGGCGTTTTTATGCAAATAAGTAAAACTGTGAATGAGCTAGAGAAAGAGAGAGTGTGTAAGAGAAAAGGGAGTCAGTGGTAAGGCGACAGAATTCCAAAATGAAAAGATTTCTTTAGCAAAATTTAGTCGATTCTGAGCCAAAAGGTAGTTCCTATTGTTGACTCTGTTAACATTACCGAAAATAATCTGATTAGTGCAGCGTGCTGGACTTACACTAGCTACCACAGCGTCAATTCGAGCACAAGCAACTCAATATTTGAATTCACATTAACTAAAATAAATACACCCAAAGAAAAATGCTCTGAAATTTTAGTTTTTACACATTGATTTAACTATTTTGCTCTATAATTTAAAGTTAAGTATGGATTTAGTATTATAGATTTAAAGTGTAAGCTCTTAAAAAAATGTAATATTAAACATAATTTTTTTATCATTTATAATTTTGTTTTTTAATTATTTTTGTACTTGCACCTTAGTAAAAGAAAAAATTTTTCAAATATATTGTATTATATATTTTCTTCTTTTCAAATTTTTGTTGTTTTATTGTTTTTTTTATATTGTATTTTTATGAATTTAAAAATACATATCTGACACATTGACGACGGATGTATATTTTATTTTATTAATATTTTATTCCTTTAACAATGTTTAACTTAAATACCTTCCCAAGATATTAAAACTAACTACACAAAATTTGTTCATGTTAAAACCAATTTTTTTTTAAACGAAAATGTTTTATGTTCGATTTTAATACTTATTTTTAATTATATCTAACATAAAAATAAAATACAGTTGTAATTATTTGTTACTATGAGTTTTTGCACTATAGTACTTTTCCAATGCTTGTAAAATTACAAATGGCGGCTAAAGATTAAGGTCGAATGAAATGGGGAAATCGAACAAACCTGAAACAAACGACTTATTAGAAAAAACCTATCATTCGGTTTGAGTACAAAAATTAAAAAAACAAAAAATACTATTTGACTAAATATATCGAGCTATTGGGAGACTAGTCTTAAAATGTATTTATATATTAACATTTTATATATAAGCATTTCCAGGATCGGGAATGCGACATTTGGACGTTTTTAAATGAATAAAAAAATGTCAAAATTGTACATTTTCAATAATATTAAGCTATGTGTTTACTGCATTTTATCAACACTATTTTTACTATAATAGACAAGCATTCAAGATTGTAGTTTTTGAATTAATTATAGAAAACAATGTATCGAGAACGCGACGAAAAATAAAAGTCACTTTTGACTTCTTTGAAAAATACGAAAGTCTGCAAAATGTAGCAAGTAATTTGGATGAAAATATTCTTAATCCACATAATTAAATTTTTGATGCTGGAAGAGAGATTTTGTTAAATAATCGATATAATACATGCACACCTTTTTGGAAGTCAATTTTTCAGAAAACAGCCAAAAAAAAATAGAAAAACTTGATTTCATTAAATTTGTCGTCGGTATGTGTGGTATAATGGGTTAATTTATACACATATTGTTAAAACACGTAAATAAAATTCGATTCCGGAAGAAAATTCGATAAGATGTAAGTTTTTGATAAATTTTAGGATTTTGGTCGTGGTTCACCTTTTTCTGGAAATGCCCAGATTGGCAAAGTTGCTAAAAAAGTAGTAGTAAAAAAGTAACCAATTAGTCACAGAATTTTCAAACTACCCGCGTGTTAACCAAGCTTTTGGTACGGGAGACAGATGATGTGATAAATAAACCGTAAATTGGATCTAAGTAGCCATCTGGAAAATTACATAATCTAACAAAAAACAACGGGACTCCGCCCCCTACTCGCTTCGCTCGCGGTGAGTTGCGGCTACAGTCGAGCACACTCGACAGTAGGATACCCTGAGCCCAGGTACTCTTTAATAAAAGTTGGTTTTCGACCAATTTTCGTATGGCAGCAATATGATATATGGAACCGATCTAACTCGTCTTAAACTAAATCTGGTCAGAATGTACAAAGCCAACATAAATGCATATTCAATCAGTTTGGTTAAAATATCTAAGACTTTTTCTCTGATTGAGCGTCTTTATTGCAGCTATATGATATGGTGGACCGATTTGAACCAAATTTGGTCAGGATGTATAGTATAATGCCAGCCCAGATGCTTATTCTATCAGTTTAGTTCAGATATCTCAACAAACAACTTTTTCATACTAAAACCACATTTTCGATGTATCGTTCCTATGGCAGCTATATGATATAGTGGTCCGATCCAAAAATAAAAACAAACTTGATCTGCGTACGGTAACCAGGAACCTATTTTGAAGTCTTTAGCTCTTACGGTTTCTGAGATCGACGCGTTCAAGCAGACGTATGGACAGACAGACGGACAGACAGACGGACATGGCTCAATCGACTCGACTGTTGATTCTGATCAAGAATATATAAACTTTTGGGGGTCTGCCACGCCCCCTTCTGCCTGTTACATACATTCTGCCAAATGCAATGTACCCTTTTTTGCCCATTTTCAATGGGCTCAGGGTATAAAAAGTATGAGGGATGTTGTATGTCACATAAACTTACCATAATAGTATTGGGGTGCTCCGAACTGTTGCTGTTGTAGAAAATCCAATTGGACCGCCCTATCAATTTCGATGGGCTCTGAACCACGTTGCACTTGGTTTGAATGGCCAAAGGGTCGACGTGGAGCGTTAAAGCTTCTATTATTTCTGCTGCCACTGGAGAGGCCGACGTCGGGGCTGCTGTTGCCAAAATTCATGGCCCGCTCGTTGCGCATGCTCACATAAAGAGTTCGTGTGATAAAGAGATAAGCTAAGATTAGCGCCAGCAGTGGCAGAACGAGCAGGGCTAAGACCAAGAAAATGTTATACGATAGCTCGTAGCCAATGAAACCGGCTGGCCACTGCTCCCGGCACTTTCGAAGTCCTGCAAATAAATCAAAGCTGTACATGGATCCGAATTCAATTTGAAACAACTTACCTTGACGACTTGTTGGCATAAGCTGGCTGAAAACCGCAATTGGTGTCATGCATAGGAGACTGCCCAGCCATATGAATGCGATAATCTTGTTAGCATGATTAATGGTCTGCCATGTACGAGATCTTAGTGGATGACAGATAGCATAGTAGCGTTCGCAGGATATAGCTACCAGAGTCCATGAGGAGACAGCTACAGATGCGGCTGCAAATTGAGAGCGCAATTGAAGTTGTATTCTCGGCTTAATTTAGATCCCTTCAATTGAAGCTTGAATTCAGTTTATCATAATTTGGACAAAATTTCTATTGTATGTACTATGAACTAGGAACACGGTTGCCACTTCAAAAAATCAGATTGAACAAAAAAAAAAAAAGTCGAATCCAGTAAAAAAGAACCAAATTTTTTGTATGTAATTCATTTTGCATTTAATTAAATTAAAAATATATTTTTCACAAACCCTTATAGCTATAACACATTATATTTCCAAAGTATTTGACATTTTCATCTTAATTTAGTGTTTATAATGATATTAAATAAAAACAGATATGCATTTTTAATCAACTTAAGACTATACAGAATAAATGAGTTTTCTTAAAGGATTCTTTAATACATAAATCAAAGTAAAAAAAAATTGCATATATTAATTTCTTAACATTATACAAACCAAATAGTAAATATTTAATATTTTTAAAGTTTACTAACAGAAGTCACACTCTGAGATCAGATGTTTCCCTATAGAAATCAAACTAAAATAATATTTCATATAATAATTTCTTAGCACTACAAATACAAAATAGTTAAATATTCTTAAAGTTTATTAACATTAAATAAACTCTGCCTTTTTTTAAAAGTCTTTTACTGACCACACATAATGTGGGTCTGTAATTTTACAGAGCTCTTTACACAGCATTATGTTACCAACCAAATTCAATTCAAGCTTGTTCCTTAATTTTGTTTTTATTAAACTTATTGCAAAAAATTTATGCCTTGCCGCAGCAGAGCTGTGTGGCAGGGACAATACGTTTCCCATAAAGTCAACCAAGTCTTTAAATACTACATCATTAAGAACATTTGTATGTTTAGCAACCTCTTCCCAAAATACTGATATATCCTCTTTATTTTTTAAATTGAAAAAAGTGTTGCAAGAATTGGCGATGGGCTTATGCGACAATTATTTACAGAGTTTCATTTTTTTGGTACGCCGATGTATCGAGGGGTGTGAGTATGAGTATGAGTATGAGTATGAGTTTTCAACGCTTTCAATTGTAATGTTCTTTCCAATTTGGAAGCAATGTTATCATCCTAGTCCTAGAAGTGTAATTAAATGTGTCTCTTGCACAATTTTGTTTTTGCAACTTGTAATTTTGCAAGAGGTAGTCGATATCAATTGTTGTGGACAATGACCGCATGACCATTGGAGCGTACTTCTTTAATTCAAAAATTAATTTTAGTTTCGCGGGTTTCATAGGCGGACCGTGTCGGACTCTAAAGAAAGCTTCTCAATTCATGGGGCGTATCATTAAAATGTTAATTTATACCGGCTTCAGTATCTCTTTCTCTTTGAGATTCTTTTGTGGGCCGTGGGCATAACAAATGTGGGCCCATTTCGGCCAGGACAGCGGTAATGACAAGGATACTCGTACCTAGCAGAGCACTTGGACGAATGTAACTACATTTATATCCCTGCCGCCTGCTCAGCTTAATGTCTGTGCGTGAACTGTCGCGCGGTCCAGGGTCGAATGGCCGAATAAGCACGCACAATTTATTAACACAATGAACAACCACAGTGAATATAATTCACTTCAGATTTTAGTAAATAGGCTTTTGGATTACAGTTGTAAGGCACTTTAATTTAGCATAAAAAATGTGATTAGCACGTCTCATGGTTTAACACAACTTAACTGGTTTCGCATGGAAAAAAAATCATAAAAGGCTCTGGACGATATGAAAACGACAATGGCAAATGCCTTTAAAAAATGCTTTAACATTTAGTCTTTTGATGATTTTGTATAAGCAGATGTGACATTAAAAGAAATCAAAAATTTTATGTTTCCCATTAATTCCATCAACACGTTTACCAGGTAGATATTAGAAATGGTTCTCATTGGTTATATACGAAATATTTTTTCTGTGTTTAGTTTCATTGTGAAAGTTTATGTATTTTAAAACTTTCATAAACAAAATCTAAAGCCAATGAACGCCAGATATACCCACAAAAAAAACCTCTATTCGAGGTAAAACTCTAGTGGCGAAAGCATATTCTAGCCCCAAAATTTCTGATATCCAATTTTGTGACGAACGAAATTAAGTTTAATTCGAAAATATTAAATAAATATAAAAATACAATACCTGAATATGGAAATTTGTCACTGCGCAAAAAGTAATTTTTATGTACAAACAAGGGGGCTCCGCCCCCTGCTCGCTTCGCTCGCCTACCCCCGGCTCGCTTCGCTCGCGATGAGGTGTGGTATGTCTACAGTCGAGCGCACTCGACAGTAACTTGCTCGATACCCAAACGTTCACAACCGATTAATTCAATTTCAGTAAAATATGGTCAACATAAAATGCTACAGACTATATGCTATCCTATAGCCTACAGTTAGGGGTGCTAGTCTGTGACAGAACTGGTATTAATACTAACTATAATACAATACGTGAATAATAAAATACAGATTATATTATATATATATATTTAGTTACTCTTTTCACAAAATCAAAGAAAATACAAGTTGTTAAAAAAGTACAAATTGTAATAAAGAAAATAGTTGACAAAAAAAAAGGAAATAGTTGACAAAAAAAAAAAAAAAAAAAGTTGCACATGGGCAAGATTGAAACGGGATTCGAACTCTCGACTCATCGCCTCGAAATACACGGCTCTATCATCAGAGCCATCGGAGCATTATATTTGCATGTGGCAATATCAATATATTTCATTTTTTTTCGTTGTACGTTTTGCACGTTTCTTTTGTTTCAATTATGTCTCGCTCGTTAGAAGAGAAGCCCTACATACACACATACATACATGTGCAAATAAAGCTATTTATAGAACCAAATTCGTTTTGCGCCTAATTCATGGTACTGATTGCAAAATGTGCATCACATAAAATTATTGATTAAGTATGTAAAGTATTCATTTAAAAAGTATGTAATTATTAATTAATATGTAATTAATTTAATGCAATGAAAAAAAAAATAAAAAAATAAAAATAATAATAATAATAAATAATTTGGTTCAAAACAAAGAGTTGTTTTGATCCCGAGTCCAATGTACCCACAAATCGCATGCATTGCTGCAAGTTTTGTACCAAAATCTAGCCACTGCACGTAGGCATGAGAAATGTGAAGTTTTGATTTAATATCTTCTGTATTTGTTATCCGATTGCAATGCAGTTTTCAGGATGCATTATCAAAATTGTGTTTAGTGTGTGTGCAGATTTTGACATCTGTACCTATTAAATTGGCCTTGTATTTGGATATTTTAGTTTTTTGTCGATTACAGGATAATTGGGGGGCGTGGCAAAATTCTAAAATAAACTTGATCTGCGTGCGCAACATAGCAGTATTGTCACCAAATTTGGAATCTCTATCTCTTATAGTCTCTGAGATCCAGGTGATTATATTTTCTCCATATATCATATTTTCTCAAACTACTTCCCTGTTTATAAACCGATCTCAATGAAATTTTCAGCACATCTCAGGACTCGTCCCCCCATCCTGTGTGTCAAGTCTCAATGCTGTAGCTTTAATAGTGCTCTTGTTATTAGATTTTATATCATTTACGTGGGCGGACGTGGGCGGGGTCAAATTTAAATACAAATTTAGTATAGATCAACATCCTAGGAGTACTGTCACCAAATTTGGTTGCTCTTACTTTTATAGTTGCGGAGATATATGTGTTCAAAATTCTGTACCATAATCGACACGAATCTAATAGGCTCTATACCAGTGGTCGGCACGGCCTATACGCCGCGTATAGGCATTTGCTCTGCCGCAGCGCTGCCTGCTCACGTACAGCGTAAACGTTCGTGTGGCGTCGCTGCTACGACATTTTGCTGTTAAGTCGCTGTCGTGTCGCTGTTATAGGGCTATTACGCTGTAACGCGGCTGTAGAGACGAGGCAAAACGAATCGGCAGCAAACGTCAGATGCTTGATGTCTGTTAACGTTCTGTTAATTCGCACACTAGCGTCATCAAGCATATGAATGTGTTGGTGCCGACCACTGCTCTATACCCATTTTTTGGGTATCGAGCTAAAAAGCTCAACCTTTTTGCGCACAGTGCAGAATGTCAATTTTCAGGTATTGTTTTTTTTTATATAATTATAAACAGCACAAATTGTAAATGTTCAATTATTCAAAAGTTATGTCTTGAGGAATCGTAAATCATATTCAGCCAATAAAGAACTTTTAAATTGAACATCCTTCGACATTCGCCGAACAGTTGGTAAAGTAGGCTTATTTTGTTTATGCCCCATATTGGCAATTGTTGGGGAGCTCTTTTCGTGGTTTTTGATTTATTGTCGAGAATTTTGTTTGTTACCCCAAGTCTCTTTTCTTATAAAAATGTCTACGTTTTTATGAACTTGGTCTCAATTTTGGGGTCCAGTTTACAGTGGTAGAAACAACATTTCTAGATTTCCGAAATGGAAATTTTCTTTTTATGAAATCCAAGCATTTTCAACGCTTTTATGCAAACAGGCAAACTGACTTTCATATTATTTTGTGATGGCCACTAAAAAGTTCACATTTAATTATCTTATAAACCGGTTATCGCATTGGGAAGATTCAGATACCATTTTAGATTATAAAGTTTAAATATTAAAAAACAAATTTAAACAAAGGGCTTTAACGGCCCCATCCGGTGCAAACATTTGACTTTGGACCCTCCCACTTGCAACACATTATCACATAAACCAATTGAGTAACCAAAAGTTTTAGAAAGCCATCCTTAGAGTTATATTATTTTGTTTTTTGGCATAAGGTACGGAAAAACTTTTCTAGCATTTTTTTCTAGAAAAACTCAACTCGTAAAAGTTTGTTTGAGTAAAATCTTAGTACAAACATACGAGTGTACAAAATATTTACAATTCTTTACTTTTAACTTTATTTGAAACTAGATGTTTTCTTTTTTATCAAACAAGACTTTCGTTTAAGGGCCAGTTTTTCAATGCCTCCTTAAACTGTGTTTATACCTATTCATTTTATAAAGTTATCTGTTTGTAAAAGTGTTTCATGAACATTCTCAATTTTTCATTCGACTTTTAAGCTTATACATCACATTGAATTTTTGGTGAGTGGTCACAACATCAATGTGTGACGTTAAGAAATTGAATTAAAAATTTACAAAATCGACAATAAAGCGACATGGTGCGGTCCAAAAATCGAGCAAATACTTTTCCCTTAATATTCCTTATAAAAAAAATGCAATATCAACCAAGACCTCGAAAGGTTTAGTGAGATTTGATAGACTCTTTCATTAGTTCGGTTAGTCACCTGCTATCTCAACTACTTTCTTAACTGCTTTCTCAACTGCTTTATTTATAAATCACATTTGACATATAGGGTTTAAGGAGGCCCTAAATCAGGTAACACTTATTTTTTCGATTTGAAGACATCCCAGATTAACGCCAATATCGAGTAGAGCAGAAAGAGAAGAGAATTTGACAACTATTCCATAGAAAACTTTCCGCCGGCGGAAATTTCATGCCATTTTAAGAGACATATATGCCTAAAATACATTACAATAACGAGTACATTACGCCATGAAAACTTTGACTTTTATTTCATTTGGTTTCCTATTGAAGCAACCACTGTACAGTTGAATACATTGAATTTCTGGTCCTAGTCCATGAAAAACTCATTTGGTATGCGTCTTTTGCTTGTGCTTGTGGACACAAGTGTATGTGTGAATGTAATATCAATAACAATCATTTCAAGTTTGAGATAACAATAAAAAATGGCAACGCACATATTTTTATCTCAAGCAGTTAGGTCTCAGCTGTCGAGACGGCTTGATATGACACTGCCTTGTGTACAACTATGAATTAGGGAGTCTTCGTGTTACAAGTCCATAAGTTAATCTAGGACAGAAGATAGTTATATACATTTTATACATTCGCCGACTTCATCAACTTGTTAAACATTTTTTTTAAAGCATTTTTCAAAGAGTGTTCCTTATTCCGGTTAGCTTTTCGTTCCTGGATATGCTCAAAATTCAGTCCCTAAATTGTGAAATGAATGTATTTGATACTTGATTCTATTGTTTTTATTGAAATGGCAGGTATTGCCCAAACAGGCAGAGGTCACCAACTGTCGCCCCATTTGCCTGAGGCTCAATTTGATTGGCTATGTGTGTGACCCCATATTCAAATTGAAGATACTAAGCATATTGTAACACAACAACTGACAGCAGCCCTTGACAGCGGTTACAAAGAAAACCACAGGGGACTGGAGATTAGGGGAAGAGTGCTCATTTGCAACTCATTGTTTGCTAATTTGCACCTTACTGTATACAAATTTTGTCAATATCAATGCACTCGGTTGAGTTTCAGACATATCTAGATATAAAGCTGAGATTTGTTTTCTCTATACTTTATGGGGTCTGTTACGCCACCCTTAATGCGTTGCACATTCCGTGACAAAATTAAAATACCCTTTTTCAGACTATAAAGAAAAAGCTCTCATAGTGCATAGTTTGCAAAAAGTTTGCTCATCTTTGTGTGTGCGTGCTTCTTAATTATGAAGTTTTCTTTATGTTAGACTCCTCAAATGAGAACAAACTGTGCATCTCCTAATAAACCTTAAAATTAAAAAAAATTACCGAATGATTAACGTCCTTAAAAAGGGTGGGCACAACTTACAATAAGATTTTATGCACGATTATGTGCTACAACATTTAAGGGCCTGGACGTATGGTGACTTAAAGTTGAGAATCCTCGATAAGAGCTTCCTGGCTTTAAGCTGCAAAGAGTTAAAATTGCTGTATTTTAGACTTATCGATTTTTTAACTTCTTTAGATGCCCCATTGCTTGCTTAGGCACTTTTACGACCATATTTCCGTTTCCGGGGCTGCCATTCCGGATGATGTTTAAATCGCTGTTTACTTGGATGCTTCAAGTTTGTATTGCGCTTGAGTGTTTGACAAAATTGTTGTTACGTGTTACGTGCATGCTCAGCCCAGACATTCATCTTTCGCTTCAACACCCCCATGACCAACTTATTAACAACATAATAACAATGGCAAGCAAACAAATTTCCCTCCTATCCAACAATTCAATCTCACACACAAGCTCTCACCCATCTTCCCACGCTTGCGAATCCCCACAATCCACATGTTAAGACGAAGCCACATGGCAATTTGTAATAAAAATACTTCTGCCGCCTTCGCAATTTGCCATCTACATCGTATTCGTCATCAACACGTGAGACCTAGAGTCCGACTTGGTCGTCATCTGTGGTACGCCATCGAATTGCAAATTGTGACTCGTAAATTAATAAATGTCAACGTCTGCCGCTAAATGGCCTGTCACACTAATTTTTACTCGAATTTATGATCATCATTATGACACAGTGCATCACTCGTTGCACGAATCCTTGAAGCTAAACCTTCTCTCAAACCAAATCCAAAGACCTTGTCTAAGTTCGCAGTTCGCGTTTGACTACTGATTTATATTCGCATCTTTGGAAATCCGTATAATGCCATCCATCGAATACAAATTCAATTTACTAGGCCATTTTCAATTTATGCTCGTCAATCCCCGAATCCCAATACAAAACAAAAAAATCCCTCATCTTGACGGCTTATGACGGCTGTCAGTCTCTAAAGGCAAACGACAAACACCTTGTGTTATTCCCAGAAAGCTAAAGAAAATGCTCCGTAATGTATGCTATTTGATGCATACTCCTGAAGTACGGCTGAGGTCACAGCATACACTTTGCTCGTCCTGTAATACATGACTTGAAGTTAGCAAATCGTTAGCTTTAAGTTCATATAAAGTCGCAACGCATATTAATCCAAAAAGAGCGTTAGCAACACAACAACAGTTTTAAGTAAAAAATATGGAAATTTGTGGCAATTGATGTCTTTAATTCTATTTCTCTGCCATACACAGAAGTTATGTAATTTGATAAATTTGTCTCGAATTAAATCAAATTGAATAATATCAACTTAATACGATATATTATGAATTATTTTGAGCACTTATTTATTAACGATCTTAGAGCTCTTCAAGTTTTCATACATTTATAACATTTGACACTTTTATTACCGTAATTTTAGGACTTTAAGTTGTTTATTTAGAAAGTAATTGATATGTATCTAAAGGGAATTTAAAGCTGTTACTCCTTAATTGCTGCGTATCTTCATTTTCAATGGACCAAAGGATGATTGCATAGTTGTGAATATGAGTGTGTAAATTTAGCTGCCAGTTTATTCCAATTATTTTGCATTGCAATTTTATAAAAACAATACTGGCTTCCAGATAAGGGGTTCTTTGACAGAATGAGCAGTTGCAGTTAAAAAATTGTCAAAAATTGTCAACAAGAGTGGTTTTCGTTTTTGTCATTGTTGATGTCCTCAGGCAAATATATATGATATCATTAGTTGCTTATGTTATTTTAAGCTAAACAATGTGTTAAAAGATCGCTAATTGTTAGCAATGTACATACGTCCTTAGGAGGTTAGCATGATAGTTAAGCGGAATAACATAGCGGCTTCAAGGTCGCACTTGTCCCAGATGCAGAAGAAAAAGAGAACAACAACACTATAACGTTCAAAACTTGCGGCATGTTTGTTTGTATGTTGTTGCATATATATCAGTATGTATTGACAACATACTATATGTAACATGTGTACGTATGAAAGCACATGTGCAATAATGTTTGTGTACCGTAACGTTTGTGTACCGTAACGATTTGTAACGGAACAAGGCGTAACTTGAGAACATTGTACAGCGTGTCCAATGTTTCATCCACAATTTGCTCTTTGAGCAATTCCTAAACGGTCTCATATTCGAGATTGCTGCAATGTGGATTTTCCCATTAGTTCATTTTGGAATAGTTCATAAATAAAGTGTTATATCCATCTCACAGAATTAAATATAATTATTTTTATTTGATATTCGAAATTTGAAAAGGTGTGAAATATTAATAAATATTCGAGTACACTAAATTTTAAAAGTAAATCTAAATTAAATAAAATCAAATGCATGAAGATCCCAACAGTTTATTTAATTTGAAACCAACACTGACAACATTGGTTGACTCTGCAAGCCACAATTATTAAGCTCAACTTTCTTGTATCTTGCAGCAGAACTGAAGAAATATTGAGGAAAAGTTGAGGAACATTTCCTGGTCATTGAGGAAACATCGAGCCGTTTGTATGAAAATTATTGAGGAATTTAAAATTGGGAGTTCCTTGGAACGAGGAATGAGGAACCTCCCTATACACATCTCAACGTTTCCCTAACAAGAAACATTGGGGACTCCTCGGGGAATTCTGTCAAGAAATCCACAGGCAATAAACTAAAAAAAAAATTATTTCGAAAGAATTGTTTTTCATTTTGATTTTTTTTTTTCTATTGGGTGTTGTTTTATTATAGTTTTTTTATTTTATTTTTCTAATTTATATTGTATTAAATTTGTATTTTAAACTAAACAGTTCTGCTTGCCTGCCACACTAGGCGACTATACCCATTGACCCACGGGAGCTAAAATTTGTTGTTTAACAATAATGTACCAATTGCTTCCAATTTGATGTTTCGAAAAAGCAGCGGACAGTTGACGCCTGCAGAATTATGACAACACTATCAATGAAACGTAAAAAAAATTACAACAGCATCAAGGAAACGTAAAGGAAAATCAAGAACAGGGAATTTTTGTTACACTGGGATGTTAAACTAATTTTTTAAGAGTGGTATTCGAACCGCCTACTGCTTTACAACTACCATTTGTCTTATATGATATATAGTTCCGTAACTCGAACTTCTATAGCTCGAATTTTCTCTAACTCGAACAAATCTCCATAAGTCGAACTTTTGTTTTGGATAATGGTGATTCGAGTTATGGAAGTTCGACTGTACTACATAATTATACTTTCGGACAATTTAAGATTTTTATTCTTATATTAGGATTTTAAGATTTTTTAGAGTTATTATCTTAGTTTTAGTAATTTGGTCTTAAAATAATCTTATTTTAAAAATAAAATATTTAAGATGAACGTTCTTGATTTTAGAAGTTGGTCTTTTTTTTCAGTGCATGTGAATATTAGCAGTACATACACTAAAGAATATAAAATGGGCAATTCTCTAATGCTGAACTTGACATTCGTACGAATTCAAAGTGAAAAAGAATATACCAAAATATTTTGTTATTTTGAGAAAAGGGGAAACTTATAGCTATTGATTGGCACTGTAGTTTACCCACTCGAATATATATATGCGACTAATTTAAAAATGTAGCGCATTAAGGCATTTTACTGATGATTTTAGATATTTCTGTAAAAACTTGTTGGGCTAGGATTAAGGATATTTCGCTTTTACTTATTATCAATTGCCGAACACTTATTATTTAAGAACAAAACAAATTGGAGACCACAATTTAAAAGGGTATTTTTACGTCGATGCCAAAATTCGTAATGGGAATGCTGAAAGAATTCCCAAGGCAAGAAAAGTGCTCCGAAAACTCAAACAATGCTTGTTCGCATACAGTGCACATAGGTAACGAAAAATGTGCTCAACACGCGAAAGAAAACAATGCACTTGCACCTAAAGCTGCAACAAAATGCAAAAGTCAAAGAAGAGCAGAGCTCAGCAGAGCGGACTCGAGTGTACTTGACTGTAGGATACCCTGAGCCGAGCCACTTAGATGCTGTTCTGCACGCCAAGGATTTCGCGTCCTTGCAGTGCACTATATTAAATTATTGACTAATTGTTGCAATGACAGCTATTTAATATATATAGCGCATTTTAACTTAATTCGATCAGAATATATAGGACCAACCCCATAATATCAGACTGGTGGATACATCTTTAAAAACAAATATGTAAGCTTTTCATACTTCAACTTATGGCAGCTATATGGAATAAGGGGCCGATCCAAAACAAAAAACGACGCGTTTAATCGGACGGACAGACGAATACACAGACGGACAGAGCTTTTTCTTTTGCTATATACATACTTTCTCCCGAAATCATTATACCGTTTTTTGACATTTTTAATGGACACAGGGTATAATAAGCTTGACTTGGGTATGGTATTCAGAAACCTACATTAAGGTGCATCGATTTGTATGCGCCAAAAAAAATTGACAAATGGTACCACATATTCGTAATATACGGTCAATTCTAAGATGTTTTCACCCAGACACCGTAGTTCTCAAATAAATTTCTCATGAATTATAACCATATCTTGAGTATTTTTTGTCCGATCCTGACAAAACTAGTAAATACTCATGTTGAGACCTTTCAAATATAAAGACGAATTGTCTTTAAACCATAATTTTCGTCCTTGCAAGGACTAAAAACGCAACACTAGGAATTGACTTTATAAAGATGAAATTGACCGTAGATTACGAAAATGGGATACAATTTTTTTTTCGAAAAAATCGATGCACCCTAACCTACATAACATAACATATTTTGAAATCTCTAGCTATTATAGTTTATACGGATGGACAAACGGGTAAGCGTAAACCGATTCGGCTGTTAATTTCATTAAAGAATATATGTATATACCTTATGGGGTTTGCTAAGGCTCCTTCTGTCTATTACACACACATTTTCAGACAAAACCATTATACCTTTTTTTACCCCTTTTTAAATGGCTCAGTGTGAAGACAAAGAAAAAACAAAATAATGCTTAACCGGTGGTATACATAAGTTAAGAAACACAGTGGGCGGGAGAGATGATAACGCTAACTGTTTAAACATAAACAATGCACTTTAGTGCAGCTGATGCACAAAGTTAAAGTTCAAGACAATAGATATAAAAAAAGGAATAAATTTATGAAGTCCCAACACTGTAATTTTATAACAGTAATGTAATACACAAGGTGAGTATCTATAGATATGTATATAAGTCGATCTGATCGGACAGTCATTGCAAATTTTCCATATTAGCTGTATATATTGTTAGTCGCCTTTCGCACCCTTTTTGCTGCTTTTGTCACTACGGCGAACTGCCGTCCGCAGTGAAGTCAGAGGCATGTCAACAAAGACATACATATTAATTTTATTTAAGAATTTTAAGCTGCTATAGTATACAAATGACAGCATACTTATATGCAGTCCTGATGCGACTGAGTAGGAGGGTAAATACTATTTATCACTACGAAAAAAAAGTGCTTTATTTGCGGAATCGAAAGGGGGCATGGAAAGTTACATTGACCCAAAAAATTCTGGATGTTAGTTACAAAAAAAAATCACTGAGTAAGCACAATAACATTTTGCATAAGCAATTTGAAACGTTTAAAAATGCACATTGCATTAATTGAGCTATATATATATATATATTCTGTTTATAAAATGAAGACACGAGTTTTTATCTATTTATTTGATATCAATAATGGCAATCAAATTCATATGTACATACTATATGTGTGTATATATGTATTAAACAAATATTTGAAACCAGCATAGTTGTTGTGACATGAGGTCATGGCATACCCTCGATTGTGGTTACCACGCACCGAGAATATCCAACGCACACACAAATAATCCCCCCTACACACACACACACACACACCCACACACACCCACACACACCCACACTTCAATTAAATCAGATGCGGGTCAGCCCATTTGGCCAAGTTGTAGTCAACTCTAGTTGCCAGTGCTCGTTACCTAGTCTGAGCTCCCAAGTTGTGACCAACCATTAATAATATTATTGCACAAACTGTGACAGACTGTTACATATAATATGTATGTATAAACTTGTACCAATCAACTGGGAATAGAATTTGGGATAAAAATATATGCTACTAGGGGGCTCCGCCCCCTGCTCGCCTCGCTCTCCAACCCCCGGAATTGAAACGAGAAAAAGAGGAGCACTTCTTATATTTTTCTTGATTAAACTATTTTTACGCAAATATAAATTACTTGTTAATTAGGACAACCTGATATTTCGGACACTTAATTTTTATCTATAAAATATTGTGTAAACCGGGCACCACACAACTTTATTGATTCTGAAATCCGATCATATTAACGTGTTTGTATGTAAGAATAATATAAGTAAAGGCATTTCAACTGCAGTTTCTGTCATTTAAGAGCAAAGGTTCTTTTTTTAAACATTGGGTTTATTCGGCGGGTTTTTTAATCAGTAAACTATTTTTTTCTTTTAATGAATCAGTTATCAGTACAAATGACACATTCAAATTAGACTACTACTTTTTTCACCGTTCGTAAGCAGCAATTATTATCAGTTTTTGGTTATTTGAGAAAAATTTCACATTTTTTGTTGTTGGAAATTTCCTGCCAAATGTTAAAAGTAGCAAAAAAAACAAGGGGGATCCGCCCCCTGCTCGCTTCGCTCGCCTACCCCCGGCTCGCTTCGCTCGCGATGAGGTGTGGTATGTCTACAGTCGAGCGCACTCGACAGTAACTTGCTCGATACCCAAACGTTCACAACCGATTAATTCAATTTCAGTAAAATATGGTCAACATAAAATGCTACAGACTATATGCTATCCTATAGCCTACAGTTAGGGGTGCTAGTCTGTGACAGAACTGGTATTAATACTAACTATAATACAATACGTGAATAATAAAATACAGATTATATTATATATATATATTTAGTTACTCTTTTCACAAAATCAAAGAAAATACAAGTTGTTAAAAAAGTACAAATTGTAATAAAGAAAATAGTTGACAAAAAAAAAGGAAATAGTTGACAAAAAAAAAAAAAAAAAAAGTTGCACATGGGCAAGATTGAAACGGGATTCGAACTCTCGACTCATCGCCTCGAAATACACGGCTCTATCATCAGAGCCATCGGAGCATTATATTTGCATGTGGCAATATCAATATATTTCATTTTTTTTCGTTGTACGTTTTGCACGTTTCTTTTGTTTCAATTATGTCTCGCTCGTTAGAAGAGAAGCCCTACATACACACATACATACATGTGCAAATAAAGCTATTTATAGAACCAAATTCGTTTTGCGCCTAATTCATGGTACTGATTGCAAAATGTGCATCACATAAAATTATTGATTAAGTATGTAAAGTATTCATTTAAAAAGTATGTAATTATTAATTAATATGTAATTAATTTAATGCAATGAAAAAAAAAATAAAAAAATAAAAATAATAATAATAATAAATAATTTGGTTCAAAACAAAGAGTTGTTTTGATCCCGAGTCCAATGTACCCACAAATCGCATGCATTGCTGCAAGTTTTGTACCAAAATCTAGCCACTGCACGTAGGCATGAGAAATGTGAAGTTTTGATTTAATATCTTCTGTATTTGTTATCCGATTGCAATGCAGTTTTCAGGATGCATTATCAAAATTGTGTTTAGTGTGTGTGCAGATTTTGACATCTGTACCTATTAAATTGGCCTTGTATTTGGATATTTTAGTTTTTTGTCGATTACAGGATAATTGGGGGGCGTGGCAAAATTCTAAAATAAACTTGATCTGCGTGCGCAACATAGCAGTATTGTCACCAAATTTGGAATCTCTATCTCTTATAGTCTCTGAGATCCAGGTGATTATATTTTCTCCATATATCATATTTTCTCAAACTACTTCCCTGTTTATAAACCGATCTCAATGAAATTTTCAGCACATCTCAGGACTCGTCCCCCCATCCTGTGTGTCAAGTCTCAATGCTGTAGCTTTAATAGTGCTCTTGTTATTAGATTTTATATCATTTACGTGGGCGGACGTGGGCGGGGTCAAATTTAAATACAAATTTAGTATAGATCAACATCCTAGGAGTACTGTCACCAAATTTGGTTGCTCTTACTTTTATAGTTGCGGAGATATATGTGTTCAAAATTCTGTACCATAATCGACACGAATCTGATAGGCTCTATACCCATTTTTTGGGTATCGAGCTAAAAAGTATATAATATAACATTGTTTAAAAGAGAAACGAATAATTTTATTCACGCTGCCAGCTGCCCCTTCAATTGGACTTTGGGATATGCTATTCAAGTATTTATACACAAGACTACCGGGCACTTTAACGAATTTCACAAAACCTGATTTGGTCATGAGAGTGATTCAGTATTGACAACTTTAATGATTTGCTCTTTGATTTTGCTTTAAACATGTTAGCCTTGATTATTGCTGTCAAAATTCCCCATTCATTTAACAATCATTTAAATTACATTTAACAACATTAGCAGCAGGCGCAGCCGCGGATTCATCGCCCATCACAACAGAAACATATAAGGATCAACGGGAACAGGACTATCCCATACATCTGATGGCACGTAAATTCGGGGAATGGTTCTTTGAGAAGATCAATTCCAATAATCTAAAAAACACAACGGACTTGTGGAACGACGCCGTGTTGCAGCTACCGGGGATAGCCGACGATGGAACCAGCGATTTGGACTGTGTTTCAGCAGAACAGTTTGGATTCTACTTCAAATTCCAACTTGTCGCATTCGGGTGTGCAAGGATGCATTGATGCCTATGGTCAGGACTTGGTGCTCTGCTGCGGCACGTTGCATACGGACAACCTAAGTGTTGGTGTCCTTGAATGCTCCTTTGGTCTGCTGCATGATCCATACGCTGGTAACAAGGCTGCAGACATTCTTTGTCACACTTCTCACTAACTGTAGCAGCACGGGAGTATTTATCTCATTTATGAGCAAATCCCGGAGTTCAGCCCGATGTGTTTCGGATATTGCCATGTTATTTCTTTTTTGTAAAACAATAAAAAGAATTTTTTGGGCGGCAAAATTTTTGCTTTGGATATTCAATTCAAAATGAAGAAAATACTTATTATAAATTCTAAGCTGGAGAATTTTGACAGCAATAATCAAGGCTAACTTGTTTAAAGCAAAATCAAAGAGCAAATCATTAAAGTTGTCAAAGTGACAGAAGAGTCGCAGACTAGTATAGAAATTATACATATAAATATATTCTGTCACTTTGACAACTTTAATGATTTGACATATATGTATATACATACACAAGTATATACTTACATACGCAAAAATACTAAAATATATATATATATATTTATATATATATTTAGACCAGCAAGGGCTTTCAATATGCACCAGCCTATTGCATTGATGCTGTAAGCGTTGCGAAACAAAGCATATAAATAGGTGGACCAAAGAAGAGGTCAGGTATGCTTTGAATCAGGTACACCGCTTGCGTCCTACAAGGGGTCCACGCGCTGCTTAAGTCAAATCAACTCGCAAATAAAAGAAAAGTATGATATTTCATAGCAGCAATTTTGTTTTAGTATATGATATAGACAAAATATTTCTTAAAGGAAAACTAAGCCATTAATAACCAAATTATGTAACTCAATTAAATAATGCCTGAAAGATATATAATTAAGTAATGCCCAAAGCTAATGGAAAATGTATAAGAGTTGCTAGTAAACTAGTTTTTTAATTAGCTAAAAAATCATTCACACAAATCAACTTGTAAATAAAAAAAAGTATGGTAATTAATAGCAGCAAAAAGTAATTTTAATGTACAAAAAAGCTCACCCTTTCTGCGTGCAGTGCAGAGTGCAATTTTCGTATTTTTTTTATTCATTTATATTATATTTAAAATGTTTACACTAAACTTAATTTTGTTCGTCCCAAAATTGGATATCACAAATTTTGGGGCTAAAAATGTCTTTCCTCACTAGACTTTTACCTCGTGAAGAGGTCTTTTTTGTGGGTCTTAAGTTTATTGTGGCCAAGTTTCAAACATGTAACGACAGCCGTTTGGCCTGTGCTATGCTAAGTCAGTGAATGAATGAGTGAATGAATAAATGAGGTCAAGCAATTTTATATATATAATAATGTAGATTAGAGGACCCGGACCGCGTATACCGATCCGTTTAAAGTTTAGCCTCAAGCCAAGTAGATAGCCGATGGATTGCAACAAATGTACAAATGCTTACAATCAAATGGAATAATTAAATAAATAATAAAACTATAAATATTTATGAGTAACAAACGTTCCTATTCCCAGAGTGTCTGACCCACATAATTCGACTTACCTTGGGCGAATTGGATGAGCTTACAGAGGAATTCACCAAAGATGAAGTTGCGTAGGAGTGTTCCAATTAGAGTCACGGGCATGCAGAGAACACCCAACAGTATATCCGAGATGGCCAGATTGAGTAGAAAGACATTGGTAATGGTACGCATGCGGCGATTCTGCACCAGAGTGAGCACCACCAGCAGATTGCCAATCACAGCGCAGAGCAGAATGATACTATAGCAGGGTATCACCCAAATGGGTACATCGGCAATTATGCGCGATACGTTACGTTTCGATAGTGTAATCGGAGTCATTGCAGCTCCGGCCGATCTTATTGCGGTTGTAACCGTATCATCATTGCCATCAATCGTACCTAGCATTATTGTGGGTGTCACCGACGATGGAGATGATTCCAAGTCCAGTTCCTTGCCATTATAAATGTATAAGTCGCTGCCGTTGATAGTTTCGCTACTTTCATAAAAATTCCCGACAACATAACTAGAATTGAGCTGCAGGGCAGCATTCGTTGCCAGAGGCACGAGCACGGACAGAAGCTGGTAGTGAATGGCGCTAATTGTGAAGCCGTCTCTGGATTTCTACTTGTATGGGTGTCACTAACTGACACTGGCACTGATACTCGCGAAAACTCGAAAAAAAAAAACCACCACTATAACAGCAGCACACTGGTTAATCAGCCGCGTCTTGTACCGAGGTCTTGTAGTTACCGTCGAGCACTGAATGCAGCCATAGATTATTGGCGTTCTTTAGTGGACACCAGTCGGCAACATTTGTGAAACTCACCACAGCTTCGGCATTAAGCATCAGGACTCTGTTGGCAACATGCTGCCTCAGAACTTGTTGCTATTGCTAGCAACATTTGCTAAAGCCAATACCAGCGTTATGTGACCGTTTAGCAATTATAATTTCAACATAAATAAATACGATTTAAATTTGACATTTTCAATTTAATTGCACATCCAAATACCGACAACTTAAATCAAATTTTGGATTTCTCCAAAAAATTCAAGCTATACAACAAAATATAAGCAAAAATGTTATAAAAACATATTTAAATACATTTTTAAATGTAAATAACATATATATACCAGGGACCGTAATCATTATAAGTTATGTTATAAAAATTACTTGGTAATGATTATATTTAAACTTTTTATGTTTTTCATCAATAATAATCATTATTTGTGAGTGATTTAATAAAACTTACCCCACAATCATTATTTTTGATTAAAAAAAAAATAAAAATAAACAATATATCTGATCAAAAATAATCATTATTATTAATCAAAAAAAAATAAAAATCAAACATTATTTTTTTTTTTCGCTCAATATAAATTTAACAATAATTTACGGATTCTATGATACTCTTATGTATCAACATAAAAGTTATTCAGAGTCATACACGAGTGAAGATTCGTAGTTTGATACATAACAGTATCACAGAATTATGTAATACAATATAATATTATTCTAATCTTGAATTTTGTTTGCCAGAATATGAGGAGCATAACATCACATACATACGTTTAGTTTGGTCAGAAATTTCGATAAAAGCATGGGTTTTGTACAAAAAGTGACTTTTCAACCTATTATTCCTTTTATTTCTATATGATATAGCTGTCCGATTTGGATCAAATTTTACCAACACGTTAGGGGCATAATAACACGCCTTAATGCAGATAGCTTGAAAACAAAAACCTTGAATATCGCAGAATCCAAAATAAAGGCCACAGCACGCCCACTTTTGTATGTATTGCTATTATAAGCTCAATGCAAAAAACTAGACCTAAAAACTTTATTTGCTATTGAGTTATTAATTAATTTAAAAAAAAATGGTCAAATTCCCCATAGTGGTTTAGTCTCTGGGACTTAACAACATTTCATAGCATACTTATGTGGCGCCACATAAAGAACTAACTTCTTTCGCTAATTTTACATAAAACTTATATTAAATCGGACATTGTATCGGATCGTGAATAAATCCAATCAGACTACAAGTAAGAAACCCGTGTTATACAATTTTGAAAGTTTAGCTGATATTTTGGATCCGCCATGTTGGATTTTGCTAGTCTATCATTCTAAATTTTTATTGACATTCATAACTGTTTGTCATAAGTTATGGGCAACTTAAGCTCAAAACTAATCGAAATCTGACTTTTATTTTGGTTTCTACAATTTTTTCAATACGGGAACCTAATATTTTCGTGTTTTTGAGACGCCATATTGGGCAGCCATTTTGAAATTCTGAAACGTGCGCATCGGCTTTCGAAAGAGCGATCAATAACCAAAATTTTGTAGTATGCTCGACTGTAGCAGTCTTTGATTTGTTACCAACATATGTATTTCAAAGAATGGTGCCCAGCATAGAATTCTGATTTTCCTTCACTAAGGCAGCTGTCCGAAATAGTAGTCCGATTTTTACCAAACTTAGTCAGAATATATAAAACCACGGCAAATATATAATCCGTGAGTCTCGTTAATATGCCTCCAGAAAAAACTGAGTTATTTGTACTAAACTAGTTTAATATTATTTTGTACTTAAAACAGTTATTTTTCAAGATCGAAAGAAAGTTTAAAATGAGAACGTTTCGAACTTAAATCAAGTACATTTTGGAATATTTCTTTTTCATTGTCGCACCTTAGAATTCTCAACTGGTTCTTGCGACGCAAATATGACGTTAGGCTTGGATCGCTAGTAAAATCAGCACCTATATCGAAAGGTCGCTAACCAAGAAAATAATGGTATTTAACTTTGGTATTTTTCTTTTTTTAGTATACATACTAGTGTATGTTTTAAGATTAAAATTATTTGTTTATGGAAATTTTTTGTACTTGAAACAAGTACGTTTTGGGATAAATTTAAGATTTTTGTGTACTTAAACTAGCAGGTATCGAAACTTTACATACTTGAATTAATCTCAAAACGTACTTAAAGTATCCTGAAAAAATCTTTTTTTAAGATTTCCGTACTTGCGAAAACCGAACTTGAATTAAGGTTTTTGTACTCAGTTTTAGGAATTCCGAACTTACCCAGCTTTTGAGAACGTTTGTACTTGAAAATCGCCTGTTTAAGTACGGAAATCTTGATTTTTTTTCTGAGTGTAGGCATTCCAACTTTTCAGAAAAATAGTAGGCTTGTCTTTCGACATAAATTTTTAGGGAGCTGTGTGAACTTTTAAAATGAAATAGTTTAGTCTTAGCTGTTTACTAACATCGAACATTTGTTTTTACTGTTTTACAAATATTTTGGTTTTTAAATATATATTTTAAAATTTTTCTAAACAAATCGGAAAAAATGTGCGACGCAGGTGATCAAGCAGAGCCATTAAATGGCGGTATTCCAAATGACGATCTTCCTCGTGGAAATGTGATGGAAGCTATTTACAATGAGCAGACTGCGGAGATATGCGATCGTCTTCCAGAATTGTTGATGTCTGAAAAATCAAAGGAAAAGGATTCTAAAATTGGAAAAGACCATGTATTTTCTGGCCGGTACGTGACCAGAGTAAAGTATGTTAGTCCTCTCGTGGTATCGAAACGCTTTGTAAAGCCCCAGATGACTAGTAACTACAAAATTAGTTTCAACACGGATCGCATTGTACAAAAACTGTTTGGTATCAGTGATTTGACCAATATTCTACTTTTAATCACGCCAATTGCACAGCCTTCCAATATAAACGACAAGTTTAATATACACGCGTTTGCAATAAACGACCAACGGCATCTCGGAGTAACCAGCCTGACTGAAAATGAGCGGGATCTTATTGTGCGACATCAAAACCCAACAAATTATTCGTTGATCTTCTGCTCGGGCTGCCTTGAGCTTGACGATGCTTTCATGAATGCTCCAATAAAGAAGACGATTTTTAAAGTGCTGAAGAATAATTCCAGCACATCCACGTGCACAAAATATAGGGGTAATATGTTAACCCTTCAATATTTACCCCCAAATATCGAGCAAACTAGGCAGGTCCCAAGGGCTGCCCATAAATTAAAAGTCAACAATCAACCAAAAATACGTTGTCGTGTCAATGAACCGCAGCAACTAAAACAAGGCTCTGTTCCGAAGTTGAACGTGAAAAAAGTTTTATCAAGTACGATGTATTTTTCCAATTGTTCCGTATCGGACTTCTTTTTGCGTAGTGGAAATCTCAATGAGATTAAGCAACGACAGCGGAAGACACCGACAAATCAAAATATTTCACAGTCGCCTAAGAATAAAAGGGAGCAAAAGAAGTTTGTGCGTAATGACGATATTGATGCCAAAGGATCAAATCCTACACCCAAAATGGCCATTGCAGACGAATATACCCGTTTGGACCATAAGCAAAATAAAATTAATAGGGAACGTACCTGGACATCAAAATTGGTAAGCAAGGCATATGTCGAAAAACCAAAGCAGAAGCAACCCGGATGTGGGTTGATTGGTTGTGCAGACGTCAATTCGATGCGTCATTTAAAATCTATAAAGGACACCCCAAAATCCAATGGTCCGAAGTCAATTAAGTTGCGCAGTGAGGACAATAACAAAAAATTATCTAAGTTGAGCGACGGCTTTAATGTATTAATAGAGCCGCATCCATTACGTATTTCGGAAGGATTGATTCATGTGTCACCTGAAAAACCAATGTTACTTTTTGATAGCTCGCAAACTGTCATAAAAGCTCATTCCTTACAGTTTGAGCGACTGATAGGCCCACTGTTGGTACCTGTAAATTTCTCGAGAGAAGCACGCTTGCTACTCCTAAGGAAACTGTGTAATATAAGTGAAAAGCATGCGTACTACAATGTTGGTAAATTTCTCAGCAGAATCAATTCGTACCCCATTCCGGATAAGAAGGATCTGATAATTCTCTTTCGTCTCTTCGAGCTTCTGGACATCAAACTTTTTGTTCGGCCTGAATATCACTTGCCCGGATATTCACCTACGATCATGCCGCGATATCGAATCGAAAGTTACATATTTGATGATCGAAAGGACTTTTTTGCTTCCTTTGTCGTTCTACGTGTCCAGTTGGAGGAACTTATCGGTTTGGTACCTGGTATCGTGTCCAATTTGCGCTACATTAGAGATGCATTTGATCTGACTAAATTTCCAGCTCAAATTACTAAAACCATAAGATCCGTTATGCGAACACCGTTATCCAATATTCTCGCAGATATATGCTACGAAATAGTTCAGCCGAAATTAATCCCAATGATGATAATGAATGAGTGGGCGAATGACACTGATACTCCGAATGATGATCTCACCCCGATGGAATAAATTACGTAAAAAATATAAAATTTTACGGACTCCAGGCAAAATACTTAAATGACTTTGAGAAAAACCAAATTTATATTTTAATGAATAAATTTTAATTTAGATCACTTACTTGCATTATAAGGAAAAATGAAATGTTAGAAAGTTTCCAGTCGAGGTACAGATCTCAATCTGTTGCGGTCTTGCACTTACAAGAAATGTGTAAGTTTCGGCGGACCTGGGGATAAGAAAAGATAAGTGTTCGTCTGAGATGTAGAAAGTCTTACGCAAATAACTGAAGTCCAATTACAAGCTCATGCGTGGGGCTGCGGTCGCTGGTGTTACGAGGGTGGGGCTGATAAATAGTCGTCCTACCAAGAAAAACTAATTTTTTCAAACATTTTTCTTCTATCGTAGAGTAATTCACTCAATTTCAAAGTGGCCACAACGGTTGCGCTTGTCTCCGCTAATTGCAATTGCGGCAGCCACCTTGACAAAGCTTACAACTGTTTAAATATTTTTGTAAAACATTTCCAGCGCCCTCACGAAAAATGATTAGGGCCTTAGCAATTACTCGCAGCTCATTTCGGAAATCATTCAGTATCATTTCATGGACTTTATCTATCATAACTGGTGTTGTCACCAGGACGGTCCCAGTCAAAAATGCTTGTCCGCCCGCCCCAAAATGTAGCAGTTCAATATTTAATGATTGAAAACGATGGAGCTTATTTTAACTAATCGTTAGATTTCTTTTTTAAAAACCGAAATCTAACGGCATTTCGATATTCGATTCCGCTCATTCTGACGAAAATTAAGAAGTGACTGTGCTAAAATTCCTGCCAAAATACCAGTGCTGACAAAACCGCATGAAACTTTCTCAGCAATCAGCTAATAGAAAACACTAATCAACAAAAATATATATGGGTGGCTAGAAGTGTATTAATTTGGTAAGGCCGATTACTTATCAGCCCGCTCTCGTACAGTGGCCTTTAATACAACTACAACAAATGCCGGCATTGATAACACAGCCACCGAGATCTAGCCTCGTTGCACAACTTGGGTTAGTTATTATGCAAACTACGGTGCCGGGATTGTTCACACAGGCAACGGGAAACTAACCTTGTTGTTGAAATACTAATTGGTTAGTAGCGTCACTACGATGCCGAGATTTTTCACGTTCACATTCGTAAATCTACAACTACAAGAAGAGCAAATGCATTTGATTAGTCTATAATATATTATACCTGCGTTGTCCCAACGTGTTTTTTTTTTCTCACGCCAGCTCGCGACATCTTCTCTTTTTCTGTCTCCAAACTCAACTCCTTGAGCAACGCGTGATTAAAAAGTAGGGCAACTTTAAGAGGATGTCACGCCCACCATTATTAAATAATTTTAAAAAATGTTTGACTTTGTAAACTTTGAAGATTTGTCTATCGAATGCAAATATTACTTTCAACGAACCCTTTCGTCACAAAAAAAAATGGTTTTAGCCACTCTTCTCGGCCTGCGCCCCCAGTTTGTGCCGTCGCAATTGTTAATTATAATTGTGAATAATTATTCACAGAAAATCCAGTCCGCTTTTTGTTTTAAATTTCGATTTGAATTGTAGCATGTGTATATACAATGTTACACTGGGTTACAAGTACAAATGTAATATGACGTCGATCCAAGCGCAGCGTCAGCATATTGATGTGCTAAATCTTCAAGTATTACAAATCCAAAAGGTTTTTGAAATCAGGTAAAAATTGTGGTCGTGACAGCCTCTCAAAGTAGAACTATTTTTCAGTGAAAATGTGCAAATTTTACAATAAATGAACATTTCTAAGCTGAATTGTATTCAAGTTATGCGACTGATCTTTATGTTTTTTATTTTGAAAAGTACTTTAATTTCTAATAAAATGCCAGAAAATGTTGTTTCTTCACTTGTTTTCTTTTAATCCTAGCGATGTTTAAAAATAGCACTAAAATTAGGGTATTTTTTAACTTTGGTGGAAGCCAAACACTATAAATTTCGTCAAATTTGGCCACCATCCCACTATCACAGGACTTTTGACAAATCAATTATCTAACAAAATAGCCCCGGTCTTTTATGCGTCCAGCTGCGTCTACAAAAGTTATAGAGCAAAAAACTAATACAAACTCGCAATAAAATTGTGATGGAAGCGGAAGAGCGCAGTGCAATTTCATACGTTTTCGCTTTGCCAGGCATCAAACGAGAATTTCAAAAACATTTTTTTTAATAAGCTAATACATAAAACTTGATTGAACATTAAACAATGTTGTTTAATGGATAAAAAAGATTAAAATGTGAAATTTGGACAATAAATAACTTATGAAGTTTTACAGAAAATATTTTACAACTTTGACTTACAAATCTGAATCATCCAGTGGATATTTCACCCCGTGTAATTTATTTTAAAGCATATGAATATTTCTTTTTTTTTTGCTTTTTGAATTTTATAAATATCTTTTCGGACAAAAGACATGAATTTTGCAACTTATGAGAAATTGACCCACTGCGTGGCGCTTGTTTGAGTAAATTTAAGGAAATCCTCGAAAGTAGGCAATACAAATTTTCCCGGTACTAACAATTTTTTGTATGACCTCGAAAGTATGCAAACTTGATCAAATTAACGATTTTTTGATGGCGATGCATTCAAAATACTTCCACCTCAAATGTTGCATGACCAAAATTTACACATTGTCCAACACTGTATAGCAGACAGCTGTGAAACTGTTATTTCAATTTCTAAGGTTACATTTAATTACTTTACAACCCTAATTCAGAAGCTTTTTTAACAAAATGTATTATGGATTATATTCATTGCGGCTTGTACTTTGTGTTTATATATCCGCGTTGTTGAAAATCAACATGCAATGTATTTTTTTTTTTGTAATTTAAAAACTTGCCTCGTACAAAAATTTGTTGATTAAATTTTATCTATGGAAAGAGATAACTAATTTTGTTAGCATATGTTAGTAATTCGACTATATGCATTTTGTAGAGTAATTAATTCTGAATTGGTACTATTATGTTCAAGTTGCGCACCTTTGCGCATTTCTCAAAATTTCACTTTATTGCAGCTAACCTCACGTTGAAAATGCTTAGTTGCTTAAGGTGTAGCAACAACACATGAGACAAAATTTCGAAAATTATGATTTTCTGGCTTATTTTATTGTGCGCATTGGGGAAAATTAGAAAAACTTGTGTTTAAGTATTCAATAAATGTTAATTTTTTACAATCGACAAAAAATTGAAATTTCTTGTTTCATACAAAAAGTGAACAATATGATGTTAAAAACAAGTGGGAAAGGCTATAGTCGAGATCCCGACTATAGGATACCCGTTACTTATTTCACTACATATAAAAGTACTTAAAAGAACATTTTCTAACAATACAAAATTTATTGCATACTCTAGGGGGCATGTATTGCCATGATTGCTTAAAGAATCATTTTCAGACAATAACTGCTGTTCTACTTGTCCGATCGTGTTGCGATTCAGTGGGATAATAAATAATAATAATAGATATCAGTGACAACAAGAAAAACTATATTATCTTAAAAACTGTGGGTGTGGTAGCTTTTCGCGATTTGCGAGGGCGGAGGGGGGCGTGGCCAAAATTTGAAACAAACTTGATCTGCGCTGGGTATATAGAAATCTGTGTGCCAAATTTGGTTACTCTATCTCTTATAGTCTCTGAGATTTCTTTGTTTAGACGGTTTTTCGCAATTTGCGGGGGCGGAGGTGGGCGTGGCTTAAATTTGAAACAAACTTGATCTGCGTGGGGTATATAGAAGTATTTTAGTGAAAGTTTGGTATCTCTATCTCTTATGGTCTCTGAGATCTAGGCGCTCACACGGACGGACAGACGGACAGACGGACAGACACACATGGCTATATCGACTCGGCTATTGATGCTGATCAAGAATATATATACTTTATGTGGTCGGAGAAGCCTCCTTCTGCCTGTTACATACATTCCAACGAACACAATATACCCTTATACTTATTTTTTATAAGTAACGGGTATAATAATAATAGTATTCTGATCTTGATATCTATAAGCTAGAATGTAAGGAGCATAATATCACATATATATGCTCAGTTTGGTCAGATATTTTGGAAAAAGCATGGTTTTGTACAAAAAGTGAATTTTCATCCTATTATTCCTAATATTTCTATAAGATATAGTTGTTCAATTTGAATCAGATTTTACCAGCACGTTAGGGGCATAATAACACGCCTAACCTGCAAAAAATATAAGGACATTTGCGTATTGCTATTATAAGACTAAAGCAAAAAACTAGACCAAAATCGTCATCGGGACCATAGTGCAGCTGGACTTACATTTAGTAGTAGATTTCTTTTTAGTCTTAGTAGTATTTTTTTGGTCAATGTTATTAGCACAAAAATATAATTTTTATTATTGTTAATTATTGTTAGCTTACTAGAAAAACAGGAAAGTAAAATATTATATCTGTAAATAATAATAAAACACTAATACCAAATTTTTATATTCGATTAATATTGCACCATGGTTCATAATATTCGATAAATCAAAAATGCAGTCTTATTAAAAAAGAGGCATTCTTGCTTAGAAATGCATCATTAGGGAGATTTTTTTTGGTTAGATGCCGTTTTCGCAGCCCGGACTCGCTCTCCTTCCTAAGCGACCAATCCTTGGCAGCAGACCAATCAAAAGTAAGTTTTTTATTATTTTGTATGTAAAATGCATATATTTATTCACCAAACCTTTTTCAATGAAAAACTAAATTATTTTTTGACATTCTCGATCTATTACTGATAAAAACCTTTAAAACGTCGGGATTGGCAAAGTAAATTACTGTAGAGGCTTGAAACTAAAATTCCCCTTAAGCGTTGTCCAATTTAAGGCTGTGAGTCAATGACTGCAAAACCCAATAAAATAGCCATCGGCTAGATCTTTTTTTTTTTGTTTTTTTTTTTTTTATTAAAAAAAGTTTTAGTTTTTATTATTAAACAGGCTTTCTGTTACCTTAATCAACTTAATCTAGTTTTAAATTTGGGAAAAACAAAACAGGGAAGGTCACATGGACGTTAAAATGAATGGGAGCTTATAACTAACAAATTGATATTTACATTATATACAGTTATACATATTTACAAAAGAACTCTAGTTGGGAAATCGAGTGGGTTGCACCTTTTTAATCTTCTCTTTCTCGCTTTAATGGTGAGTCGTTTGGCCAGAGCGTTGGGATGTCCACCAAGTCGTAGCAGGTAGTTGGCAGAGTGTCTTTGAAGCACATCTCCAACCATCGGAATTTTAAGGTCCCTCTCAATGTCCCTATTTCGGATGTACCAAGGAACACCAGTGATTCTACGAAGAATCTTCGCTTGGGCCACCCTTATTTTATTAATGTGACTTTTCGCTGCAATGCCATATATTTGGAGAGCATATTTCCATACGGGGCTTAATATGGTTTTAATCGGCTAGAACGGTAGCTCAAAACGGATCTGGTTTGCAGACTGAGCAGAGTAAACAAGTCGAAGCATTAAACACTTAAGGTGCAAGGATGCTTGTAATCTTTATATATTGCGTTACATACTTTGACAACCAAGAAGAATAAGGATAATTACATAATATGCAATTCAACAATTTGAATGTTAATTTAGGCCAAAATAACTCTGTCCGACGACCACAGTGTACATCTTAGTCTCGGTCTAGAACGCGCAATTGTTCCTCGACACACTCTCGACAGGCCTCTTCCAATTCTGTGGCTTGTATGTACTTCTGAACGCCATTGAATTCTTTTTTCAGCGCTGCAAAGGAGCTGGAGTAGAGCATCTTGTCTTTGATCTTAGCCTGCATTGGGCACCATAACATTAAAAATAGCTTCTCCTTTAAGCACGTCGAGGAAGCTCCCTGACACTGATGATGATATGCGTAGTCAAAGACCGCATAGCGGCATTCTTCCGGTCCGCCCTTACGCAGATCGTCCAGGAAGTTATCATAGGCAGCATCTCGGGCACCAATAACCTCTACAGTGATCTCTCGTTCCTGTTTAATGACAAAGATCACATAGCGATATTGCTTCATCTTGCGTATCTGCTCGAAAATGCTCTTGCACTCTAAAGAAACCTCAATGCCTGAGGCCATGCTATTGTAATTAATGATGTTCCTAATTTCCCAAAAGTTATCAATCAATGAACATTTACACACATCCACGATATTATATTTTTCACGACGAAGAGACTCACCTTTTTATAATTCGATTACTGAAGAGAAAATCTATTTGATTTTTATATATGAAATTTGTATATTTTACTCAAAATTCTTTAAAGTTTCGACTGTATTATAAATCTTTCTGGGCAGGGTATATATAATATTGAACATAAAATAAGAGCCAACTGTGTGGCTGTCGAATTTGTAGCCTACTTAGTAATGGATGCACTAAAACAATAATGAAATTTTAAAAAACTTCAAGAGCACTGGAAATAAATCCTTTTGTCACAAAATGTGATGTAGTTAACACTGTAACAGTTAGTTGCATGCTTATGCAACAAGAGGTCTACACCTATATCTATATATCGTTAAAAATGTGTGATTGGGGGCTTTTAGTCGTGCCTTTAAACCTTTTTTTTTAAATTACTCAGGTAAAATTTTTCAGGAAAAAATTTCTCAGGTGAAATAATTACATTTAGGCTATTTTAGGAAAATTTACACATGTCGTCCTTATCAAATTTCAATATGTTATAGTCAATAAAATTCTGCGTGTTTCGGTATATTTATATATATATATATATATATATATATATAACAGTGGTGCTCGACCAATAAGTTGCATCTCAATTGTTCAAAGTGTATGTTTATGACATTTAGTCGTTCTAGGCCCTTCTTAGATTCTTATACGATTGACAATAAATCTTTGCAACGTATAAAAACTGTAAAGGATCTTGGAGTTTTAATTGACTGCAAATCATGCTTGAATTTGCACTTCTCCACTATAGTTAATGATGCCAAAGGAGTACTTGGTTTCATTAAACGTTGGTCGAAAGAATTTAATGATCCTTTTATCACTAAGCTCATTTACGTCTCTTTAGTTCGTCCCATCTTTGAATACTGTTCGTGCATCGAATTGAATCAGAATCGAATTGAATCAGTTCAAAAGCAATACTTGCTTTTCGCCTTACGTGGTTTTAACTAATAACCTGTTATATTTCTTCAAATACCCAAACAATCATACTATTACTAATAACATAACTAATCTTTATTGATCTGATTGGGCATTTCTGCGTTTTCCCCAATCCTTGCATCAAATGTTGGATCATTTTGAATTTTTAGCTTACCCCAGATCTAATTTTAATATTTTTCTTTACAGTTCATTATTTATATTTAATATTAATTTTATTTTAATTCTTAACTTAATTTTTATACTTAATAATTTTTTCTTTGCCGAATGCTTTTAGTCGTGCATAAATAAATAAATAACTAGGGGGCTCCGCCCTCTGCACGCTTCGCTCGCCAACCCCCCCCTCGCTTCGCTCGCGGTGGTACAGTCGAGCATACTCGACTGTCGGAGACCCCGTACTTACTATGGAAATAAAAAAGGCTACAAAAATTCAAAAATAATTTGGCCGCTTGATGCTGTTGCAGAGCGTTGTAATACATTTTCGCCTACTCTTTTCAATGACAGCCAATGAACCAACTTCGGTCAGGATATATAAAACCAAGTTATATGCATACTGTAATAGTTAAGTTGAGATATCTCATAAAACAAAAAAGTTTTTCATACTATGACTTGATTTTCGCACGATCGGTCCTATGGAAGCTATATGATATAGTGGTCCGATTTAAACCAACTTCGGACAGGATATATAAAACCAAGTTATATGCATACTGTAATAGTTAAGTTGAGATATCTCATAAAACAAAAAAGTTGTTCATACTATGACTTGATTTTCGTCCGATCGGTCCTATGGCAGCTATATGATATAGTGGTCCGATGTAAGCCAACTTCGGACAGGATATATAAAACCAAGTTATATGCATACTGTAATAGTTAAGTTGAGATATCTCATAAAACAAAAAAGTTGTTCATACTATGACTTGATTTTCGCACGATCGGTCCTATGGAAGCTATATGATATAGTGGTCCGATGTAAGCCAACTTCGGACAGGATATATAAAACCAAGTTATATGCATACTGTAATAGTTAAGTTGAGATATCTCATAAAACAAAAAAGTTGTTCATACTATGACTTGATTTTCGTCCGATCGGTCCTATGGCAGCTATATGATATAGTGGTCCGATGTAAGCCAACTTCGGACAGGATATATAAAACCAAGTTATATGCATACTGTAATAGTTAAGTTGAGATATCTCATAAAACAAAAAAGTTTTTCATACTATGACTTGATTTTCGCCCGATCGGTCCTATGGCAGCTATATGATATAGTGGTCCGATCCAAAAAAGAATCAAACTTGATATGCCTGCAATATAGAGGAATCTACACTGAAAAAAAAGACCAGATTCTAAAATCAAGAACATACATCTTAAATATTTTGTTCTTAAAATAAGATTATTTTAAGACCAAATTACTAAAACTAAGATTTTTAATCTAAAGAATCATAAAATCTTATTATAAGAATAAAAATCATAATATAAGAATAAAAATCTTAAATTGTTAGGAAGATATAAATATGTACAATTGCATATGAAATAAATGTTGGCTCCGTGGCGCTCTGGTTAGAGACACTGCTTTAGTTGTGAAGCAGAAAGCGGCGGTTCGATTACTGAAGAGAAAATCTATTTGATTTTTATATATGAAATTTGTATATTTTACTCAAAATTCTTTAAAGTTTCGACTGTATTATAAATCTTTCTGGGCAGGGTATATATAATATTGAACATAAAATAAGAGCCAACTGTGTGGCTGTCGAATTTGTAGCCTACTTAGTAATGGATGCACTAAAACAATAATGAAATTTTAAAAAACTTCAAGAGCACTGGAAATAAATCCTTTTGTCACAAAATGTGATGTAGTTAACACTGTAACAGTTAGTTGCATGCTTATGCAACAAGAGGTCTACACCTATATCTATATATCGTTAAAAATGTGTGATTGGGGGCTTTTAGTCGTGCCTTTAAACCTTTTTTTTTAAATTACTCAGGTAAAATTTTTCAGGAAAAAATTTCTCAGGTGAAATAATTACATTTAGGCTATTTTAGGAAAATTTACACATGTCGTCCTTATCAAATTTCAATATGTTATAGTCAATAAAATTCTGCGTGTTTCGGTATATTTATATATATATATATATATATATATATATAACAGTGGTGCTCGACCAATAAGTTGCATCTCAATTGTTCAAAGTGTATGTTTATGACATTTAGTCGTTCTAGGCCCTTCTTAGATTCTTATACGATTGACAATAAATCTTTGCAACGTATAAAAACTGTAAAGGATCTTGGAGTTTTAATTGACTGCAAATCATGCTTGAATTTGCACTTCTCCACTATAGTTAATGATGCCAAAGGAGTACTTGGTTTCATTAAACGTTGGTCGAAAGAATTTAATGATCCTTTTATCACTAAGCTCATTTACGTCTCTTTAGTTCGTCCCATCTTTGAATACTGTTCGTGCATCGAATTGAATCAGAATCGAATTGAATCAGTTCAAAAGCAATACTTGCTTTTCGCCTTACGTGGTTTTAACTAATAACCTGTTATATTTCTTCAAATACCCAAACAATCATACTATTACTAATAACATAACTAATCTTTATTGATCTGATTGGGCATTTCTGCGTTTTCCCCAATCCTTGCATCAAATGTTGGATCATTTTGAATTTTTAGCTTACCCCAGATCTAATTTTAATATTTTTCTTTACAGTTCATTATTTATATTTAATATTAATTTTATTTTAATTCTTAACTTAATTTTTATACTTAATAATTTTTTCTTTGCCGAATGCTTTTAGTCGTGCATAAATAAATAAATAACTAGGGGGCTCCGCCCTCTGCACGCTTCGCTCGCCAACCCCCCCCTCGCTTCGCTCGCGGTGGTACAGTCGAGCATACTCGACTGTCGGAGACCCCGTACTTACTATGGAAATAAAAAAGGCTACAAAAATTCAAAAATAATTTGGCCGCTTGATGCTGTTGCAGAGCGTTGTAATACATTTTCGCCTACTCTTTTCAATGACAGCCAATGAACCAACTTCGGTCAGGATATATAAAACCAAGTTATATGCATACTGTAATAGTTAAGTTGAGATATCTCATAAAACAAAAAAGTTTTTCATACTATGACTTGATTTTCGCACGATCGGTCCTATGGAAGCTATATGATATAGTGGTCCGATTTAAACCAACTTCGGACAGGATATATAAAACCAAGTTATATGCATACTGTAATAGTTAAGTTGAGATATCTCATAAAACAAAAAAGTTGTTCATACTATGACTTGATTTTCGTCCGATCGGTCCTATGGCAGCTATATGATATAGTGGTCCGATGTAAGCCAACTTCGGACAGGATATATAAAACCAAGTTATATGCATACTGTAATAGTTAAGTTGAGATATCTCATAAAACAAAAAAGTTGTTCATACTATGACTTGATTTTCGCACGATCGGTCCTATGGAAGCTATATGATATAGTGGTCCGATGTAAGCCAACTTCGGACAGGATATATAAAACCAAGTTATATGCATACTGTAATAGTTAAGTTGAGATATCTCATAAAACAAAAAAGTTGTTCATACTATGACTTGATTTTCGTCCGATCGGTCCTATGGCAGCTATATGATATAGTGGTCCGATGTAAGCCAACTTCGGACAGGATATATAAAACCAAGTTATATGCATACTGTAATAGTTAAGTTGAGATATCTCATAAAACAAAAAAGTTTTTCATACTATGACTTGATTTTCGCCCGATCGGTCCTATGGCAGCTATATGATATAGTGGTCCGATCCAAAAAAGAATCAAACTTGATATGCCTGCAATATAGAGGAATCTACACTGAAAAAAAAGACCAGATTCTAAAATCAAGAACATACATCTTAAATATTTTGTTCTTAAAATAAGATTATTTTAAGACCAAATTACTAAAACTAAGATTTTTAATCTAAAGAATCATAAAATCTTATTATAAGAATAAAAATCATAATATAAGAATAAAAATCTTAAATTGTTAGGAAGATATAAATATGTACAATTGCATATGAAATAAATGTTGGCTCCGTGGCGCTCTGGTTAGAGACACTGCTTTAGTTGTGAAGCAGAAAGCGGCGGTTCGATTACTGAAGAGAAAATCTATTTGATTTTTATATATGAAATTTGTATATTTTACTCAAAATTCTTTAAAGTTTCGACTGTATTATAAATCTTTCTGGGCAGGGTATATATAATATTGAACATAAAATAAGAGCCAACTGTGTGGCTGTCGAATTTGTAGCCTACTTAGTAATGGATGCACTAAAACAATAATGAAATTTTAAAAAACTTCAAGAGCACTGGAAATAAATCCTTTTGTCACAAAATGTGATGTAGTTAACACTGTAACAGTTAGTTGCATGCTTATGCAACAAGAGGTCTACACCTATATCTATATATCGTTAAAAATGTGTGATTGGGGGCTTTTAGTCGTGCCTTTAAACCTTTTTTTTTAAATTACTCAGGTAAAATTTTTCAGGAAAAAATTTCTCAGGTGAAATAATTACATTTAGGCTATTTTAGGAAAATTTACACATGTCGTCCTTATCAAATTTCAATATGTTATAGTCAATAAAATTCTGCGTGTTTCGGTATATTTATATATATATATATATATATATATATATAACAGTGGTGCTCGACCAATAAGTTGCATCTCAATTGTTCAAAGTGTATGTTTATGACATTTAGTCGTTCTAGGCCCTTCTTAGATTCTTATACGATTGACAATAAATCTTTGCAACGTATAAAAACTGTAAAGGATCTTGGAGTTTTAATTGACTGCAAATCATGCTTGAATTTGCACTTCTCCACTATAGTTAATGATGCCAAAGGAGTACTTGGTTTCATTAAACGTTGGTCGAAAGAATTTAATGATCCTTTTATCACTAAGCTCATTTACGTCTCTTTAGTTCGTCCCATCTTTGAATACTGTTCGTGCATCGAATTGAATCAGAATCGAATTGAATCAGTTCAAAAGCAATACTTGCTTTTCGCCTTACGTGGTTTTAACTAATAACCTGTTATATTTCTTCAAATACCCAAACAATCATACTATTACTAATAACATAACTAATCTTTATTGATCTGATTGGGCATTTCTGCGTTTTCCCCAATCCTTGCATCAAATGTTGGATCATTTTGAATTTTTAGCTTACCCCAGATCTAATTTTAATATTTTTCTTTACAGTTCATTATTTATATTTAATATTAATTTTATTTTAATTCTTAACTTAATTTTTATACTTAATAATTTTTTCTTTGCCGAATGCTTTTAGTCGTGCATAAATAAATAAATAACTAGGGGGCTCCGCCCTCTGCACGCTTCGCTCGCCAACCCCCCCCTCGCTTCGCTCGCGGTGGTACAGTCGAGCATACTCGACTGTCGGAGACCCCGTACTTACTATGGAAATAAAAAAGGCTACAAAAATTCAAAAATAATTTGGCCGCTTGATGCTGTTGCAGAGCGTTGTAATACATTTTCGCCTACTCTTTTCAATGACAGCCAATGAACCAACTTCGGTCAGGATATATAAAACCAAGTTATATGCATACTGTAATAGTTAAGTTGAGATATCTCATAAAACAAAAAAGTTTTTCATACTATGACTTGATTTTCGCACGATCGGTCCTATGGAAGCTATATGATATAGTGGTCCGATTTAAACCAACTTCGGACAGGATATATAAAACCAAGTTATATGCATACTGTAATAGTTAAGTTGAGATATCTCATAAAACAAAAAAGTTGTTCATACTATGACTTGATTTTCGTCCGATCGGTCCTATGGCAGCTATATGATATAGTGGTCCGATGTAAGCCAACTTCGGACAGGATATATAAAACCAAGTTATATGCATACTGTAATAGTTAAGTTGAGATATCTCATAAAACAAAAAAGTTGTTCATACTATGACTTGATTTTCGCACGATCGGTCCTATGGAAGCTATATGATATAGTGGTCCGATGTAAGCCAACTTCGGACAGGATATATAAAACCAAGTTATATGCATACTGTAATAGTTAAGTTGAGATATCTCATAAAACAAAAAAGTTGTTCATACTATGACTTGATTTTCGTCCGATCGGTCCTATGGCAGCTATATGATATAGTGGTCCGATGTAAGCCAACTTCGGACAGGATATATAAAACCAAGTTATATGCATACTGTAATAGTTAAGTTGAGATATCTCATAAAACAAAAAAGTTTTTCATACTATGACTTGATTTTCGCCCGATCGGTCCTATGGCAGCTATATGATATAGTGGTCCGATCCAAAAAAGAATCAAACTTGATATGCCTGCAATATAGAGGAATCTACACTGAAAAAAAAGACCAGATTCTAAAATCAAGAACATACATCTTAAATATTTTGTTCTTAAAATAAGATTATTTTAAGACCAAATTACTAAAACTAAGATTTTTAATCTAAAGAATCATAAAATCTTATTATAAGAATAAAAATCATAATATAAGAATAAAAATCTTAAATTGTTAGGAAGATATAAATATGTACAATTGCATATGAAATAAATGTTGGCTCCGTGGCGCTCTGGTTAGAGACACTGCTTTAGTTGTGAAGCAGAAAGCGGCGGTTCGAACCCCTGTAATAACGAATAAAAATTACATTTATTAAATTATCAAGATCAAGACAAAATAAAATAAGTACAAATAAAAAAAATAAAAAAAAATTAAAAATAAAAGTAAAATAAAAAAATATAATAAAAATATAACATATAATTTTTTTTATTTTTTTTTTTTGATTTTAATTTGAAGAACATTTATTCTTAAAATAAGAACATGGTCTTGTTTTTAATGTTCTTATAACCAAGATGTGTTCTCTTAATTTAAGAATTTCATGTTCTCGACGCATTTTTTAGACCAAAAATCTTAGTTCTGAGACCAAAATCTTGATTTTAGAACATTTTTTTTATCAGTGTACATACTAAGTTTGGTGTCATTAGCTTTGAAATTGTTCTTATAATTTGGATATGAAATTTTGTTTTTCGATTTATGGGCGACGAAGGGGGCGTGGCCAAATTTAGAAACAAACTTGATCTGCTTGCAATATAGACGAACCTACATACCAAGTTTGGTGTATATAGCTCTTATAGTCTCTGAGATCTAGGTGTTCATACAGACAGACAGACAGACAGACAGACAGACGGACAGACGGACATTGCTATATCGACTTGGCTATTGATGCTGATCAAGAATATATATACTTTATAGGGTCTGCCACGCCTCCTTCTGCCTGTTACGCACATTTTCGTTAAAACAAACCCAATAGACCGCTGTACTTTTTTTAAGTATGGGGTCTAAAAATAAATAAATAAATATCATACATATTTGTAAAAATTAGTTTGAAAAATTTCGTCACTAGAGTTTTACCTCGTGTAGAGGTTTTATTTGTGGTAGAATATGCATTAAAGTTGATGTTATTTATACTGACCAAATTTTATGCAGATCGGATTATCATGTCATATAGCTGTCATAGGAACAATCGGTCGAAAATCTACTTTTAGTACAGAGTACTCGGTCACGTGGTATCCTACTGTCTAGCGTGCTCGACTTCGCTCTCGTATTCTATGCAAATAGGGTCAAAGATTCCTTCTTCTTCCTATTACATACATTTCAACGAGTACAATAAATCTTTTGCTAATTTTTTAAACAACGGGTATTACCAAGACGTTTTTATTTAAGTTGACGTCTTCGATACAGTTGCCCTCTTTGAGGTAGCTATTTTGACAGTTCTAAAGCAAATTTTCGTTCCAGCTCCTCCCTCTCTCTAAGAGCCGAGAAAGCACTTCTGTCAGTATAACTACCTCAGCTGTCAACAAAGACGTCATGGGTATTACAAACTAAACAACCAAATATTCCTAATGAACTGATTTTTCAAAATTGGTCAGTAGCAAAGGCGACAGCTGCCAAATTATGAATTACATATTTCATCGAGTAGACATATCAAGACATTTGGGCCGAACACATTTAGTTCACACACATTAAATTCTCATAGGGCTTCGTTACAGACTAGTTGTGGTCAGATGGAAGCGCGCCGACTCGAGCGGCGACGTCGGGATTCAGCCAAGAATATAGCTGCACCCATGTTGCCTTCCTCGCAGGATAAGGATTTTTGTTTACGCCTAATTGATTTGTATCGCCAACATGCATGCCTTTGGAATACATCGTTGAACGAGCATCTGGATACAGAGCTTAAACGTAAGGCTTGGGATGATATTGCCAGTAAACTGGGCTCCCACCTAACGGCATCCTTTGTTCGCAGTCGGATCAGTAGTTTGCGGTACCGCCTCAATGTCTACAAGCTACAAATCCTCGAGTATAAGATGAGCCCTTCTAATGCTAAGAAGCCGGAGAAGCATTATTATATCGATAAGTTTGACTTTCTGGATACTGTCATCGATCCGCAGGAACAAGAGCATACTCGGCTGTCGAAAGGCGATCGACTAGATGGCGAGACGACAGAATTGGCTCGCAAATCCAATCTAAGCATTGCGAGCATTTTCAAGCACCGTATAAAAGAGCAGGAGGGAATGACAAACGTTTTACAACGTCTGAGCGTCACCGAGCGCGGCAAGACTGCCAATTTCAAATTTAATGACTATTCAGATTTAAGTATTGCCAGTGTTGTAAAGAAGCGTATGCAGCAACAACCACTAGTCAGCAGGCAGGCCAAAAAGGAAAAAAGTTCCTTAATAGGCTTGCCGAAATTCCGGGAATCGCTTTTGAATACTCGCCTACTTCTACAACAGACCCAAAGAACTGGGAAAACAGGTCATGATAACTCCGCCGGTGTTACTGAAATGCCAACACATAGATCACATACCATAAATCCGGAAATTGATGATATGTTAAGGAAACGTATGCATCGACTGAGCCTTATTGAACAGAGAAAGGATTCCCCTCTTGACAGCTTAGATGATGTTTCCGAGTGTCGAGATTCGCGGTTAAATATTCCCAGAGTTGTTAAAAAGCGCATGCGGCAACAGTTTTCGCTTCGAACTCTAAGCGGGTTGGACGTGGAGAGGATCAGCTCAAAGTGTTTCCATAACTTGTCAGACTCGATGCCAAACATTCCGCAAGACCCATCTGCGCTGCTGGCTCTACCTGGCGACTCAGTATCCAAAACAAAGATGACCAAATGTTCACATGAACCAAAGACAATTGATTTCGAAGAATCGAAAGAGCATTCTGACGATGATGATCTCTATCGTCTGCACTGGAGCGTGCGCCAGCAAAAGCGCTCACGCCGTCCCGTCGGGATGGTATCCAACCAAGATTTTCGTTCGCAGCCTTTGCCTTCTCATCTACTTGGCAATCAGTCCAAGCTCAACATGGAATACGTTTTTAAGCCTAAATTATAAACAAACAAACTTTAATGCCATCCATACCGCCATCACCATTATAATAACAAGTGCCAGTATCATTATTAGCCGTAGCACCGATCTTAGTAGCAAACGATCTGTTTTAGACAAATTGCATTAAAATTCCTTTAATTTTCTTTTATCTGGAATCAGTTTTCTTAATCAAGCCGTATACTCAACTGTTTCATTAACAAATGGACTATGCATTAAACCCCGTACTTTAACAAATTAAGGTTGTTAAAATGATGTGCGTAATAGGCACACAGAGGAGTGGTAGTCCCTATAAAGTATATATATTTTTGATCAGTATCAATTGGTTGATCCTTAGAAGTTTTATATTTTCTTTTGAGATTGAGTCGTAAGTTAAATTTTCGGCTCCGCCAACTTATTTTTAAATTTTATTGCTTTTTATCGGGGACCGTAAATAAGAGTTATGTTGGCAAGTCTTTACTAAATAAATCAATAGGACAAAATTAAGTTAGGATAAGAAGATAAACTCAAAAGTAAATTTATCCGACAAAAAAAACACAAATTTTTTTGGCCATATAATGGTTAATATGCACCTGAACATGGAAATTTTTAATAAGTACATTTAATATCTCAGCAGCGTATTAAATAATTAGGTTAAAAGAGACGCACATAATGATCATTAACAACCAATGCACATATTTAAAATTCAAACCGAGCTATCAGTCGGCACAAAACAGCTGATTGCGTTTGTCTAGTATTCTCATCACAGTGCTCGCAAAAAGTATGTGTTCTATACTTTGGTATTTTATTGATGCTGCAGAAAAATTATTAAATTTTATGGTCATTATGTTTTTCCTAGTACCATTGTCTAGAATGCGGAATGCGGACGGCAGTTCGTGCTAGTGACAAAAGCAGCAAAAAGGCCACTAGCTAATAAGGAAAATTAGCTATGACTGCCCGATCAGATCGAGTTATATACCGATCGAAAGGATTAGTCCTCACAACTTTATATATCCTAACCAAATTTGTTTGAAACCGGACCACTATATAATATAGCTGTCATAGGACCTATCAGGCGAAAATTAGGCCTTAGAATGAAAATTTGTTTGTTTTATGAGATATTTTAACCAAATTCATAGAATATGCATTTAAGTTAGTATTCTACTTCCTGACTGAAGTTGGTTCAAATTGGACCATTATTTCATTTAGCTGTCATAGGACCGATCGGTCCAATATTAAATCTTAGTACAAAAAACTTTTTTGTTTTATGAGATATCGTAACCAAACTAAAAGAATATGCATTTCAATTAAACTTATTGATCCTGACCAAAGTTGGTTCAAATCGCAAAACTATATCATATAGCTGTCATAGGACCGATCTGGCGAAAATCAAGTATGAAAAACTTTATTTTCCATAGTAAGTACGGGGTCTCAGACAGTCAAGTATGCTCGACTGTAGCAATGCGAGCGAAGCGAGCAGGGGGGAGCCTCCTATTTTTTTTTACAATTAAAAAAAAAAAGTATTTCAAAAATATATAAAAATAAAATTATTTATATATTTTACTATCTGCCTGCATTAATGATAAAGTTACAATGTCAAAATCAATTGCAAAAATTTCTGATATCACACAAATAAAACCTCTACACAAGGTAAAAGTCTAGTGACGAAAGCATATTCTAGAATGAGATTAAGTTTAATATAAAAATATTTAATAAATATAAAAAACAGCACCTTAAAATTGGAATTCTGCACTGTGCGCAAAGAGAGTGAGCTTTTTTGTACACAAAAAAATTACTTTTTGCGCAGTGACGAATTCCAATTTTCATGTATTGTTTTTTTTATATTTTTTAAATATTTTTTTTATTTATTATTTATTTACAACAAAAGAGCAAAACTGCCAAAACCTATACACAAGAGGTGGAGCAATTGACAAAAGGCCTAGAAGACTTAAATTCTGATATAGCCACTAAATACAGCACAGCTTAAGCTGTAAAGGCCATGACCAAAAACTGCGCCATTGATAAGGTAAAACTTACCATGCAGGCAGTAAAATTCAATAACATAAATGATTCCATATCCAAACAACAAAAACAACAGGACAGGCTAACCCTGTACTATATTAATCTCACAGTGGCAGAAACCGCGGCAGAGGTAATTATAGAGGCCGACCAACGATATACGTACTCTATAGGGTAGGAAAATAAAAATAATTACAATAATACAAAATACCAACATATGTACATATCTGAATTTTGTTAAGAGTAAACTCAATTAAGTTACGATCATTGATCGTTATCCGATGCCTAAAGCGTTATAAAACGGATATTAAAAACCGACCTTTTGAGTCGTTGCACCATAATGTGAATATTTTCAATGTTCCAAACAGCCTAAGACGATATTCTAAGTGATCTTGTTGGGATAATTTGGTATTTTTACATTGATTTTTAATACAAAAGATAGCGACATTACAGAATGCATTAATAATAATTGAAATGGAAAAATGTGAATTCTTTAATAAACAGTATTCGACTTCTTAGGACTAACTATTTCAGTCAGCGGCTTCAAGACAAATCTGCAAAAAATAAAGCAATGTTTCAATTTAAAGGCTATTTATGTTACTATTGCAGATTTATTAAAAAAAAGCTTTTTATACAATTAAAAAACCACTTAGCTTTACATATGACATTTTGAAGTAACCAAATTTTACTAAGACTTTCATTCAATAGCAGATGCCTTAAATAGACAAAATCTAGACTAAATAGACTGTATTTCATAGACTGACTACACTGCAAATAATTTCAGAAATGAATTCATAGCTCTGTATACACGTACGTGCAGAAAAATCATTTTGGTGAAATGATGCATGCCCCCATAGGATGTTCTTTTACTCCTTGTATCTATTTTTTACCTCAATCTCTTAAATGGGAGTATCATTATGTACAGAGCTTGAGGGGGATCAATATTAAATGGGTGGCCATTTCCGACACGTGCTACGGCCGGTTATAGATACTGTGCAAATAATAAGTACATGAGTAGTTTCGCTCAACTCAACCGAATTTTTAATTAAAAATTCTGCAAATACGAAAGCATACGCACCTGATGGTCTTTGGATGGCGTATGGATTCGAGTGAGTACAGCATTTCAGGAAAATGTCTGAAACCGTAGTATAAAAGTCGACAGTCGGGTAAGCTCAACCGCATAAGACCGTGTACTTATTGTGTAAAAATATTACTCCCCATTACGTATATTACCAAGCAATGCCTTTTTTCTATCTCATACTTTATGGTATAATCAGGCAATCAAACTCAACTGACTAAAAAAAAGCAGTGAAGTTAATGGAAGTGACTCTCACATCATCCAGACTACAAAAGTTATTAAATGACCTATGTTTAGCCCGATTGAGGGGCTCACCTATTGTATAGGACAAATTCCCAACAATCATCGAAGAGATACTAGGAAAACTTGGCAGATGTCAGTATTTCACTACGCGTGCTGTTTGGTTTAAAAAATGCAGCCGCAACATTTCAACGATGCATATACCATATCTTAAATATTAAAATTAGAAATCATTGAATTGCTTATATGGATAATATAATAATTTTTTTTCAACTTTACGCCAAAAATCTAAAACTAGCAAGGTAATATATACATTACACTTGGCCCTCGCTTAACGCGACCTTTTTTAGCACGAACTCGGAATTATATTGCTCAAATTTGCTCGCTACCCTCGTTTAACACGCTGAAAACCTCGATCTTACACGGAACGTAACCCCCCTGTTAAACGAGGGCCAAGTGTATTATCATTTCTATTAACTTAATAGCCATTTTATGCGGATGCCACATAGGGGAATCTAGTTATATTATAGTCTCCAAGATTTATATAGTTCATACAGCTCTAATAGACCCTTATTAATTTTCAAGTACAGGGTCCCGAAATTTAAACAGGAAATCAAAAATCCACACAGCTGACGCCATAAAGGAGATAACAAGTTTGTAATTTCGGCATAATTGCCCCCTGTAACGATAAGGATGGAAATGTGGCAAGATACGTGAACACAGGGTGAAAGTTGAATACCAGCCGATGTCCATTTGTTTCCACTTTGTCTTATCCCATTCCATGTATAATAATGCCGCAGTTGTTTCTGGTTTTTATTAATATCTAATTGGCATTTTTTTCTGCGTTGGCGGTGAAGTTTAGCTCTCGTGGACCCAAAGTTTGTGAAACTCGTACTCCCTAAGGCTGTAGACCCCACACGCACATATGCTAAGACATACCAGATGCTTCAAATGAAATGACAGCTGTCTGAAGGCAGCGATTACGTCTTGTCTCTTATCTAATTAAGTTGGTCTGAAATTTGTAACTGGCATTCGTTTCGTGTTGTAGCGATTCTTGAATCTGGATTATGGCTTATTTAGGAAGTTGAATACTTGTGCATAAAAGCCCAACAAGTGTCGTCGCAAAGTTGATACCAGAAGTCTTTAGAGTTTAACATCCAGTTTCTTAAGCTCGGGCCCAAAACGCATATACTGAGCTTATATATCACTGCGAACAGCAGTTCGCGCTAGTGACGAAAGCAGTACGAAAAACACTCGCTACGTTCGCCCACCTCCGACGCGCTTCGCTCGCAGTGAGGTGTGAAAGGGCTACAGTCGAGCCCACTTGACCCACATCTTCGCGGCAGTTAGAATTAATGACCATTAATTAAATAAATAAATACTTAATTCAGTTCGTACAGAGGATCAATTTAATTGACATTTTTAACTTTTAAAATTTAAAAATAAAAGAAAATTTAACTATTAAACACATAAATATATACAAATTTAACTTTTATAGATTAACATAAATTAATGAACAATTGAATTAACAGAAGAAATGAATATTAACATAAAACTAATTAACATAACATTCACATAACATGTCTAAAATAAATTACACTATGATAATATAACATGTAATACTAAAATTATATTATGTTATTATAACATTTACATAACATGTGTACCTGCTGTTACCTCCACACCTGCAGAATGAGCGTACCACGGTGTGCAAAGAGAAATGATTAAGATATTCGTTGTTTACTATCCGATAGCAATGAAATTTTCAGCATACATCACAATGATGGTAATCTATACGTGTGCTGTATTTGATTTATAGGGAAATTGGGGGACGTGGCAAAGTTCTAAAGCAAACTTGATATTGTCACCAAATTTGGTAGCTCTAGCTTTTATATATATAAATATAAATCTATGTAATCGCAATTAAAATTCAGTCTTCAGCTGAGTACGAATGAATAAAGACAATTAAAACTAAATCATTGCTATTGTAATTTTATTCGGATTTTTCAGCGGTTCCAAGTACAATCTATTGATTGTAAGTGAACTTTGACTCAACGTGAAATAACCGATTATCTCACTATATATATAAAAACCCAAAGCAGCTGCGCAGCCTTTAGCTATGTTAAGACTCTGAATGTAAAACTGAATTCAATCAATAAATGGATATCAAAGAAGCCACATGTGAATATACTTCATTTATACAACAATATACTTCACCTATTACAACAATTCGATTTTATATCATTTACCTGGGAGGACGTGGGCGTGGTCAAAATTTAAAATAAACTGAATATAGGTCAACATCCTAGGAGTATTGTCACCGAATTTGGATGCTCTCTTTCTTATAGTTTTGGAGACAGAAGTTTTTAAAATAGTGTACCATAGTTGTCACGAATCTAAAAGACTCTAGAACCAATTTTTTGGGTACCGAGCTTAAAACACGAACGTTGGCATTCGGCACTTCACGAAAAGAAATTTATATGTACAAAAAGCTAATCCTTTTGATTATATTTAAAGTCTTAATATTTAACTTAATTTTGCTCATCACAAAATTAGATATAATGTAGTATACCTACCCTGCCAGCAATTCTAATCAAAGGGTATAACAATAATTACATACAATGTGACACTCTGTCATAATGATAATAAATATATTTTGAGGCTACAAATTACTTTCGTCAGTAGTTTTTTACCTCGTGTAGAAGTTTTTTATGTAAATATACTTTTAAGATGGCAAGTATGTCGTTTGAATAAAGCAAATGCCATGTGTCTTAATTTATTGTGAAATAAATCAAGATATACTTGATGACCTCTACTTCAAAGGACATCGAAGTTAACATTGCGACCGTGACAACAGTGGACTCTATCTGCGGCGACACGAACTTATAAAGATGACAATAATGACAATATCAGACCACTAAACAGATAATAAAGAAGAAACCAGTCAGAAGAGGTGGTTTTCAAAACTATCAAAAACTATATAATAGAAGCTGGGCAGATGCTCAAAAACTACAAATAGAGTGACATATGTTCGTAATAAATATGTAAAAGCCAAACAAAACTCGAATACTCCGAACTACAATTCAGCGCATATAAAAGCGCTTTATCAGCCTAACCAAAATGTTAAAATTTTCCATTAATTACACTAGGCAACAGCCAAAAAATTACACGAACCAAACCCACTTTTTTGGATAGATTTGGGGCCAAAAACGACGAAAAACATTTTTTTTTTTTTTTCTATGGTGAAATTTTTTTTTTAGAATTTTTTAAAAATCTGGCTTTTATTTCGTACTTTTTTTCAGAGGTGCGCCGACTTATGTCATCATTACTCGAGAATGACTAAACCGATTTTCAAAAGCTTTACTATTTCTGAAAGTCAATGAATATATCTATAATTCATTAATACAAAGTTTTGGATTTAAACTTAGAGTTTAAGAGATATCAATTTTTGAATTAAGAAAATTATGATTTTTTGAAACCTTTTTTTTTAGCTTTTTTTACTTTAAAATTCGAGGAAAAGTCGAAAAAAATTTATTACATTTTGTCTTTAATTTTAGTTGCATATCTGCATTAATTACGCGTCGTTAAAGATAAGTCTTATCAAAATCTGTGGAGGGACAGAGATATAATATTTTTTTGTGTGTAGGCATGTTTTTGTCGAATTTTATGACTTCCTTGTAGAGCGGCATGACCTTTAGTATGAAAATTTTTTGTGATTTTTAAGATATCTTCACTAATCTCACACAATATCAAATTGTTGTTATTTTACACATTTTGACCAAATTTGGTTTAAATCGGTCTACTATATCATATAGCTGTCATAGGAACGATCGTTCGAAAATCAAGGTTTAGTATTAAAAAGTTTTTTGTTTTTTGAGATATTTTAACCAATTTGGCAGAATATGCATTTAAGATGGTCATCTGAACTATTAAATTTGTTTATATATATATAACTATATTAATTACCAATCGTTGCGTATGTTTACCGTTAAAATCTATGGAAGGACGGCTAAGTTATTTGTATATTGACAATAAAACAATTTTTACGCAAAGGTAGATTTTCGACTGACCGGTCCCATGGAAGCTATATGTTATAGTGATCCGATTCCAACCAAATTTGGACAGGTTGTATAAGGCAATAGAAGGCTTATAACTTGTAAGTTTTGTACAGATAACTTTAAAAACAAAAAAGTTTTTCATACTAAAGGTTGCTTATCGACCGTTCGTATCGATTGTTCCTATGGCAGCTATATGATATAGTGGTCCGATTCCTACCAAATTTGGTAAGGATGTAATGGGCAATTAAAGATACCCAATTTATGAGTTTTATTGAGATTTCTCCAAAAACAAAAAAGTTTTTTATACTAAAACATGATTTTCTACCGATCGGTCCTATGACAGCTATATGATATAGTGGACCGATTTGAACCAACTTTGGTCAGGATGCATAAGACCAACTTATATGCATATTCTATCAGTTTAGTTAAGATATCTCAAAAAACACAAAAGTTTTTTATACTAAAACTTGTTTTTAGACCGATCGGTCCTATGGCAGCTGTATGATATAGTAGACAGATTCGAACCAAAATAAATAAAGATGTAAAGGACAACAAAGAGTACACAATTTGTGAGTTCGATTAAAATATCTTAGAAAATAAAAAAGTTTTTCATACTAAAGGTGAATTTTCGACTGATCGTTCCTATGGCAGCTATATTGAATAGTGATCCGATTTGAACCAAATTTGGTAGGGATACATACCACATTACTAAATACATAACCAGCAAGTTTGGATGATATATCTCAAAAAACAAAAAACTTTTTCATACTAACCCTTGTATTTCTAACGATCGTTCCTATGGCAGCTATATGATATAGTAATCCGATTTAGACCAAATTTAGTCAGGGTGTATGAGACAGTCCCAAATACACTATCTGTGAGTTTGGTTAAGATATCTTAAGAAACAAAAAAGTTTTTCATACTAAATGTCATGCCGCTCTACAAGGAAGTCATAAAATTCGACAAAAACATGCCTAGACAAAAAAAAATAATACATCGCCGTCTCTCCATAGATTTTGATAAGGCATATCATAAACGACGCGTAATTAATGCAGCTATGCAAATAAAATTAAAGACAAAATGTAATAAATTTTTTTCGACTTTTCCTCGAATTTTAAAGTAAAAAAAGCTAAAAAAAAAGCTTTAAAAAAATCATAATTTTCTTAATTCAAAAATTGATATCTCTTAAACTATAAGTTTAAATCCAAAATTTTGACTTAATGAATTATAGATATACTCGATGGCTTTGGTTTGGGTTTGGCGTTCTCGAGTAATGATGAAAAAACTGGGCGCACCTCTGAAAAAAAGTACGGAAAAAAGAGCCAAATTTCAAAAAATTCTAAAAAAAAAATTCTGCCATAGAAAAAAAAAAAAAATGTTTTTCGTCATTTGGAGCCCCAAATCTATCCAAAAAAGTGGGTTTGGTTCGTGTAATAGACAAAAAGTTGAAAATTGTTGCCTAGTGTTATAATTAATTACCAGACGTGTCACCGAAGTGCCTTTCGTATTATCCCGGACCATTCTGCAGCGTTGCCTGCCAGATGACCTACCGTCCCGATTCCACACTTTAATTACTCTTGGTGTTGTTTTTCTTCACAAATTGATTATTGGCGAGATCGAGATTCTAGTTCCCTTCTGGGCCGCCTCAGCTTCTCGGTCCCCCGCAGCTTAACTAGGAATTGCAAGTCTCTAGTTTTACCTACATGCATAACTGATTACGCTTTACACGGTTCGTTTCGTGTTTTATGCACCAACTATATTAGCCTCTTTCACATTTTCTCCTCAGACCTCCCTCTCCCTCTTCCTTCCCTGAAATTATCGCTTTTCTGATACATTTCGTTAAATCCGTGACTTTACTAATACTAATAACTTGTTATTTTTATTGTTCTAGTCTAATATTAATTTAATACAATAACTGATTGGGTTTTCCCCAATCTTTGCAACAAATGTTGGATCATTTATAACTTTTGCATAAACTAAATCTAATTAAATTTTTTTTTGTTTACAGTTATAATATCTGTTTAATTTTATTTTTAAATCCTTATCTGAATTTGTATACTTGGTAATTTTTCTTTGTCTGAGTGCATTTAGTAGTGAATAAATAATTAAATACAAATAATTACGCCACCCTGGCATATTTCAGCTTAGCGATCCTCTATTGTAGAGGACCATTGATCAGCTGTGAGCTGATATGTTAACGTGCTGAAAAGCCAACTCCATTATTTAGCATACCCAACCATTGTAATGGTTTTACAAATCAAACATTCACATAGTGACACTCTGTTGCTATAACATAATTAATTTGAATTCTCAAACTGATATGAACGTCAAGAAATTTGAAAATTTTCCATTTTCAAATATGCTGTCCCTTTTATACAAGCTCAGTAGCCTTTTCAACAGTTTTAAGTTGAATTTCCATCAACATTTCTATTATTTTGATATAATTGACCAAACTGAGAGTGGTCTCTGTGACTCAGCAACAATTCATAGCATACCTTTGTGGGTCCGCTTAAAGAACTAACTTCCTTCACTGATTTTATAACTGATATTAAATCTGACATTGGATTCGTAACAGTAGATTCAAAAAAAACCCATTAAATGCAGATTTTGACTAAATTCAATCGGAATAAAGGTAAGAAATACTTTTAATACGATTTTGAGAATTCGGCTTTTATCTAAGATTCGCTGTATTAGATTTTGCTAGTCCACCACACTAACTTTTTAGCAAGATTCTTTGTCAATAACTGCAGCCCAAAACTAGTCGAATCGCCATACTGGTTTTTTGAGGTTATTTCAAAAGCCTGACGTGATGGGGTTAAATGGACTTCGAATAGTAAGCAAACTAACTTTGCCCCCAGATCCGAAAAAATATATTATTTGTACTTAAGGCAAAGTTACACTGTAAGCGAAACGACCGCGGAATGAAAAACTTCATATAAAAAAGTGAAAAAATTCCGGAACCGTACCAGTTATAAGCATTAAAAGTCAAAATTGAAACTTAACAATTATTTCCAAACTATTATTTAAAATTTACAAAATAACATTTATTTTTAATTTTCATTAAAAAAGTGCAAAACAATAATTTAAAAAGAATTTTCATTTAAAAGTTTAAAAATAACATTTAGTCGTGTTTTTTTCAATCCCCCGGAATGAAAAACTTCATATAAAAAAGTGAAAAAATTCCGGAACCGTACCAGTTATAAGCATTAAAAGTCAAAATTGAAACTTAACAATTATTTCCAAACTATTATTTAAAATTTACAAAATAACATTTATTTTTAATTTTCATTAAAAAAGTGCAAAACAATAATTTAAAAAGAATTTTCATTTAAAAGTTTAAAAATAACATTTAGTCGTGTTTTTTTCAATCCCCCAATAAAATCTCTACACGAGGTAAAAATTTCTGATATCCAATTTTGTGATAAAATAAATTAAGTGGAATATTTTTACAACATATTAAACCAAAATATTAATTGCAAGAAATAATTTAAGTACAAAATTTTTTTAACATTATAAATAAAGAAAATATTTAAGGGTTTTAAATAAGTGAAACTATGAGATCTAATGTAGTATACCTACCCTGCCAGCAATTCTAATCAAAGGGTATAACAATAATTACATACAATGTGACACTCTGTCATAATGATAATAAATATACAAATACCCAAAAGACCACACTTACACACATACACATTCCAGCGCACAAGAAATACGATCTATCGCTTATACATAAGCCGATCGCGGCGCATGGGAAAGCTGATCATGCACTTTGCAGCTCAAGTGGTCAAGATATATACAGCATATGTATGCCCTCTGCATACATATGTATACACCAGTAAACTAACACATAAATATAGGACAGTATTGTAGCGTGATCACACTAATATTCAACATACCCAACTAATGTAAGGGTATATCAAATCAAATATACTACAAACCCATTTAGCGACACTTTGTTGCTAAGCATAACACAAATAAACCTACACAAATAAACCTAAAACACTATGTCTTTTGATTATTAACAACTTCATTTAATTACATGGCGACCGTGACAAGTGACTAAGTTTGACAAGTGACGAGTTCAAAGTTCATAAAAACTATGTAAAAATGAAAAAAAAAAAAAAAAAATTTAAGTGCATAAGTGGTGTGATAAATCAAAATTAATGTGAAACGGACAAACAAAAATTCAACAAACTAAGAACACAAAAAAAAAAAAATGCGCTCTATGCATGTTTCGGGTTAGCAAAGCCCAACATGAAGATATAAAGATTATTCTGAATAAAGACACACAAAGGAGCAGACGCTCCATATGAAATCAACCAAGTTTTCTCTTATTACATGGCGACCGTGATAAGTTTCACGAAGCTGTAATGGAATTATAAAAACATTATTCAAAAAACACATTAAAAGTGCAACAATATATAAACAATACGCAAAAATGTGCGACAACTAAAAAACACATTAAAAGTGCAACAATATACAAACAATATGCAAAAATGTGCGACAATTAAAAATATTGAAATGTGTGTGTATTCTGATTAACACTTTAAAATACATAAAGAAAATTCTACCAAACAAAAAGGCAAATTAAAAGTGAAACAACACATGCGTAGCCTGTGCGATGACCAGCGCCGGCACCGCTTAACGCGTCAAGTTAAGCCTTATGAGTGACGACAACGTTGATTCTGCTCCCATTGAGCAAAGGGAAGCACCTTCCATTCAGGAGTACCTGGAGGTGTTTCCAAACGATGGACCACGCCCACTCACAATAGCTGAGTACCGGGCACGGCAGGAAAGAAAACCAGCAGAGAAAAAGAAGACAAAAGACGAATTCAAACATTAAATAAAAGAACGTAAAATTATAACTAATAAATTCACTGCAATCGCAGTATAAATTATTCCAACTTTGCGATTCCCCCGGACCCTCCAAAGTAAAAGGGAAAAACCAGACACTGGTTTTCACAAACTAAAATAATAAAAAGAAATTTAATTCCAAATATCATTTCAATATGCTGCATACAATTTTATTCAAAATATCTTTTGATTCCCCACAAATAATTTAGTGACCTCGCACAAAACACATGAACACAAATAATTAAAACAAATCATTTTTACACTACACATAATCACAAATATTTTCCGAAAAATCAAACATATTATTAATCTATTACACTTGCACACTGTAAATTATATTTTCAATTCTAACACGATTTCGCTTATATCTCAATCAAACCTACTATACTTGACCCACTTTGAAAGTTACGATCATGGCAAATCAACAAAATTTAATTAGCGCATCTATTTAAGTCCCGGAAGAGCAGTTAGAACCGGTAGATCATTTAGCAGAGGAAGGACAGATAATTCAACCTGATAATCAAGTGAACAGTTTCAACAACAGTTACAGTCACAGACTGTACATCCTAATAATCAAAGAAATCAGTTACAGGAACAGAAAAACATACAAAGACAACAAGAATTTCAACAAAACAGAAACATGGACGGAGACGGAGACAGAAGAGTTGAAATAGTGTAGCATGATCAACATAAATAATAAACATGTAAGGGTAAAGAATAACCCATTTAATGACACTTTGTTGCTAAACATAACACAAGTCAAGTCACTTGAAATATGATCGTCCACTCATAAGTGGCATATTCTGCTGCATTCCACTCCTTTGTCTTGCGCTATGTATATGATCAATGTATATGACTTAAGTGTATGTGTATATGTATACGATATATTCAAAAACCTTAATGTTAGGCTTAAGCCAAAATATGTATTTGAAAAACGACACAGTCGATATAAACCTACCAACGTCACTAGTCGTTTTTTACCTTTTAAATAAAAGTTATAATTAAACATGAAATCTTTTAATTAAGTGGTTACTTAATTACGCTTGGGTACTCTAGAATATCAAATGCCCACAATAGTACAGGGAAATCAACAATCAGTTGACGACAGTCAAACAAAAGACAATACGGCCAACGTGGTCAATAATGTCAAAATCGTAGATCACACAGAAGATATACAATCTTTGTGGATCCTACTACTCATATTAACAATTGTGTCAGTTTGTCAATTTTTATTGACCCTTTATGTCAAACACAATAAACTTATCAAAAAACGTTATATGAGTAGGGCCAACAACCTAAACAGAATATAGGAATGATATAAGTAATCATAATTTTGATGCGACAGCATCACCTGTAAAAAAAAAAAAATAAATAAATTGTTTAAAAAGAAAAAAAAAAAAAAAAATATATAAAATATTTTTTTTTTTCCCCCTTAAATAAATGATAATGTTCAATTCAAAAAAAAAAAAAAATGATAGAAACTTTAATAGAGAGATTTTATGAAGAAAATCCAAATTTTCGTATGCAAACCATACATATTTTACCATATTTTACATACATATTTTAATATATTTTAAAAGGTCATCCTGTACTAGGGATATATTATATTATAAAAAAAAAAAAATTCATAATAATTTTTCTTATTGAATTAACATAAAAATGGCTGACAGCCCATCAAATTTAAAAAAAAAAAAATATATATATATATTAAAATATATAATATATATATCATCTTGTTGTAGTGTGTTAACCTGAGCGAAGTTTTTGGTTCCAAATTATCATAAAATGTTTTCCTTTAAACGAAATATAAAACTTCAATTGAAATAATAAAATTCAATTTAAAAAAAAAAATTGTTCGTCTTGTAAAAAAAAAATTAAGATCATAATCTTAGTCACTACAAGATTAAAAAGTAGACAATTCCTGCAGGAAACTAATACAATAAAAAACAAAAGTATTGCCAAGGCAAGCTTTTGTAATGCTTCCAAGCCCAATGTACATTATGTACGAATAATAGTAGTGACCTTGCAATTAACAATGATTAATTGCAAGCATTGAGATAAATTATATGAGTGTATATTAATGCGAGAATGACTTAGGTCAGTTCATGCAAGGCTTAATTAAAGGCCGGTATATACGATTATTGAGACTCAAAGAGGCACCGTGCAAGAAGATCCTTGAATCAGTTCAAGAGATAACTTCTATAAATATGGGCAAAATATAATGTATTTTAAAAAGAGTAGCGCTACTCAGCCGGTGACCCAATAGAGAAGCATAGTCTACATTCACAATGATGAACAGTAATATTAAAACTCCAAATAATTAAAAATATTTTAAATTTCATAAAAGCATCAATTCAGAAAATTCATAGATACATGGCCTGATCAACCATGTAACATGATACCCGAAAATATTCATGAAACAAAAATGTTAAATAAAGAGGTCTAACATATAACTACATTCTAATACAATTTGAAATGTAAAACAAATATATATATTTATATATAACCAATTTCAATTAATAATTTTTTATTTTCCTAAATATTTTTTTATTAATCAATCTTTATTTTTTCATTATTCAATTATTTTTATTTTTTTTTAATTATTATTACTCAATTTTATTACTCATATATAATTAATTTCATTTAATTACATGGCGACCGTGACAAGTGACTAAGTTTGACAAGTGACGAGTTCAAAGTTCATAAAAACTATGTAAAAATTAAAAAAAAAAAAAAAAAATTTAAGTGCATAAGTGGTGTGATAAATCAAAATTAATGTGAAACGGACAAACAAAAATTCAACAAACTAAGAACACAAAAAAAAAAAAAATAAAATGCGCTAAACGAAAACAAAATTAAATAAGTATATTAAAAATAAAAATTTTAATATACGCCCATATACAACAACGAGCCTGTGCGATGACCAGCACCGGCACCGCCTGAGCCCATAGGCCCAGGACAGCAGCAGCAGATAACGCAAGGGCGAGAGGCAGACCGCCACTTGCTCCAACGTGGGAAATTGATGAGCGACGTTGGACAGGAAGAGGCTGCTCCTATCGAGCAAAGGGACGCACCTACTCTACAAGAAGCTCTAGAAGTGTATCCCAACGATGGACCACGCCCACTCACAATAGCTGAGTACCGGGCACGACAACAGAAGCCGAAGGTGCCAAAACGAAAACGAGAAAGAGGATTAAACTCCTCCGACAAAGAAGACTACTAAAGGATATGATAAAAGCAACAATCACGCCCCAGGAGAAGGATGAACACCGCAACAACTTAAAAATCATCGAACAACAACTTCGCACTGGTGCGAAGCAACGCAATAAGGGCTGCAAATCTGCAAATGCCTAAATTGCCCTTAATTATAATTTCTAACTCAAGCCGATGCACGAAAGTGCTACTTGAAAAATACTAACAACTTCTAGGCTTTGTACTAATACATACGGTTGGACCATTAATTGTATACATAAAAATTGTCAGCCAACCGTATGCGCCCCTTAACACAATTTTCGTCCCTTTTTACAACAAAAATTAAAATAAAAAAAAAACAACAATTGAAAAGATTGTAAATAATTCAAAAAAAAATTTTCAGAAAATTTTCCAATATGGGTTGGTTCGGCAGTGAAGACAGTCGAATAAATCCAATCAACGTCACTAGACGTTGAACATCGAAATACACAAATAAACCTAAAACACTATGTCTTTTGATTATTAACAACTTCATTTAATTACATGGCCAGTACCAATGGACGTAGATAGATCCATACAGACCAGACAAGTCAACTATATCAATAGACCACAATTCGAAGTTGAAAAAAGACCACCAATTCCAATTAATGACCCAGCAAAAAGACAACGAAATTTTAATATTCAAGCACAAAATGACTTTGACGAAACCTTAGTAGAATATACTGAACAAATAGACGAAAACGACGACGGTGAACAAAACACGTACCTCAATTTTTTAGAATAAGCGACTGCTTGCTTCCTTATTTTGAGTGCAAGGTGCGGAGTGGACAAATATAAAATATTGTAATCGATACAGAATCTAACAGAAACTACATTTAACCAAAATTTGTAACAAATCCCATAGTAAATGAAAATCCGTTTACCGCAGTTTCAGTTGGTGGTAATAATCAAATTAGAAACCATAAGAAAGCCAATCTATTCAACGAGCAAAACATAATTGCAAAATTTTTCTTATTACCTACTCTTAAGTCCTTTGTCGCAATTCTGGGAAATGACAGTTAAAAAGAATTAAGTTCAGTAATAGATATTAGAAGTAAATCAATGACTATGGGCAATAAAATTCAAATACCTATAAAAGAAATAAATTGATTTTATTCAAAAGATCGGGAAAATTCTCCATAGTGCATTGTCAAAAGCATGTGAAATTCAAAAATTTCTGATATCTTCAAAAAATAAAACACTTTACGAGGTAAAAGTCTAGTGACGAAAGTCTTTCCATGCCCCAAATTTTCTTATATCTAATTTTGTCACGAACAATATTTAATTAAATAAGAAAATGTATATCAAAAAATATAAATTTAAAAAAAAAATTTCATTCGGCATTTCTTATAAACAAAATTTTAGGTAATAAGAAGCTCAACCTTTTTGCGCATGGTTGTGTACTAACGAAAAAGACGTGTAACGTTTAAATTTTAGTAAAATAGTTTTCTCCGTTTATTGACGTGTGTGTCACATGTACAAGTGTACCCAACCCGAATTTTGAGGCGAATCTACAAAAATATTACGCTCGCGAGTACAAGCCCCAACCGGTTATCTTTCTTTAATTAGATTAGAAAATTATATAAATTTTATGATTTTCCACAATCGCGCTAATTTTTTAGAATCGAATAATGGTTGCAAAATGATGATTCATATTTAAATCATAAAATTAAACCTTATTTACAAAATTGACATGTGGATAAATATGTTGTAAGTGAATTTTAAGTATATTCCTTCTCTTTAAAATATTCAGTTTCGTTGTTTTAATTGAGCTTTTAATTTATCCATTATGTTTGTTTCACTATGAGGCTAATAAAATTAAAGGTATCCATCTTTAAAACTTATTAGAGTTGGGGACTGTTTGCAGTCACGGCGCTATTAGTGTACACCAACGAGTTTACGAACTGTTCACGACGGGAACGTGTTCGCCAGGTGTTCATGGCCAAGCGGGGAATTGTAATATTGTTGGCCACTTCTGCCTGGCTGTTCGAGAGGTCGCCTCTGCTACGATGCCACGGCAAACTTTTAAAGGTATCCAAAAATGCGCGCCGGAAGCTAGCATTCATAAAACAGTAAGTAATAGGATTACAACAGCTGGAGGAATAGGCAAGCAGTTGCAGAAAACCTATAGATGTGTAGTCAATGTACTCGTACAGCGCCTGACCAATAAACATGCTCAGAGTGTTGATCACATATAGCGGTGTCCAGCATATGAAGAACTCGAGCACCAGGACAAAAAGCATCTTCACTACACGTTTCTTGTTCTCCAAAGTCTTGGCCTCATTAGATCTGTAAAAATGAATACAAAAACATATGGTCATAAATACATAAGCCATTATTATGTATTTCAAAATATCCTTTTACAAATGAAAAAGTAAAGAAAGACGTAAATAATAATTTTTTGACTATAAATAATTAAATACCCATCAATTGGTTTGAATGTCGCGCCATTTTGGAATTTCTTATAAAAGAAATGAGGTTGATACATTTATCATTTGTTAAATAAAAACGTAGTAGTCTGTATTACAAGGGATTATGTCATTTAGCAGGTACTGATGCGTAAAGAAAGTTTATTAAAGAAAAATATAAGTGCTCCTCTTTTCACGTTTCAATTTCGCGAGCGAAACGAGCAGTGGGCGGAGCCCCCTAGTAATCTTATATATAGGAGTAGGCTTACCTGCGTAGGGCTGCGTCATGTCCTCGTAAACTTGGCGAAGAAGTCAGTGGCTTAGCCAGTGTTATCGTTGTCAATGTCGCTGTTGTTGTACTTGTAAGTGTCGTTGTTGTTGTTCCGCTCTTATTGTTGTTGCTCCTTTCTGAGACACAAATGATATGAATCGTAACCAATATAATGAAATCGATCTGTAAGTCTTATAGTATGCTTACCATTGTCATCAGTGGAGGCATTCAGCACCACGATAGAGTTGCTACTGCCGGGCGTACCAGCAATTGATACAGCTACTGATGGATGAGCATTGCAACTGCTTAGCGATATTGTTGCATCCGGGCCCATATCCATACCAACATAGAGGGCGCGTGTAATTAATATATAGGCAACGCATAAAATCAGAAGCGGCAGAACGAGTAGAATGAAATCCAACAAAATGTTGTAGAAGCGCTCGTATCCCTGACCGGGCCAATGCTCGCGGCACTTGAAATAGCCTATGTCAGTCGAACAAGAGAATGCAGATGAGCAAAAAATGTTGACCAATGGACACTCACTTACCTGGTCGACTGGTTGGAATCAACTGACTAAAGACGGCAATCGGCGTCATGCACAAAATTCCGCCAAGCCAAATGACGCAGATTATCTTATAAGCGTGACTTCTAGTTTGCCATGTCCTCGATGTTAGAGGATGGCATATGGCATAGTAGCGCTCACAACTGATTGCGACTAAGGTCCATGAGGAGACGGCAACGGAGGCCGCTGCAATGTCAAATTACAGAAAATGATATTGATTACAGTTTACAAATTGTTAGTAAAGTCAAACACCTTTATTTGCGGAGGAAAACTCCTTAAAGTTGATATTCCAAATCAAGTTTTGTAAAAAGCAACACGAAATATGGTTTGTTTCAATTTGAAAATTAAAAGTTAATATTTTAATATATGTAAATGTTCGCGAAAAATTTCGAAGTGAACCTGAGTAGTGCGAAGAAATGGGCATCACTTGATGATGTCCATCCGATTGGACAACAAACCATAAAATAGTAAGCCGATGGATCCTTTACAGACTGAGGCACAGAAATTAGTATTGTGGGGCCTCGGATATCATACCATAAATTTATTGGAACATAGATCAGCATCCTCCCCAACTGGGATCACACAATAGGCTAACCCTATAATGGATCCCAGGTCACATGGTTATAGCAGGGAACGAAGCAGATGACAATCTAGCCAGAATTGGCGCAGGCAAGCCCCCAATAGGTCCTAGACCGTTTTGTGGAATAGGAAGACACACAATCCTGAAAATTGGAATTCGGCACTGCGCAAAAAGTAATTTTTATGTACAAAAAAGCTCATCTTTTCTGCGCACAGTGCAGAATGCAGAAATTTCAGGTATTGTTTTTTTTATATTTATTTAATATTTTTATATTAAGCTTAATTTCGTTCGTTACAAAATGGGATACCAGAAATTTTGGGGCTAGAATATGCTTTCGTCACTAGACTTTTACCTCGTGTAGAGGTTTTTTTGTGTGATTTGTATGACTACTATATGTTTACTTCTAGCCTGAATGCTAAATTTGATTGCCTTATCTCTTAGAGTGTTAATGATACACGTTATTAATAAATTGTGAAAGTGAAAAGGGTTTGGCAAGAAATGGGATATAAAATTAGTCTGGAAGGAGTTATGTGAAGTCCTAATGATATAGATTCTGAGATGTTTCTCTGTGATGCATCTTTCTGACAAACCTCTTGTAAAGGGCCCGCGATTTTAGACCCCGTACTTAAAAAAAAATACAGGGGTCTATTGGGTTTGTTTAAACTCGAAACGCAAGAGCCAGTACTATGTTAAATTCTGAAAACCGCAACCGCAAACGCTCGCAGATTCACTATGGGGTACGACAAAAAGTCCAACCCATGTACATCTTTAGTGTGTAATTCAATTTGAAAATGAAAAAATTACAGCAAATAGGACAATGGCAATGACAACGAACGAACAGCAGAATAAGATGTACAAACATTGAGAACAAATATTTTTGTTTTTTCTTCATTTTTCTACATACACATATATACAAATACATACATAATTGTATTACTATGCTATTTAAGTATATATTGTTGTTGCTTATTGAATTGGATTTGTGCGAAAATCGCAAGAAGCATATCAATACGCTCAAATTTCGGCTCAGATTTATATTCAGATTCAGTTGCAGCTTCGAATTCGGATTCCAAATCAGGTCCTAGACCGTCGTGTTGAGTATATTACGTATACAACTCATCGTCTTCAGCAGACCGAAAACATAAATATGCGAAGCGAGACGCTGTGACAGGCCCCAAATTTATAAGCGTCAGTTGGGCGATAAAATTTGATAGCCGCAAATAAAAGAGGAATGGGCAAGACCATGGGCATGTTCACGGAAGCTACAAACAAGCCGAGCACGCCTAACAAGCCCAACAAGCACAATTCCGTAACCACATAAAAACTGAAAAAAATTGTTTAGACAGCATATACACAAACGGGTGAGATTATAAACGCACACGACAATGCTAAAACACCAACAACGTCAACAACATGAACGGGTCCAATCCGAATGACATATGGCAATAATGTGTGCGTGCTGTTTAAGTTAAGACCCTTTCTGTTTTTGTGATTACGATTTGGCCTCCTTCTCTATCTCCAAAACGCACTAACCCTATCGCTCGACTCCCCGCTTACACAGAGAGAGAAAATTGAGTATTTCGTACTAAAAAGTCCACATGTCAAACTTGATTTCTTATTAAGAATGTGATTAGTAAAGTCGAGAAAATTGAGTTTAATAAAATTATTTTTTTTAGTCATAAATTGGAAGTACTTAGTTTCAAACTTAAGAGTAGGTGGGAGTATAAAGTGTGTGTAGTGGGAATCTAAAGCAACATCTGAGTGCAGCAGATTTTTTTTGTTAAGTATAGTCTTAATTTTCGATGTCCGTCGAGCTGCTCCTCAAAGCAGACAAGAGAGAACCACTTGTTGACACAGACACAAACGCAATGTCAAAATGCGATTGTGTTATTGTCGACCACTGTTCTACATTCTATGCTCATTTTCAAGATAAGACGTACTTGGTTAGCTATTTTTTTTTTTTTTTGCATCTATTACAGAAACTTCGAAATTAGTTCGCCTTATTTTATCTAACATCTTCATTTAATTTTAAGCCAATTCTATTCGTTTTTTATTTATATTTAAACATATGTAAAAAGCTAGCTCCACCAAATGGATTAAAGTAAATTTTGAGCTTGCTATATACTGGTACTTATCAAAAAATTCCATTGACAATCGAAATTAATGACCAATTCATCTGCAATTGCAATAAAATGGTTTTAAGCAATTTAGACTTTAACCAGATATCAAGGCCTCCATATCCATTTAAGTTGAACATTTCTACTAAAAAATAAATGGATTTAACAAATTTTAAATTTTAAAATTATATTTCAACATACCTTTTAGATCAACTCGTAACTTTAATCCTCTCTATCTTCAGCATTACACCACTAACTGGGCTTTGCATGAACCTTTTCGTATTCTGTATGCTGATAATAACAATTTGTACCGTACGATTAGTTTCGATTATTCTTCACTTACTATTAAAGCCTCTATAATATTAGCTAACTAATCTCTAAATTTATCTTGATCTGATTGGGGTTTTCTGGGTTTTCCCCAATCCTTGCAATAAATGTTGGACCAATTGTTTTCTTTTCAATTTAGATGCCCCCAGAATATTTATATTTATATTTGAATTTACGTTACACAGTAATAACAAAATTTACTTTTTAATTTAAATGAATAGTTAAGTTACAGCTTACAGCTTGACAATAAATAAATAAATATTTTCTCCAAATATCATGCGGACTTAAGCATTCAAGCAATATTAGAGAGGACTTGGCCGAAACGGTCGAAGATAGTTAAATTTAGTTGAACATTGTGTATAAAAAAAAATGTACTTAAATTACCTACTTAAAATAATTGTTTAGTTTTTTTAATTTAAAACGTTATATACATTTTCTTTATTAGTTAAATATTTATTACACTTATCGTATGTTATACATTTTGTGACAAAGCTATCCAAAATAATAAGCACAAAAGTATCGTATGTGTAAAAAAATTCTTTATTATAATAAAACTATTAATTTTTTACTACATTTCATTTTGGTAACAATTAAAGAATTTCACCATTAATGAGCAATTCAAGTTTGGAAGCGATGTCTTTACTCTTGCCCGAGGAAACTATAAAAAGTCTTTTTGTAACATACGTTAATTTAAGGTAATTCCAAAATTTCTCTCTGTGTGTGTCCTACCAAGTTGGTATTAAAACATTGCACGCCAGCCAATTTCAAATTTCTATGTAAGCCATTCGAAATTATATTAATGTGTTAGGCATTCAAATTGAATCAAAACAGTGCAAAAGGTTTCTTTCCCGTGATATAAAGGGATCAAGTTAGTTTCGATTGGTTGTAATTGAAAACTTAACGTTTCTATAGGGTGACCAGAAATAAAGGGGACAAACATTTTTAATCATAACTTTAATAAACGAACGAAATTTGGCAAAACAACAATTACTAACGATAACATGGACCACTAGTAATAGCCTTCTAAGTCGGTTCCGAAATGGCCCCCTCCAGCGGCGATTTACAGGAATAAACGTCATACAAAATTTTCGGGGATGGGCAGCAGGTCATTGGGCGACAATCGGTCCCACTCCAATCGCAGTGATTGCTTCAGCGCCTCCAAACTTTTATGAGGCTTAGTTAGACCCTGAACTCCAAAAACGACCACACACTGTAGTCCATCGGGTTGAGATCCGGCGAGCAGAGCGACCATTCAGCAGTCGAGATAAAGTCTGTAAATTGCGGTGGTAGACTTTTTGGTACATTTTAACCCCTTGACTCAAGTAAACCAATGGTGTCTTGATGCTGGCTCAAGTTTTGTCACATACCATGACGGACTTTAAATTTTGCGATGTTCCAGAACGACCGAAGTGTGGGATGTCTCTGCGGACCAGGTCCTGTCGTTTTGGTGGTTCTGGTCCAGCTCGATGGTAAACAGCTTCGCATTCGTAAAAAGGATGCACTCCCATCGGTGACTTGCGGCCCGCCGCTTGAGTTGGCGGCATCTTTGCAGTCGTACGCTTAAGTCTAAGGAGAGTCATGGAGACTCTGAGATTTCACTTCGCCCGCTTTCGAATGATCTTACGATTTGCAGAACTGTTGACGGTGCTTCTTTTCATGTTCTTGGGCGATCACCTTCATGTCTAAGCTCATTGAAACGGCGGTTGGCCTTTGATACAGTTGGCCTAGGCACAACGAGCAAACAAACAATTTCATATTTACGTTTTTCTACACGAAAAAGCTCTAAAATTGCATACCCGTTTACTTGATATTATAAAACCACAGCAAAATTAAAGAACAATAAATCAAAATCTTTGGGACAAGTATAAAAAAGCTTAAAGAATACGATAAAATTATATTTATTGAAATCTAGTAACATACTTTAGTTTTGGGACATGTTAATGTTTGTCCCCGTATTTTCTGGTCACCCTGCCTATGAATTGTGGGTGTGGTGGATTTTCTCGTTTTGCGGGGGCGGAGGGGGGCGTGACTCAAATTTTAAACAAGCTTGATATGCGTGAGGTATACAGAAATCTGTGTGCCAAATTTGGTTACGCTATCTCTTATAGTCTCTGGGATATCTTTGTTCAATCAGACGATTGAACGGTTTTACGCTTTTTGCGGGGGACTTAAATTACGATACAAACTTTATCTGCGTGAGGTATATAGAAGTCTGTGAGTGAAAGTTTGGTATCTCTATCTCTTAAAGTCTTCGAGATCCTTTTGTTCATACGGACGGACAGACGGACATGGCTATATCGACTCGGCTGTTGATGTTGATCAAGAATATATATACTTTATGTGGTCGGAGATGCCTCCTTCTCCCTGTTACGCACATTCCAACGAACACAATATACACTTATACTTATTTTTTATAAGTAACGGGTATAATTAATTAATAAATTAATAAATTAGATCACTCTTGACAATCGAAATTTCCAAATCCAAGTGACGCGTAGAACCACGAAACTTCACATACACACCAGTGCTGCCAGTTTAGCAATTTAGTTGCTAGATCTGGCAACTTTTAAAAAAAATTTGCAACTTTTTTTATAAAATGCTATTAGCAACAAATCTAGCAATTTTTAATTTTTCTTTAGCAATTTTAGCAACTTTATTACAAAACTAGCCATTTTTAAATTTTCTTAAGCCTTTTTGACTATTTTTGTACATTTTTGCAATTAATTGCACATATCTATAACGATAAATAATGGTCACAAAGATATCGGAGCTTGAATTTAACTCAGTTGCTCGATTTCATGAACTTGTTCGCTCACTTACACTTTTGCTGACTTTTGAATTTGGGTAACCACTCAATTAACCAATTAAAATGCCAAAAATTTATACGCAAAATTTTCGTGATGCCTGGCTGCAGGATGATGAATTTAAGCACTGGATTCGCAAGCATTGCACGGATCCAACAAGGGCGTATTGCGCGTACTGCAAATCCTCAATTGGCGCAAAACTTTTTGATGTCCGCCACCATGCCACTTCAAAATAAAACATGTGGCTGCAGTGGGCGCATTCAGGCAAACAAATAAGTTGCATTTCGTGCGAAAATCCACAAAAACGGAGGAACAGAAAGCGGCACTTTGCCTACACATTGCCAAACACACTGCGATTGCGACATTGCAATTAAATTAGGCAGAACCAAGTGCACCCACATTATAAAAAATGTACTTTCAGTACATTTCCTGGACGACTTACGCACCGATATCGGAAACGCCTCTTTTAGCCTTCTTTTGGACGAATCAACTGACATTGTGATGACAAAAATTCTTGGCAAGCTTTCCGTCTAAGTATAGATAAAATAAGCGTGTATGTTATATGTACATAAACCTGTAATTGTTAATGTTCTTTAATCTTTAGGTCTTTAGACTAAGGGGGAAATAGTGTCAACATTTTAAGGACTCGAACACATCGAAGCTGGAGATGCTATTTCCATAGCTGATGGCGTCAAAAACTTGCTACAAAAAAATATATTAAATATGGCAAATTTAGTCGGCATTGGAACGGACAACGCTAGCGTCATGACTGGCTCAAATAAAAGTGTTTACACGGAGTTGAAAAAGTCAGTTCCCTCTTTGAAACTTATTAAATGTGTATGTCACTCGATTCAGCTAGCCGTTACAAAGTCTTGCACAACGGTGTTACCAGACTGCCTAGAGTATCTTATGCATAAGACTTACTCATGGTTCTCCAAAAGTTCTTGTCGACAATTACATTATATAACAAGCGGGAAAGGCTATAGTCGAGATCCCGACCATATGATACCCGTTACTTACTTTAATATATTGAAAAGTACTTTAAAGAAAATACTGTTTTGATCTGAAAACTTTAATTCGCCATAACTGCCGTTCTACATGTCCGATATTAATGCGATTCAGTGGGATGATAGATAACGCTTATAGATAACGCTAATAATCACAAAAAACGTATTATCTCAAAAACTGTGGGTTTGGTGGTTTTTCGCGATTTGCGGGGGCGGAGGGGGGCGTGGATTAAATTTGAAACAAACTTGATCTGCGTGAGGTATATAGAAATCTGTGTGCCAAATTTGGTTACTTTATCTCTTTTAGTCTCTGAGATTTCTTTGTTTAGACGGTTTTTCGCTATTTGCGGGGGCGGAGGGGGGCGTGGCTTAAATTTGAAACAAACTTGATCTGCGTGGGGTATATAGAAGTCTTTTAGTGAGTCTTTGGTATCTCTATCTCTTATGGTCTCTGAGATCTAGGCGCTCACACGGACGGACAGACGGACAGACACACATGGCTATATCGACTCGGCTATTGATGCTGATCAAGAATATATATAGTTTATGTGGTCGGAGAAGCCTCCTTCTGCCTGTTACATACATTCCAACGAACACAATATACCCTTATACTTATTTTTTTATAAGTAACGGGTATAAAAATATATAAAATTTATAAATAATGAGCAGGTATGCATACAAACAGATGTATTAACGAAAATAATCCGAATTGTAACTGTCTATTACTAAGGTATTAACGATTATAGCTATGGTAGAGCCGATTGTTATTGTGGTGTGTAAAAGATATATGTTTATTATTTAGCATTTTCTAAGTTAAAACTAATCGTTTTTTTTTAATTTATTGCATTAGAATCCTTTGTTCCTGGTACATATATATATATATATACATATAACGACATAAAAATTCAAATTGGTAAAATCAATTTTATAAAGTTGTAGTTTGTGGAGGACACCATAAAATGTTGGGCGGAAGTCCTAAGATACAAAGACGCCGGGAACAACTACCCATTCAGTGACCTAGCTGAATTTGCTCTAAAAATTCTTTCGCTGCCATGGTCGAATGCTGAAGTTGAGCGTATATTCTCTCAGATGAATATTGTGAAGAGTAAACTACGCAAGGCCATGAGCATAAAAACATTGAATGAGATTTTGTATGTAAGGTAAGGTATATCAATTAATATAATAGAAAAACAATTGAACAATCGAACTTCAAATGTTTTAACAGATATGGTCTAAACAGACATGGAAAATATCGTCATAATTATAACCTCCCCTATGAGTACTTGACTCAGATTACAGGAAATAAAAAGTACGCGCACACAAGTGAAGCTGACGAGTTAGATAATGCTTTAAGTATTCTCTCTTAAATATTATTATAATTTTTCTATGATAAGAAATCATGTTCATTTTTAATTTAATTTTTAGCTATAAGAAATCAAGTTCCTTATTAATTTAATTTTTTGTGATAAGAAATTATGTTAATTTATTTATAAATATTTTTAGTTTCTGTTTTTTCTTAATTAAATACTTATTTTTTAAAAATGAAAATTTTAGTGAATTAGCAATTTTTTTTGGAAATTTTTGTAAAATTTTTTGCAAATTTTAGCAACTTTTTCCCCAAATCTAGCAATTTTTGCTGCGAAAATTCTGGCTGCACTGATACACACATACAAGCGCAAACGACTTTTTAAATCGTCGATCGAGAGCAAACGGTCCGGAAATGAGCAGAGCAAAAGAGAACGGAAAAAACGACTCGTCTGTTGAGCGCGAGCAAAATTATTACACAAGCAATGCAATCGGTTGCTTTCGAACTTTCTGAGTGAAGAACACTTATGTATGTATGTATTTTGCGACCGCATGAATCGGTCAACAGTTTTTTGCAAGCTAAAATTTGATTTTTCAAAAATGAATTGAGAAATGTTAAAGCAAAATTGATCTTGTCTCCCAATATTCATTAAAATTGTCTTCTTCATTTCGCTAATCTGCGTCAAAGCAAAACAGAATAACGGAACTTAAGTCGTAAATATTTTAGCGAGTCAATTTTTGTGCATGCGTTTAGCCACCGCGTATTTTCTTGTTGCTTCATTCACATATTCGTTTCGTGTTTGAGTACCGCATACGCGTTCAAGGCGGTACTTGTACCACCACCATTGCAAAAAATATGAGTACACACTGGTCTCGAAAACAGCCAACGCTCAATGGGGCCCCATTAGAAAAGCGGAAAGGCGGAAAAGCGTGACAAAAATCGTTTGTGTTAAAAGTAATATTTGCATCATAAAAAATATAAGCAAAGAGATTTTCCAAAAATTAGAATTGTTTGGCGCAACTTTTTGCATATTAACATTTTTTGTTGAAGCCCTAGGAAAAGTCAAATACCAATATTTTAACATAAATTCAAAAATTTCAATGGGTACTTAATGGGTTAAGAAACGTTGTGTATCATTCAAACGGCATTTAGTAGACCTTTCCATTGATACCAAAATGTTAATGGAGTAACTTGAAATAGAATAACTTTAGTTTTGTGTAAATACTTTTGACCACCCCTGTATTAATGTAAGGTTCTGTTTCACTGCCCTGAGTAACAGAAAATACATAGTCGCTTTGATTTGAATTGTCATTAATAAAATAAAGTGTTTTTCAAGATAATATTTTAATTAAATTATTACATAATCCAGTAGCTGTTGCACCGCTTATAGAAAATAATTCGCCAACTCATTCATCTCAATAGGGGCAATTATTCAGACTAATTTCCCGAATGGTGATACCACAACCACAGAAGAAGGAGAAATTCAGCGAAGAGAATAGATAACAAATTTTCAAAATGCGTTCAAATTGGCTCGGAGGTTTAGTAGGTACTCCACCTAATATAATTTCACCATTTACCGGTATAGATTTTCTTGTTCTGAAGAGTAGGCAACACTGACGGGTAAAAACTTTTCGGTTTTCGGTTTATCACAAGGTATTTATTTCGGTTCTGACTCTAAAAATCGAGCGGTTAATTTCGGTTAACGGTTCCAGTATCAGTTGCGATAGTATTCCGATATATTTCGGTAATATAGTATACAGTTTATTTAATACTATTGTTATTGTTATTTCATTGCCTTGTTATTCTTTTGTCCATGTTTTTCTCACATCCACACAACTCCGAACGTATACAACTATAGTAAATGAGAAGTCTGAATGCGTAGCTGAATTTGAAACAATTTGTGTGTTTGTGTAAGGCTCAAATGCACATTTTTACAAAGAGGAACTGAGTCGAAGTAGTGAGAATGCAAGCTGCTTTCCAATTTAATCGATTTCGTTTCAAAATTTGTTTTTGGATTGCACATGTAGTTTCCGCTGTTGTTTTTTGTGCACAAAACACTGCCGACACGACAAAAACATACATGTAAAACAATTTAAAAGAATGAATCGGCACACACGTGAACATGCAATTTTGTAACAAAAGGTTAAAATTCAACGCTCACCGATGGAAATGCCACACGTCCTATTTTTTTGGCTTTTTCCTAGCCCAACTTTAGTCATTAAAATGCAAACAGAAAAATAAGAGTGTGCCCAAATGCTTGAATGTTTGAAAGCCGAAGCGAATAATGTGATTGGCATAATTGACCGTCGGTAGAAAAGTGGTCGTCTGTGTCGAGCATTTTATTTTCACTAATTTTAACAAAATCCTAAAAGTGCCTCGAACACAATCACTGATGCCAAGTTGGCATTTTTCGGATAGATTTGTCCTATTTTTAACTGATTCAGCCGGGAAAAAACTCAAACATCCTCTAACCGAAAATCTGTCCTTTGTTTTGATTTGTCGTGTTGCCATCTTTATCAATTACCTGACAAATACCTAAAGCAAATCGGAGCTATGGCGGCATATGATTTAAAAAAAAAAAACCCGAGAAGATCAGAATCGGTTATACTCTGTAGTCATTTAAAATGGTCGAATGGGTTTTTATTTCTAATTCTATTTGAGCTATTTTTAAATCTACAGGCTCATGCGAAATTTTAACACCGCGAAACTTGCAGCAAAAGCAAATTAAATTCAATAGACTTAATACATAAATGGCGAATCTCAGACGACACAATCACAGGGAATAGGAGCTTAGGCATTGCTGAAGGCTACGCGAAAACTTTGACGTTTCACGATTAGATCTGACTCATGGCGCACTCAAATTCTATTTAACTCAAAATAAACTTGAAGAAGTACTCAGCAACAGCCTTTTATCAAATTAAAGAAGTATTTAAAGTGGCAACATAGACGAAATGGAGAGCAAAGACCTTCATATGTGAATGTGCATGTGTGTGTTCAAAAGTTTGGCTTACACAAAACTCAAGTCTATGAGAACGTTGGGATTTTAGCGACTTGATTAAATTTTGTGTTTTGCTCTATTTTTTTATTCCTTTTATTTTTGACATGACAGACACAGAAGAAATTTGAGATTCATTTTAAACGGATCCATACTGTTCCACCTCCTCCGAATAACGTTAGCGTTGTGAGCTGCGGGTTGCGGTGACTTAACCTCATTTAGATTCTTAATCTAATCATGGCGGGTACTGGAGCCACTCGTGTGCGTTTAACTAAAAACGTGAGCCCAGTTAGCTGGCCAGGAACCTCCCGCCCTTTTAATTTCCCTGTGTCCTGTGTAAAAAAAAATAATAGTTATGCATTCGTCACACCGCAAAAAGTTAATTTTTGGTGCAAAGAAACTGAAACTTTTGGCAACAATCTTTCTTTCAAGCAGGAGGAGGAAACCGGCTTATTTACTCCTACAAGAAGTCGTCGGAAAGGACTGACATAAGGACTGAGACAGAGTCAGCTACTGTCCGAGTACCAGAGAACTGCAATGGGTATGAAATATTCGATCAGACTCAAACATTGACTCGAACCCGTTATGATTTTTTCGCTTTGGTTGAGCGATTGGAGCGGACCGTTCGAACTGAGCGCTCGGTTCAAACGCTTAATTCGATCACAACGCCCGTTTGTGTTCATGACCGGTTGTGTTCATTTGTTGTTGTTCAATCACAAGTATTGATCAAACCGGGGGGCTGACTTGATTTGATGCATACTTGTTTTGTTTATACGATCAGATTGATCATGGTACACGAGGTTCGAGCATGTTTTGGGTTTGCGAACGGGTATGATTATGCGAACGAGTGTTGGCTTTTATGTATGGGTATGAGCTTGAGTGCCTGTGTTAAAAAAATGTGCGACAGAGCGCCAAATAGCGAGCACGGTGTTTACTCTTACATTAAAATGTGTATGTAAATACAATACTATGTATGTATGCTTACATCGTGTATATATACAAATGCTAAATACATATTATGTATATGGGTAACTAAGACGAGAAGCGTTGGATTAACTAAAACGAAGTTTCATTTCGAAGTTTTTCGAGCATTGGCGTGGATATCAATATGATTGAGTGTCTGTTTATGCTGGCTGCTTTAATTTTTATTTTTACAGATTAATTTTGAACTCCACTTTTTTTTTTTATTATGAATAATTGAATGCAGGATACTAACATGGTTTGTTCCAATGAAAGCACTTTCGCCGTTGCAGATTGATAATAATAAAAAAATAATGTTATTACAAAAAAATTAATTGAGGGAATATTTTTCCTGTTTCTTGAACTGCATAAATTTTTCGTTAGTCACTTAATCTGCTCAATGATTTATAAATGAGGGAATCGAAAAATGTTCAATCGCAATACGATATAAGCCATGTAGAGAAAAAAGGGATTTATATATACTGTAAGAGATTAAAAAAATATTGCTTTTTCTTTTTTTATTACGATTCACTTATTGGTCAAAACATTATGAAGTTTCCTGCCAAGCAAGATTTCATGCCACTCACACTTAATTACAGATTAAATTAAAACACTATATTTAAAAAAAAATTGTCTCCTTCATTGGCTTTCGCGGAAGATTAGCACATTCAAATTATTTATATTTCTTCAAATAAGTTGGACGATAAGCCCGAGCCGGACCGATTTAAACCCAGCTTCGACGTCGTTTTGTCGCAGCTCTCGAAATCTGACTGCTTCTCTTTTTCAGCCACTCCACTTGCAAAGCAAGAAAAGGAGATGCATTATACAATAATACAAAGTAGTGGAAACAGCGGAATAAAAAATACGATAAGCAGAAGTTGTTTGCGTGAGAGCGAGACATAAAATTTCATGGCCTGCTGGTCTGCTTACATACTGAACTATTTAAGACAAAAAATTGAGAGCGCTCTTTGGGATTTCGATGCCTTCTATAATATTATTGTATTATGAGGAAATGGATGGCAAACTGAGTGAAAACCGATCAGCTGTTGAGTGCAAATTCATGCACAGGATATTATTGAACCTTAAGGGATTGTTACACTGGAAGCAGTAAACCAATATAACTGCTAATCTAGCCTTTTAAGACAAAATTAAATCGTACTTTTTTAGGTCAGGATTTAAACTATAAATTTATTTGCATATTCTATTAATATGGTCAAGACATCTTAAAGAACAAAAAAAAATTGCATACAAATGATTGATTTTTGACTGATTGGTTCCATGATGTAGTGCTCCGATCAAACAAATGAGGCAAACTTGATCTGCCTGTAATATAGAGGAACCTACAAACCAAGTTTAGTATCTTTAGATCTTATAGTCTCTGAGATCTCGGTTTTCACACGGACGTCTGGACAGACGGACATGGCTATATCGGCTCGGCTATTGAATATGTATTTTTAAAAGGGTCTGTGAAGGCGGCTTTTTGATGGAGTATGCTAGACAACATTCTCTTATCCTGAAAATAATGTCTTTATAGAATGCCAAACATAAGAGAGTGTATTGTTCCGTAACATGCCCAACATATTGTAGTGTATTCTCATGTGCACAATGTGAAACATTGTTGTACTGCAAACGCAAAGGAATCACATAAACATTCTTGAAATATGATCGTCCACTTATGTATGGGACGATTAGGCGACCGGCGCATTGTAAAACTGCCGCGTCTGCATTCTGCCGCTAAACGAGCCTTACACTCAGAAAAAAAATCAAGATTTCAGGCCATTTTCAAGTACAAACGATCTCAAAAGCTGTATAAGTTCGGATTTTCTAAAGTTGAGAACAGAAATCTTATTTCAAGTTCGATTTTTGCACGTTCGGAAATCTTAAATCAGGGTTTTTGGGGATAAATTAAGTACGTTTTGGGTTTAATTCAAGTCTGTAAAATTGAAAACATACTAATTTAAGTACACAACAATTTTAAGCTAAATCCAAAATGTACTTGTTTCTAGTACAAAAAAAAATCATAATTAATTTTAGAGTTGAAACATGCACTAGTATGTGTATTAAAATCAAGCAAAATACTAAAATTAAATATCATTTAATAATGGTGTATTTTGTTTTTTAGCGACCTTTCGAAATAGGTGCTGATTTTACAAGCTATCCAAGCTTTACGTCATATTTGCTTCGCTAGAACCAGTTGAGAATTCTAAGGTGCGACAATGCAAAATAAATATCCCAAAATGTACTTGATTTTAGTACGAAATGTTCTCATTTTCAACTTTCTTTCAATCTTGAAAAAAAACTATTTTAAGTACAAAAAATCTTAAACTTGTTTAGTTGAAATAACTCTGATGTTTCTGGACGTATCTTAACAAGACTCACGGATTGTATATTTGCATTGGTCATATATATTCTGACTAAGTTTGGTTATAATCGGACTACTATTTCGGACAGCTGCCATAGAAAAGGAAAAACAGAATTCTAAATTTAAGATCGATTCATTCTTAATTCAAGATTTTTAGTACACAGAAATCTTAAAATTGTAAGATCAATACGGTATAACTGCAATTACGGACGTACCTAATTTTAGGATGGCATTTTTCTCTGAGTGCTTTTATGCACATTTATGGTATACACAATGTATTTATATCAACACAAAAAAACCTCTACACGAGGTAAAAGTCTAGTGCCGAAAGCATATTCTAGCCCCAAAATTTCTGATATCCCATTTTGTGACGAACGAAATTAAGTTAAATTCAAATATATTAAATAAATATAAAAAAAAAAACAATACCTCAAAATTGGCATTATGCGCAAAAGCTTTTTTTGGACATAAAAATTACTTATTGCGCAGTGACAGATTGCCAATTTTCGTGTTTTTTTTTTATTTATATATTTATTTAAAATTTTTATATTGAACTTTATTTTGTTCGTCAAAAATTTGGATATCAGAAATTTTGGGGCTGAAACATGCTTTCGTCACTAGACTTTTACCTCGTGTAGAGGTTTTTTTTGTTATCATTATCGGTCAACTTTGTAAGGGAATAGCCATTAGATAATGAGCTCATTAAAATCTTACCTTGAGAGAACTGTATGAGCTTGCAGAGGAACTCGCCAAAAATGAAATTGCGCAGGAGCGTTCCTACAAGAGTTACGGGCATGCAGAGCACACCCAGCAATATATCCGATATAGCCAAATTAAGAAGGAACAGGTTGGTAATTGTGCGCATGCGACGATTCTGCATCAGCGTTGAAATGACCAACAGATTGCCTAGCACTGCGAACAACAGGATTCCACTGTAACTGGGTATCAGCCAAACTGGCATGTCGGTGGCAGAGCTGCCACTGCCGGAACCGCTGCTGTTGATAACACCAATGTTCAGCTTTGCTTTTCTGGTTTCAGTGATCGCATAGAAGTGTTTAGCATCAAGTGCATCATCGTCAAAGTCGGTGGTGCTATTTGCGTTGCTGGTGTCATTTTCAAACTTGGAGCCAGTTAATCCCAGGGTCAGAGACTCGTTGCGCGAGGACAGCGTCAACGAAACAATATGACTGGCCGCACTGCGGGCGTTACTGTAATAATCGAGCAAAGCTTTGTATGTGGCCCCTTTGCCTGTTGCTGTCGTGGTGGTATCCTCAGTGCTTGCTCTGTACATGTTTATAGCTTATCGATATTGAATTTTAGTAATAACATTAATTCGATATTGGTTCCGGTTTCGTTTGTGTTTCTAGTTCCCGTTGACTGTTTACATTACACCAAACTAAATACACTGGATTGAAAGCTCCAAGCTTAGTCGCGCGCGCAAATGGTTAATAAGGGAATGCAAGCAAGGACACATTTACATCAATGATTGCAGGCACGTATTTCGAATATTTTGCGACGACGCCCACGACACGCGAGCGTGGGAAGCGAAAGTCAGCGTGTATTGGCGTACGTCTATGCCTTCTTACCGAAACGCTAAACGTTTCTTTGCCAACTGGTCGGCCCAATGGTGACGGCGTTTCGTGTACGCCAAACTCACCACATGTAACAGCAGCATGCCACAACATACCATGCTGTTGTGCAACATGCCACTGCGCAACATGTTGCCATTTTACTGCGCACTCAAACTACTTTGGTTCTTAGGCGAAAAGTTGATTTCTTTGACATGGATTCAAAAAATGGTTGGTAGTATATTTATTTATTTATTTATTGTCAAGCTATACGCAGCCGACACTTAATTATATATTTAAATTAAAAAATAAACGTAATTATTACTTTGTAATGTAAATATAAATATAAATATTCTGGGGGTATCTAAAATGAAAAGAAAACAATTGGTCCAACATTTAGTGCAAGGATTGGGGAAACCCAGAATAACCCTATCACACCAAGATAAAATTAGAGATTAGGTAGTTAGTTAGATTAGTTAGAAATAATAATATAGAGGCCTTAATAGTAAGTGAAGAATAATCGAAACTAATCGTACGGTACAAATTGTTATAATCAGCACACAGAACACGAAACTAACTAATCGAAACGTCCATCAAACTAACTAAGTCTACATGACCCTGTAGTAATTTATGGACGAACATTACTCCAAGCATAATTCTATGATTAGTAAGAGAGGGAAGATTGATTAAGAGAAGTCTACTAGTGCATGGGGGCAACTGAATTTCTGAATCCCAGTTAAAGCCGCGAAGAGCAAATATTAAGAATTGTTTTTGAACCGATTCTATTCGGGCACGATTCGTGATTCGTTCTGAGTGGACCAAATGCTTGACCCATACTCAATAATCGCACGAACAAGAGATGTATATAAAAGCCTAGTAATATAAAGACCATCCTAATCCATCGCCTAATAAACCCAAGAACTCCCATTGCTTTATTGACTACAACAGCAATATGTTCATCGAACTTCAGTTTATGATCTAGAATGATACCTAAATCATTTACTGAGCTTTCGTGTTCATTTAAGCATTCCAAGATAATGCCATTAAGTTAATACTGACAAATATGCCGAAAGGATCTGTAGAAAGTCATTACTTTACATTTTGAGCTATTTAAATTAAGCAAATTGGCTTGACACCAAAGAAACAGTGCATTTAAGTCCGCTTGCAAAAACCTATCAGAGAAAGGTTCACTGTTAGTTAAACAAAGTTTGACGTCATCCGCATACATAAGTGCACGTGAGTGAGATAGAACAGTTGGAAGATCGTTTTTAAATAATGTGAAAAGAAGTGGGTGAAAATGATTACCTTGCGGTACTCCAGACGTAGCTTTGATGGATTTTGAAAATGTTTGAAACTTACTCTTTGCGTTCGTTATTTAAATAATTGAAATTTCAAAGAAGAAGATTAATCGGTAAGCCGAGAAAATCAAGCTTATGAATTAGTTGTGAGTGATTTACAGAATCGAAAGCTTTACTAAAATCCGTATAAATAAACCTTTAATCACAAGAGAAGTAAACTCTAGAAGGTTAGTGGTTGTCGATCTACATCTCATAAACCCATTCTGAGTAGGAGAGATAACAGAACCACATAAATGTTAAAGATGAGAAGTTATTATTTTCTCAAGCAATTTATAAATTGCAGAAAGCTTAGCAATACCCCTATAATTCTAAGCGTCGCATTTAATCCCTTTTTAAAAAGAGGCATAATATCAGAGTCTTTCCATAAATTTTGAAAATATGAAGAGTCAATTGACAAAGTAAATAACTTATGTAGCGGTCTACACAAAGATTCCGCACAGTAAATTAATACGGAACCAAGCACACCATCGGAACCTGGTGAATGTACTGGCTTAATTAATTTAAGCTCTCAAAGAAGCGAGCTTTCTGTGATTGCGGGGCTGTAAAATACATACAGTTTATACTTCTCAGCATGTAAGGGTATGAGGGACCAGCATGGGAACTACTCGTAGGGTGTGTAGTTTGGAAAATGTCAGCAAACAAATCAGCTATGGATTGGTCAGAATTGGCTTGAACGTTAATTAAAGGTGAGAGATGATGGAAATGATACAGTTTTGCGTTTAGAGTTTACAAATTTATAGAACTGTTTAGGATCTCTAGAGAAATTAACCATACAACGTTGCAAGTAATTGTTGTAGCACTGTGAGTTAAGTACCAAAAAATTGGAGTTGGTAATTACATATCGAGAGAAATCGCAAGGATTTCCCAACTTTTTATATTTTTGAAATTGCTTTGATTTCACATTTTTTAAATATGATAATTCTTTAGAGAACCAAGGGGGTCTAGCAAAACTGATAAGAGATACAAGCAGAACGCAGATATAAAATAAAAAATAAACTCTACACGACATAAAAGTCTAGTGACGAAAGCATATTCAAAATTTCTGATATTCCATTTAATAAATATACAAAAAAAATACCTGAAAATTGGCTCTCTGCACTGTGCGCAATAAGGGTGAGCTTTTTTGTACATAAAAATTACATTTTGCGCAGTGCCGAATTCCATTTTAAAAATAAAAATTTTTACCAAAAGGCGAAATTAAAATAATACGCATAAAAATTTGAAATAAAAATATTTATTATGAAAAATAAATGATATTCTGCACTGTGTGCAAAAATGGTGAGCTGTTTTGTAGATAAAAATGAATTTTTGAGCCGAATGTAAATATTTTTTTTAAAATGAATATTTTAGTATGCCATTTTATAAGTTAGGATTAAACCTTTCGATCGTTATATAGCTCGATCTGATCCGACAGTCATAGCAAATTTTCCAAATTTGCTGTATATATTGCTAGTCGCCTTTCGCACCCTCCGTGCTGCTTTCGTCACTAGCGCGAACTGCCGTCTGCAGTGATGGTGGTCCGCTTTGAACCGATTTGAATTCTTACCAAAGTATGTGTAAGATTAACTTGATTGCATATTGTATAAGTTTGGTTGCGATATATCATACAACAAAAAAGTTTTTCATACAAAAATGGTTCTTATAACACTAGACAACAAATTTTAACTTTTTGGCTATTACACGAACCAAACCCACTCTTTTGGATACATTTTTTGCCCCAATTGAGGAAAAACATTTTACTCGAGAATGTCAAAACCGATTTTCAAAAACATACTTTCCCTGAAAGCCAATAAATATATCTATAATTCATTAATACAAAACCATTCATTAATACAAACCTTAAACCAGTAGTTAAAAAGATATCAATTTTTGAATTAAGAAAATTATGATTTTTTTTTAAATCTTTTTTTTTTTTTTGTTTAAATTCGAGTAAACGTCGAAAAAAATGTATTACATTTTGCGTCGCTTAAGATATGATTCATCAAAATCTGTGGAGAGACGGCGATATAAAATTTTTTTGTGTTGTTTTTTCGACTTTGATGACTTGTAGAGCGACATGACCTTTAGTATGAAAATTTTTTGTGATTTTTGAGATATCTTAACCAATCTCACACATTATCAATTTGTTGTTATTTTACACATTTTGACCATACGATCGTTAGAAAATCAAGGTTTAGTATGAAAAAGTTTTTTGTTTTTTAAGATATATCATCCAATATCGCAGGTTATGTATCTGATAATGTTCTGTGTATCCCTACTAAAATCAGTTCAAATCGGATTACTATTCAATATAGCTGTCATAGGAACGATCGTTCCAAAATCAAGGTTTAGTATAAGAGATATCTTAACCAATCTATTACCACCAATTTATATCTATGGAGACACTGCTGAGTTATAAGCATAAGAGCGACCCTTTGAAAGTTGTAGCTATGCTTACTTGTATTAATGAATTATACATATATTCATTGGCTTTCAGAAATAGTAAAGCTTAAAAAAATCGGTTGTCATTCTCAAGTAATGATGACAAAAGTGAGAGCGCCTCCGACAAAAAAGTAGGAAAAAAAGCCAGATTTTTTAAATTTTTCTAAAGAAAAAAAATCACACCACAAAAAAAAAATGTTTTTCGTCATATTGGTCCTTAAATCTTTCCAAAAAAGTGGGTTTGGTTCGTGTAATTTTTTGGTTGTTGCCGAGTGTAATTTGTTTCAAGAGCTTTCTTGTTTCGGGTACATCTAACACTCGAGCAAATCGATTGTAGCATACTACCTCTTTGCAAATTTTCACACCGATTTGTCCCTCGGCACAACGCATCAGGACTCATAAACGTATACCCATTTTGACAATTTTAAATGGGTTAATGAAGAAGTTTTTGACTCAAAAGGGAATACAATGAAAGCATTCAGCAGATAACTTTGATCACCAATCATGAAACCTTATTACTACTTTCTGCATTCAGGAAATTTTCGACAGTCAAAAATACCAAAGTTTGCTTTGAATAAATTTATACTGGTGTATTCTACAAATCTATAATAGCGCTAAACAACCCAAAAGCAATTGTTGGTGTTCCTGAAAACAAAAAACCATTGCTTTCAAATGTCTAAAAATTCTTAAGATTTGGCAAATTAAATATTTAATAAATTAATTTAAAATATGTTTAAATTGAAAAAAAAATACAAAAAATATGTTTGAAATTATAAAATCTCATACATTTTAGAAACACCATCATTATGCACGGTTGTTTTCAAAAATATTTCACTTTAAAATCTCTAGAGATTTTTGGAACACAACTGATAATTATCATCCAATTATAGTAGGTAAAAATAAATCCAAATCTTGATGTTTTATTGTGCATTGTGATTCAGCAGGTACTGCCTACTGAATTACAAATAAAGAATTCCCGATTGAACTTCCAGCTGAATGCCCCGAATTAAACTAAGGGTCGCAGAATGAATTTCAACACATCCCCCACCCCACACACACATTATAATACAATTGTTTTTTGTTTTATAAGTAAAATTATTTAATAAACTTTTAATGTGTATGTATATAATTTTCTTCTCGCTCTTATTGCTTTTCCTCCACTTAAATTCTAGTACATAAATAATTTAAGAATTACTTAACTAAAAATTTTAGCCCGTTGCAGACTTTACACAAAAACATTTTAAAATGCAAAAAAAAAAAAGAATACTTTTAAATAATTTCATCAATTTTTCTAAACACTTCACAGTTGTCAATCATTTCCATTTAACTCCATTTAAATACAAATACACGAAAAAAGAAAGACCGAATATCATGTTACAAAAATTCAATTTACACAGAAAGAGTTAAGGCTATAGATTTCAGGACTTTTTTATAGTCATCCAGTAAAAAAATATCTTAATTTCTAAGAGTTTTGAGTGTAATGCTAAAAGATACAATAAGAAAGCACTTGAATTTCTCTACAGACAAAGGCAACTTGGTGTTTAATTGATGGTGCTAAATTTAAACGCGGCTTATCAGCTTCTTCCTCTCTTCACTCTGACAAAAAGCTGCTTGCTTCGAACGAAGTTTGGCTTGCTCGTGTGACAACTAGCCGCTGAAAGATATCGAAATAAAAAATGCGATATATTATACAGAAAAGTATGTGGTATAAACTAAACAAAGGATTTTTATGTCCAAATACGTACATACTGCCATGGCATAAAAAAATTAAATATTTGGTTTGAATTTTTGTAAAAACTTTCGTTAATGGTTACTGAAATTAGGTATTTATTTGTTTGCTTTCATGAAGTTGACTTGCAGTCGATGTTTTCCCACCTATATTTATTAAATTTGTATTCGGTTGTCAAAAAAGTTTCTAAGAAACTTTTCCCCAGAAACCATAAGTCTACAATAAATTTCAAGCTTCTTATTATGAAGGAGAAACTTTTCGAATTTTATACTTTGGTAACAATCCGCACACCGCAAATAGTGGGCGGTTTTTGATGAATTTAGAGATAAGAATTACTTGGTGTCCTTAACTAGTATTTTTAAATTTTTTTAATAATAATAATAAATGTTTCATTTTAATTTTCGCACTGCTCTCTTTATAACTTTTATTAATGTCAGCGTTCGTATTAGCGTTCACCAGTAAAAAAAAATGTTTGTGATACTTATTTAAAAGGATACTATTGTTTTAAATTTGGCCATCATAATTTGAGCAATTCTATTTAAATTTGGAAATTACTTTTTAAAACTGAATTAATGTAATTAGTTCTGCTTTATAAATTAATTGCCTAAATGGTCCACGCAATGTCATTAAGCTCTTGTCCCTTATTATCATTATATTGCAAAAAGTTAACCTTTTATCGCCAAATAAAATTATTGTGAATTGTACGACCTTGACTGTATGTACATATAGTTTTAACGAATCACTGCGGACGGCAGTTCGCTCTAGTGACGAAAGCTGCACAAAAGGTGCGAAAGGAATTGAAAAATATGGAATATATATATATAAAAAAATTTAATATAATATAATGTGTGTTTGACGTTGTTTAAAAAGAGCACACAGAAACTATCAACATAAGCAAACTAAAGTTATAAGAAGAGACAGTCAGATGAGGACCGTTGGGAAAATACTGACAGACGGGTTGGTTAAATAGACAATTGGAAATAAATGTTGAAAGCACATTTAGCAACAGACAAACAAAAATGTCTTACTCTTTTGTCAGGGATCTCAGCAACTTGCATTGCTCAGATTTCGGATGTTTTTGCTATTGTTAACTGATGCTGCTGTTGTTGTTGTTGATGTTGTTGTTGTTGTTTTTGCCGCTAGTGCTCCTGATCTGATGTTCTCAGGGGTGTTGTTCTTGGTTTTAGCTGCTGTGTGTTCGGGTGCATATGAGTTTTGTTGTTGCTTTTTAAGCGTGGGTGCAACTACATGCGCAAAATTCACAGCACTTACTTTAAAAAGTCATTCATATTGATGTAATTTTTATAACTAAAGAAAGAGAAATACGTAAAATGCATATATAAATATATAAATTTATATATAGGTAAAAAACAATAGAAATACAAAAATAAGACAATGCAAGTGGTGCACATGCAGCTGGATGAGGCTAACCAAACGGGTGTTTTGTAGTGCCGTAATTTACAATTAACAATACAAAGCGAAAACAAAGCAAGACAAAAAGAGAGAAAAAACAAAGATGGAGAGAAAAAAGGACATAAACATGATGAACGGAAGCAAGTTAATGGCAGCAAAAGAAAAATGTACAAGCGTAAAGCATTAAAATATACCTTTTGGCCGATGTGGTGCGCGAATAAGGATTTTGTAAGATCTTCGGGTGCGTTTCCATTACGCGCAACAACAAATTATCAAGATAGTCCTCCAATTCCTTAACGCGCTGTCGCATTAACAACGCCTCGTTCTCCATTCCATTAGCGATGAGCATCAGCTCCTGCAACAAACAGAGTGTTAAGTATTGAGAAAATGAAAATGCATTTATTTACATACCTCCCGCGACTTGCCCTCGTATTTTTTGGCCAACTGTGCAGATATCTCAGACCGACGTTCCGCGTGTGAACTGGATTTTTCGTGCCCAATAATGATGCGCTCCGTGGACTTGGGACTCGGCGAGTTACTATCGGCAACATTGTGTTTGTCTATGCACGAAAAAGAGCGAGAACAACATTAGAAGTGAAATAGATATAGACACGGTGAAAGTAGGGTATATGTTAAAGTTGTCGTTACAAATTGTTCAACTAAACTAACTCATCTATCTGCCAGAATAATATTTGTTCTTTAGAAAGTCAGCAATCAGAATCAAAAAATGGAGCTTCAATCGTCCATTTACTTTTAAAATCGTGTAGAGTTTTGTTTAATTCAAAATCATGTTTATTGAATAATGTATTGGAAACTTCAAATCGATAAAGCCAAACTATTGTGCTATTATATAACACAAGGCAACAAATATGGACTTTTTTCTGAATTGAACGAAACCGAATTTTTTGAATAGATTTGGGGCCCAAAACGAAAAACATTTTTTTTTTCTATTGCAGAATTTTTTAAAATTTGACTTTTTCTTTTTGCCGTTTTTTAGAGGTGCGCCCACTTTTGTCATCATTACTCCAGAATGTCAAAATCGATTTTAAAATGTTTTACTTTTTCTGAAAGTTAATGAATATATCTGTAATTCATCCATACATAGTCTAAGACTTAAGCCAGTAGTTTAAGAGCTATTAACAAAGAAAATGTTGTATTTCTTTCTTTTCTTTAAACTTTTTTTACTTTGAAATTCAGAAAATAGGGGCAGAAAATAGCACTGTAACCAGTTGGCAAATAAATTATTGACAAATATTACTGGCAGATGCATATACGCAACAAAAAAACCAACAAATTAAAGTTGACAAACAAAATTTGGAAAGAAAAAAGCGGGCGCGAAAATAATGGAGAAAAAGTGAGAGATATTTAGTGGAAAAAAATGCATGGCAAATGAGAAGGAGGAATGACGCGAAGATGACAGCTGATTTGGAAAATAGCTTGGTTCGATATTTAGTTCATTGGTCGTTGAATTCCGCCAGTGGGTTACAACTGCGCGCACACACACCGCACTCCCCCGTGTCGCCGAGTAGGATAAGATTCGAGGTAGAATAGTGAGGTAGTTTGAGGATTAGTGGCTGGATAGGTTTGCTGGGTTCTTGGTTTAAGTTCTATTTTTCTTTTTATTTATTTTCGAGCTTATCTGCTCTACTTTTATTTGTCAAATTGTGGTGTCTTTGGGTACAACAGCTCACCTCGCTTATTGCCATATTTAAATTTGCCCAGTCGTTTCTCCCAACGCTCGCCGCTGTCGCCGCCATTGCTGCTGAACTCCTTGGGCGATTGCTCCGGTGTTAAGAAGTTGTGATCTATGCTTGGATCGGCATCAGCAACAATCGCCGCCACTTCTGTAATTTTCTGTGGCTCTGTATTTGACTGCTCCTCCAGAGAGGTGGAGCGCTTGGCAAAGCTTAATAGTCGCTGATCCTCTTCTCGCCGTTTCGCATCACGACGACACTGTTCTTCCTGTTGCACCTCAAGCTCCTGCTTCAAGGCTGCCTCCTCTTCACGCAACCTCTCTTCATTCAAAAGCAGCTCGGCCTCTAGACGCGCATCTTCTTCAGCTCGTCGTTGACGTGCAGCTTCCTCTTCCTCAGCAGCAATCTCTGCTTTGGCTAGTGCCGCAGACTTTGCTTTCAATTGTTCACTGCTGGTGAGACGTGGCTGTGGCGTGGGTCGCACACTTGACACCGTCTGTGACTCGACGGAGTACAGCGGTGGCTCCGGCGATGTACTTGGCACCGGCTCATGCGAAGCCAGCTCATCCGCAAAGATTGCTGTGCTATTGCGTTGCTCAAACTTGGCAAAGCTTGTGTTAAACGAATTAAAGTTACGTGCTTCCACACCAGGAGAGAAGAGGGAGTCACTCTTACTTTCCACAGTTGACAACAGTATTGGCGGCGTTGTCTTAAGCGTTTGATCCACTTTCTCTTCTTCATCACCAAGTTCAGTGTCTGATGAACTGGAGGAAGAACTTGCCGATGGCGGCGGTGGGGGCTCCTCGGTGGTTGCCGGCAGAGGTACACGAGTTTCCCAGCTCCGACGTTTTAGAGAATCGCTGCTTCCAATCTCAAGGTACTTGTCTCCTCCATAAAGTTTTGACTCCCACTCATCCAGTTTGAGGGATGGCTTTGGCTCCGAAACGGGTCTTGGAGTTACCGTTTCCATCTGAACTTCTCCTTCCCCATTGCGATCACCTTCGATTTCCGCCTCCTGATGTGTTTGCGGGGTGCGAGGCGGCTTCGAGGGAGGTGGCAGAGTGCGCGCACGAACGCTAAAATCGAGCTCAAGCTGTTCCATTTCCGCAACGATTGGATCCTCGTCAAGTATCTCTTGCAATTTGGGCTTACCTCCATTGAGTTTCCCTTTTGAAATATCATTTCCGTTGCTCAGCAGCGGCGAAGGATTGCGTGGAGCAAAATTAGTTATCGCACTGGAGACTGGCACCTGCAGACCGGAGCGCTGTATGTTCAGTGAGCTGCCAGAGCTCTTGTGGGACAGATTATCGAACACAAACTCGTCCTCGTCTTCGCTAATAACGCCAGGATCGGCTTCGCCAGCTAGTTGGCCCCGCCGGCGACCACTACCGCCACCAATGCCGCCCAATCCGGAAGCGCTGTTGGGGGTACCAATGCTTGCAAAAGAGCCACTGAATGAGCCGCTTTCATCGCCATCAGCGTGCTTCTTCTTGCTGCGGATGTGCAGCTTTGAGCTGAGCGAACCTGCTAGCTTCTTAATGCTCTTGCGCTTCTCGCCCTGACCAATGGAGAGCAGACTGCCGCCAACGGAACTGGCCAGCTGTCCAATGGAAGACTTATGCTTGTCTTTCTTGCTAAGATCAGTCAGCGAGCCGGATTTGACAACGAACGCTATGCGTACCTCCAGTTCGCCGCGCTCCTTGTTTTTCTTCTCTTTACCCGGTTTACTTTCTAGCTTGCACCACTTAGCACGTGGCCTGTCGTACACATCCATATCCTTTAGCGGTAGCGTTGCCTGGCCGAGGAACTCATCGATGCCCAGATTATTACGATGCAGGCACGTCAGCGTCAATTCTGCCCGATTGCCTTGATCCGGAATTTTTCTAAAAGCAATAAAATCAAATTCGTTTTAATGTCCGGTATGTAATGATAATATACAAGTATGTACTACACATTTATCGTCTGCACTCACAGTTCGCACTCCTCATTCCAATTCACGCTCGTCTCGGCTTTATCCTTAACCGATGTCTGATACTTCTCCTTCCCCAGGGCAATTGTGACAAAACAGTTGTTGGTGCCATTTTTTCCCTTGGTCAAAAGTCCTCGTGCTCGTTGCACTGTAAATAGGAATGCAAATAATAGAATAAGTGATGTTGATGATAACATTTAGAGTTACTCAAACAATGATATCTATATATATAAAAATGCTTGACTTCATTCATTCAAACGGCTCAAGTTACATGTTTGAAATTTGGCCACAATAGGCTTAAGATAATTTCATCGGCGTTTAAGATGCCATTTTGTAAAATTCTAAGTGCAAGTGCGTCAAAATCGAGGTCAAAGTTCGCGTTTATTTTGATTTACATATATCAGCGTTTGGTCAGCCGGCAGTCTCAGTGAATAGGTAGTGCATTCTGATGGTGTGTTAGACCCAGGCACACGATAAAACTCCAGCAAAGGCAAGAAATTATTTTTAAATTAAATTTAATTTTTTTTAATATTTTTTTAAGTTTAAAGATATTTTACAATATGGTCAAAATAGGAACAATCGGGCTCACATTAAGCTTTATTATGAAAAACTTTTTTGTTTTTTAAGTTATCTCACCCAAAGTAACAGATTCGCTTTTGCACGCCAAGTCTTAAATTTTTCTGCCAAATCTAGAATTTTTCCCGCCAAACCTGGCCTTTCCCGCCAAATCTGGCAATTTTCCCTAAGTTCAACTACTGGGGCAGCTGGCAGCGTGAATATAATTATTCGTTTCTCTTTTATACAATGTTGTATTATATAAATTTTTTGCTACTTTTAACATTTAGCAGGAAATTTTTAACAACAAAAAATTTTATATTCTTCTTTAATAACTGATAACTATTAATTATCAGGTTTTTTTTTTAATAATAATTGCTGCTTACGAACGGTGAAAAAAGTAGTAGTCTGATTTTAATATGTGTTATTTAGCAGGTACTGATTACTGATCCATTAGAAGTAAAAAAGAGTTTACTGATTAAAAAGCCCGCCGAATAAACCCAATGTTGAAAAATGTCGAACTGTGACTCTGTCAGCAGACAAAGTTAATAAAGTTGCTCTATATTTTTTTGGACTTCGACGCTCTGACCATATTTCTAAATATATTTATAGACTTTACAATTTAAATTTCATTGAATGGGTGAATTTTAAAACTAACTTTCTTGCATAAGATTGTGGCTACTAAAGAGCCGGCTTACTTATATGACAAACTAGTTAAATTAAAATTAAGAATTTTCAAAGATAATTATGTTAAATCTTTTATCTTTGTGTCAAATTAAATGAAATAGGCTAAGACAAAATGTGTTGTATCAAATGATTGTATTAACGTTAGTTACCAGTGCCATAATTTACAAGCATCAGCTTGTAGCGCTAGGAAAACAAAAATTTAATAAATTAAATACATATAAAAAACTATTGTTCTAAAATCAATTCATAGTTCAGCTTTTAGAGTTAAAAAATTGCGTTTTTAGTCCTTGCAAGAACGAAAATAATGTTTTAAGAACAATTTGTTTTTTTTGTATTTAAAAGTACTGGTTTTTTTATACCAATCTTGTCAAGATCGGACAAATAATACTTAAAAAATGGTAATAAATTATGATAATTCAGGGGTGGGCACTTGAAGTGTTACCCGAAAAAATGCTGTAGTTTGGTCAGTTTTTTTATTCTGACTTCTGAGTATTAAAAATACATTTCAAGCTATTGGGGAATAAGTTATTGTTTGATGTAGCCATCCTTAGCACAAATGGGCTTAAAAATATTACATTTTGCGATGAAAAAATTTGTACAGATCAGATTTGTACGATTAAACGACAATTTAGACCAGTGAAATCAAGCGCTTGCATCAGTGATGCCTTGGACTGCAGTAACTGCCACAGACGCTCAACACTGGTTTTCATCGCAAAGGGCGTAATGGTTAACCAACATCTACATATCTACCTTGAAATAATTTAAATGATGTTTTGCTACCTAAGGCACGTAAATAATTTGGTGGAAAGCATATGACATTTCAACAAGACTCGGCAACATCTCATAAGACCAAAATAAACCCAAAAATATTAACAAGACAACGTTCGCAGCTTTATTTAATCACAGAAAGGGCGAAAATTGTAAATTTTTCCATGAAGTCCATTCTATACGCCAAAGTGTCAACTAAAACATTTGAGACGGTTAAAGCTTGGAAAAAATGTTCTTCGCCAAGAATGGAACCAAATTCCAACAGCCCACGTTCGTGCTGAGTGTGAAGTGTTGCCGAACATCGAACAAAAACTAATTTTTATACCCGTTACTTATAAAAAATAAGTATAAGGGTATATTGTGTTCGTTGGAATGTATGTAACAGGCAGAAGGAGGCATCTCCGACCACATAAAGTATATATATTCTTGATCAGCATCAACAGCCGAGTCGATATAGCCATGTGTGTCTGTCCGTCTGTCCGTCTGTGTGAGCGCCTAGATCTCAGAGACCATAAGAGATAGAGTAACCAAACTTTCACACGTAGATCAGAAATGCGTTGGAGCAGGTCAAGTTTGTTTTAAATTTTGGACCCGCCTCCTTCCACGCCCGTAATTCGCGAAAAACTGGTCATCCGTCTGTATAAACACAAGGATCTCAGAGACTATAAGAGATAGAATAACCAAATTTGTCACACAGATTTCCATATACCTCACGCAGATTAAGTTTGTTTCAAATTTAAGCCACGTCCACCTCCGCCCCCGCAAATCGCGAAAAACCACCTCACCCACAATTGTTCATATAATACGTATTTTTTGGTAATAACCGATATATGTTATTATTATCTAGTATCCCACTGAATCGCAACAAGATCGGACAAGTAGAACAGCAGTTATTGCGTGTCTAAGTTGTTAAATCAACAGGTTCCCCCTAGAGTATGCAATAGTTTTTGTATTGTTAAACCTTATTAGAATGCTTCAAATTCTCAAGTAATTCTGGCAACGCAAATATGACATTATGATTGAATCGCTAATGTATTGAAATAAGTAACGGGTATCCTATGGTCGGGATCTCGACTATAGCCTTTCCCACTTGTTTTTTCTCATAATTTAAAAGGCTTGATACACATACCTTATTTATAAATATTTTTTTTTTGTGCTCACATGAACTACATGTAGAGTAAAAAACATATTTGTTTCTTGAGATATCTTAACGAAATGCAAGATGTACGTGTATTAATTTTAAATTTGCCCGACTCATTTTCGCCAGCAGAATCATACAATACCACAAATATTTACCACAATACCACATATATGTCGCAAAACACAATCCAGCTGTAATCTAAATGGATAGTGACTCAGTGTTCAGTTCACAATTGGACTCCTCGCTACTTTATTGACGACCCCAAAAGCTAATTTCAAGTCGCGTTGAGTTTTATTCAAGAGCGCCTCGTGACCTCGACAAATCCAAATCTAAAAGTAATGCTATAGTCAGAGCATCCGGTAGAAACCACAATAATTTTGCTTTTGGCATTTTCGTTGCGCATAAATTCGCAGCATTGTTCAAAGTCAAGACGGGTCGGTTCCAGTCCAGTTACATATATGCATAGCAATTGAAGACACCGCTTCTCAGCTCTGATTATATAGGAATGTATTAGAGATGAGAAATGATGCAGAGATAAACCGTATGTAATTAGTAGCAAACATTTCACATGTGTATATAAATACATAGTACAAAATGTGTTGCAAGATAAGATCATATAATAATTTTATTTGTATATCACTGCGGACGGCAGTTCGCGCTGGTGACGAAAGCAGCACGGAGGGTGCGAAAGACGACTAGCAATATATACAGCTAATTTGGAAAATTTGCTACGACTGTCCGATCAGATCGAGTACAAAAGTACAAATAAATCCATTTCGGTCGGAATTGGCAACAGCAAATAGTAAAACGTTCGTTTTCGTTTCGTTTACTTTTTGAAAACGTTCGGAATTCGGAACAGGCCTGATTGTGTTCGTTGGAATGTATGTAACAGGGAGAAGGAGGCATCTCCGACGATATAAAGTATATATATTCTTAATCAGCATCAACAGCCGAACGGCAGTAAAAGCTAACCAAATTTAATTAATTCAATGAAATCCCCTTAAAGTATAAAGTACTTTAATATATATTGAAATAAGTAACGGGTATCCTATAGTCGGGATCTTGACAATAACCTTTCCCACTTGTTTTTTTTTCTTTTTGATCATTTTAAGTGAAAGAAGAGTGAAGTCGACGGCAAATTTCACTGCAAGCGTGACCGCAAAGTGACTGCCTACTAAACACTGCCCACAGTGGACGTCTTGACGCCGAATAATTATTATTACATTAACATGTTTTTTTTTTGGTTTCGTTTACCCGTTTACCGTTTTGTTTTAGACCCGTATTCATCACCCGATGCCGTTGTTGTCGACTTCTTCGTTGGCCACATAACTTAAGCCAATTTGGGAAGTTTTTGCAATGACTTACGAGTCATTTAGTTCAGCAAAATGTATGTATGTGTATATGCTTGTAGATATTTGAGGTTAAAGACAACAGTAGACAGACAATAGTCAACGAAAAGCAGTTAGAAACAATAGAATAGGCTAGAATTTAACCACTAAATCGATCATATTGATAGCTATCAATAAACCGGTTCCGAGGGCTCCAATTGGAGTTGCCAGCACTGCATCACAAAAATAGAAATGGCAAAAGGCAAAATATGCCAAACAGCGCCAAAAACCAAACAAAACGAGGAAAGGGGGGTGACACCAAAGTAACTGAGAGAGCGAGCAGCAACAATGCTGAAATTTTGGTCCGTTAAAAATACTATTTCTCTGGCCAGCTGCCCGTTTGACTTTCTGTCACAGCACAGTGGGAAAGACCGTTAAAACAGTGGCATTTAATTCAAAACGAATGTGTTTTTTATATTTCTAATATATAGCAATACTTCAATCATCATATGGGCTAATCTTGCGTTACGGACGTTACATTTGTATACAGAAAAAAAATCCATTCTAAAAATTAAGTTTAAAAAACTTGATTTTAGCTTGAATTTTTTAAGTATGTATTCAGGATATAATTTCTAAATTAAGACAATACGTAGATAAAATGGCCACGATATTAAAAAATCGGCATTAAAAAAGTAAAAGAAGCCCATATTATTTAATCTAACTGAAAATAAATATTACAGAGCCATTAAAATGAAAATATTGTTGAGAAAAATCGGGCTTGATTTAAGAATTTCATACTTGTTTTATGAGAATCCGGGATTACCGTACTTCTGACACCGCTCGGATTAATTTTAGCCCGGAATCCCGGATTTTTTTTTTCTGTGTACGCAAACTTGCACGTTTAAATTGACACAGCTGGAGTGTACATTGGTATATTTTCATATATTTTATTATTCATATATCTATTGCTATTAATATTTTAAAAAAAATGTGTATTAAGATGTTTTTTATCAGATTAAAGTGCATAAACAAACTTATAAAGCTAGATTTGAAAGCAAAATTATTCAAATTCGTTATTTTAAATTGAAAATACCCCATTTTCCGTTACGTACGTTACACACAATGTACCCATTTTAAGTTCAAATTTTTTATAAGTTTTAAAAAACTTATAAACATGATTTTATCTTTAATAAAAGAGAATGAATCTAATTCTAAGATTCACTGTTGAAAATACCCTTATTTTACAAAAATAATTGAAAGCAAATGGTTAGTGCAGGTTTGCCTTTGCCTAGGAAAAACAAACCACCTTAAACCTCAAACCATATTGCTTATATATTTTAAAGCTTGAAGATGTACCTTTTTATTCCGTTAACCAACATTTGCAATTTGGGCAACTTTTAATTTCTACCCATTGCTTAAAAGTTCTCGGATTAGCCCATATCAATAATTGTTTATAATTGCCCTCTGCTAGACACTTTAATAAAAAATTAGTTTAAAAAACATTTACATTAAATAAAATAAATACATACTAATAATATCTATTGATTTACATACATAAATTGCATAGAAAAAATATCTGAAAGGCCTTCTACAATAAATATCTATTGATTTACATGAAATAGAAAAATACTGAAAGACGATATCAATGGTAGCGTTTTTTCCTACTGTGCACAGTCGACATCGCTGTGCAAATCGAATGAGTTGTTCATCTTTCGCCATTCGATCTTCTTTTATAGACCGTCGATCAAATAGTTGCACCTTATATTGTTCATAAGTCGATATTTTTGTAGCGTAAAGCGGAGAACAACGAGCGGCGCTACAAGTATTCGACTCGTAATTAAGAGATTGCCAAGAGCAAACAGAAGCCATGCGAATCGCTGGCGTCATCAATGAATTGTGTGCAAACACACTCACCAACACACATATACAATTGAAGAATGGGTGGGAGAGAGCGAGGTATGACAGCAGGTGGATCGGTAGTATACAGCCGTTTTTGTCAACTAGCTCAATGCTAACAAATACATGCATTTATGATTGTATATATGTTCACAGTACATTGTACAGTGCAATGACAATACGGATGTACAGAAAAGTTTATATATAAAATTTTTGAAAACGAAACAACAAATACAAGGCTTAAAAACAATTGGCATCTTAGTACATTTTAATACAATAAGCACTTCACATACGAATTTTTTAAATCCCTTACTTAATATTAATTTTCTATTTTTCGGTAGTTTGAAACCTATCGCTATTTTTATTTTAATACGTAGGCTGCTCTGTCGATACAAAGTTTCCAATATATTAGCAATAAACATGAGATATAGCACACGACAACATAAAATTGATGTTTTATTGACGTGCAAACAGAAAACTTAAAAAGTTTGCAAATTGAAAAATTTCATTTAAAAATAAGTGGAACAGCATATTGTTTTTACTGAAATATATATAACAGGGAGAAGGAGGCATCTCCGTCCATATGTATAATACATTGTATATTCTTGGTCAGCATCAGCAGCGGATTCGATATAGCCACGCCCGTCTGTCATCTTCAAAAAGATTTCTATACATCGAGTTCGATTAAAATTTTTGTCGCCCCCACAAATAGGGAATCTATCAACCTACCTATTCGCATCTAGATCGGTTTAAGGGAACAGCTTAATAGCTGTTAAAGTTTTTAAAAAAATACAAGCTTCGAAAGTATGTAATGGGTATTCCTTAGTCGGAGTCTCGACTAAAACCTTTCCAACTAGTTTTTTAAGTAAATTTTGTCACGCGACCTTTATGCACACACCCAAACATACTACTGCACCTTCAAAAGAACCCATTCAGAATGGAACGCTGGCAGTAAGTCACAGTAATGCCACTACGGCCAATTGACATATTTGTGTTGCTCTTTCATATTTTTGTTGCCCTCTTTTTCTCCGTTTAGGTCACCATTTAAGGTTAATTAATTGTAATGAAATCATTTTCGTCTTGTTCTGTTTAATAAGCTGATACTTTATGCAATGAAATCTTTTGAGAGGTCGATTGTTTTCATATTTTACACAAAATATAGTTAAACTAATTTGCTAATCAGTGGAGTGAGAGGAAGAGGTAGATCAAAAAAATCAGAGGATTAGCAGTTTGTCGATCGATATCTGTTCTCTTGATTTTCATAGTGACCATAATTTTGCCACAGACATAGATTCACTACCTGCAACATCGACGCATTAATTGGCGCATTACAAATTTAAAAATTCTGAACACGCACTTCGAGTTCACTGTTCTATTTTCGACACCCGCTTTCGAGGGTTTGGCAGCTACTGAGACACAAAACAAAGAACAGCAACGACGATGATGAAGTCGATAACGTGTGAATATTACTGTTGCCACTGCTGCCCCTGATGCCAATGCTCCTCAAGGTGTTACTTGTTATACATAAACTCAAACATACATGTGTACATACACTACAATTTAAACGTTTTCAAATTGCTTTGATAGCATCGGGTTTGTATTAGTTTCCGTTGGCACACAGTAGTACCGTAGTACACAGCTTTATGTATTTCCTAACTGTCTCCAACTACAATTTATTCAACAAAGTTTTTGAACCCTTTTTATTAAAAAAAAAATATAAATTTTTAGGTGCAGAATCTTGAGCACGGTAACAATGTTTCTGTGTTCTTTCTTCAGTTGGTAATTACTTTTTTATGTAATAACTTGCTTTTGTTCTAAAAAATGATTAACCACGATCAAAGTTAAAATCCGTTAAAAGAAAAGCATTTGATAATACACATCAGCAACAATAAGTGTTGCCAACTCTTCACGGCCTAGGAATTTCATATCAACACAAAAAATTGTTAAAGCATGCGTCAGACGACGATTTTTTTTTTGCTATAAACCGGCGTTGTCGTGTAAACACACAACATTTTAAAGCGTCGGTATAAAACCGACGCTAAAGCCCCGGTCAGACGAGCGTTTTTTTCACCGCCACTTTTTTACCGACGGTAAACTTTGCCATTCACAATATTCGCACACAAAAATTCCATCGGTTAATTTCTCATAAAATCTGGCAGCACTCTATTATTTCTGTATGCATTTCAGTGACTTGAGTTGACCGACACAAAAAACCGATGAAATAGGACGTGTTCTATTTCCATCGGTGAACGTCGGTCAAAAACCGACCCAGTCAAATGTTGTGTGTTCACACGACAACTGACAGCTTTTCAGCAAAAAGTGTCGGTGAAAAAACGCTCGTCTGACCGGGGCTTAACCGATGAAAATAGGTCACGTCCTATTCCATCGGTTTTTGTTCAAATTTTTAAATTTTCTGTGCTGGTTCAAAAGATATGATTTTTGCAACGCAAAATGAGAAATGGTCGTCGGTCAACTTCAACTAAAATGCTTACAGAAATAATAGTGTTGCCAGATTTTATGAGAAATTAACCGATAGCATTTCTATGTGAAAATGATGCGAATAATGTGAATGGCAAAGTTTACCATCGATGAAAAAGTGTCGGTTAAAAAGTCCGTCTAACGCCCGTTTAAAGAATTTTGAACGTTCTGGCAAATTTACTCTTAATTAAAATTGTTTTTAATATTAAAAAAATACTTTATCTTAATACGGTTCCCTGAAACCTACAGTATAAATCAGGCATGCCCAAGCCCAGCACGACTGGGCACGCACCAATACTCACAAAAAAAAACACAAATACATTAAAGCGATCAGTTTTTTGTTGCACTAAAAAAAAGTTAGCTTACATTTTCAACAGCGCGAACACAAGTAAAACTAAAACAAAAAAAGATTTCTTTCAGTGCAAGCTCGCCGACAAGGCAAAAACAAATTACATTCGAATTAACGGCGCGTCGCTCGCGCAACAACAAAGCCTATGAGAATAAGAGCGCAAGACAATAACAAATCGTTGAAATTGTAGTTGGTCACTTTGCTCGCGAGAGCGGCGACCAATAGAAAGAAGAGAGAAGGTTTTACGCAGTGCATACACACTTAATTGTTTGCATTTATTGGCTTTTTGTATGCTTGGTGCCGTTCATGTATACGATCGTCGTTTTCCTATCTTGTGGGCTAATGCAAAAACAAAAAGTACCCCGCGGGCATAGGGCTGGGCATGCCTGGTCTATTTCTAATAGCCTATTTCCACGACAGCACATTCGGCACTTCATTTCAGTACAAAATCCGAATGATCATTTTGGCTCATCCAAAATGAATGTGACGATTTTTTACACCATCATCACCTTAACCAGCTGTTTTGTTCAATAAAAACAGTAGGCATTTAATTTTTGCCAATTATAATTTCAAGTAAATATTAAAATGTTGTTATTGTCAGCTTTTTATTATATTTGCACAGAAAACGTACTGCTGATTTATTTTGGGTGATGGACAAATGCTTTGAATGTTTTACATTTGGTCGTGGAAGGCCAAAAAAGAGCCACATTCGAATGTGAGCAAATGAATTGAATGTGAGTGGTCATGGAAATAGGCTATTAGTGTAGAGCACACTAGGCAATGGAGAATGTCTAATGTGAGATATTCTGTGTTATACTAATGTTGAGAAAGGAAGAATATTTTAAGATAACATTAAGTTATATGTGGATTCTTATTTATAATTTAATAAAACAAATAAAAATGTGTATAGTTTTGGCCCACAGTTTGTTTTAATTGTAGCCTTTACTCTAGCAATTTTTTCCTCGTTGAATAACTCCAGACGTCTTTGATTTGTTTTTATTTTAATGGCATTCACTGTCTTTTTTATATGGAGTTGGCATCAACAGCATTTTTCTGTACCAGTACTATGGTTTAGTTCGTAAAATTACAGAGCTGGCGGAAAATAGCTAAATTCCCTGCTCTAGCAACATTAATAAAAGCCACGATCGTGTGAAAATTCGGATTTCTTGCTCCGTAGCGTGGAAAGTCACATGGAGCCCCGAATGCAGATTTCCGCGGCCTTTATTATTATATTTTTTTCTTTAAAAATACATTGCTTTTCTTTTGCTTTTGTTGCATCTATTAACATGAATTTTCATGCGTGCTTTTCGGAAAATGTAAAAAATGCAAAATAATTTTTCTTCTTTCTTGAATAAAGGGGAAATTAAATAAGACCATTTAAGCATTGCATGTTCATTTGAAAGAAATCGACTCAATGCGAAAGGTCAAAAGAATCTTCGGTTTTGCTACTTGTGAGATTGAAGAGCCAGATACAGGGGCGGTAACCAGTAGCTTGTCAACTACTGAAGAAAAATGCATTTAGTTGGCAGTAAACAGTCGACTGTGGACTGTTGGCAGTAACGTTAACTGGAAATCAATTGGTGGGACAGGTGGCGGGGTTTAGATCCGATTTCAGACCTGTTTCATTCGCTGCACATCTGCAATTCGCCTGGAATAGTCGCTAACTGGGTCGGGGCAATGAATCGTAACTGTTTCGCATAAATGCATCCATCGGGTAACCGACGAAAAACGATGGAAAACCAACGTCCGTAAAGCAAGAAGACATTGCAACAATATTACATGACGGGTGTCCACATATTTATATATACTATTTACATATGTATGTATGTACATACAAACGTGTAGAAAATATTATTATTATTATAAGAAACCCTAGTGACGAAAGCAATTTCTAGCCCCAAAATTGCTGATATCCAATTTTGACGAACAAAATTAAGTTAAACTAAAAATGTTAGTTACAAAAATTGTAAATAAAAATATAAATTTAAAAAAAAATCACGAAAATTGGCATTTTGCACTGTGCGCTATAAGGGTGAGCTTCTTTGTACATAAAAATTACTTTTTACGCATTTCCGAATGCCAAAAGTCGTGATTTTTTAGAGGTTTTTTTTGTGGGATATCAGAAATTTTTGCAATTTTCTTTCTTGTGAGTATTGGTGCGTGCCCAGCCGTATGCTGGGTTTGGGCATGCCTGATTTAAATTGTCAAAAAACAAAACTCAGCTGTCTGGCAACACTTGCTAATCATGCTACGCGAAACAAGACTTTCTGGCAACGCTGTTTTTGCCGCGCAAAAGCTGTCTGCTACATTTGTTTGTTGAAATGACACTTTATTGCTGCTGTCATCTTTGTACTCTAAGTAATTTGAATATAATCACTTATTTGGTAATATTTTGCCATAATAATTTTAAGTTGATTTCAATTAGCTCAAGATTAAAAAAGTGTACCAGTAATGTTGGTGTAGTTATTATTCTGATCACAAGTGTACACCTCCGGTTAAAAAAATAGAGCCTTGGGAAGGATATGACTTTATTATTTATTTGGCACACGGAAATGTAACACGTACTATATAGACCCATAGTTTCTTGGCGAAATATTCTTAAAATTTATCGGAGTTTCCGTTCTGGTGAACGCTTGTCAAAAAAAAACTTACTCGCCTTAGAAAATAAAATTTTCACCTGAGCTGTATATTTGTTTGTACAATCGTTTATCAATGAAGAATGCAAACAATGTTAAGATACAGATACGAAATCAGTTAATTTATTGACGTGAAAGAGTGCTTGTCTTTCTGGCAAAATTGTTGGATCATCCAGCGATGTACATGGTATTTTACATATTTCCCTTTTCTTAACTAGCTATTTTATAACACTTGTCCACAAACTTCAACAGAGTTTACAATCATTGGCAATTTTTTCTGTTTCTATTGCTAGATTTTTGAGCTGTGCAAATACTATATTTATATGTACGAGTATGTACATATGGTACATATAGCTCTGACAAACAGATGAGCACTGTTCAAGTTCAAGGTAGAAAAGCAGACATTAAGGGACAAACAATGGCAAAGCAAATTTCCAATTAGTATTTACAAACTTATATATAAATGTTTCTGAGTTATCTTAATTGCAATATGTATTTTATGATTCATTTCCCTTATCAACAGTTCATAAATATGTACATTCTGACGTGCATTTGTAGACCCTGCATCTAAAAATTTAAAGGGTCTATATTATAATGTCTTAACACAAAACATGTTCATAGCAGACATACAAATTTTAAACAATTTTCTTTTTGGCGCCAGAACCAACATTTTACTTTCAGCACTCGTTGTAAGCTTTTGTTCCTGCTTTAAAAACATACAGAAATCAAAAATAAATAGGTAAATCAAATTGATATATTTCACGTTTTTTTTTACAGTTACTAGAAGTGAATGAATTGTTCAATTGAAAAAAAAACACTTAAAACAACAACAACATCAAAAGACACTTTTGAGTTTTGCTCATTTGCTAACAGTTGTTTCGTGAGCGCTCGCTCAAAAGTGTCTCTTTTTTTTTGTTATTCGTAGATAGACACTTTTTTTTGCTGAGCAGAACAAACGAAACAGAGAGCACAAGCGAGAAGAAAAAAGTGTTCCGCTCAGTGCGAGAGAAGATCGCATTGAACAAAAGTGTTAACTGTTATTTGCGAGCTCTGTTATTTACTTACATTAAAATGCTTCGAAAATCTATTTCTTACTTATCACTTTCCCAATGAATTGCGGGACTATCATTATTTACTTTTAACATATTATTAATTTACGTACTATTTAGATTTTGCTATTTTATTTTCTTAAATATGAATACCATTTCCTTATCCACAGATTTTCCGCTGAAAAAGGGAATACAAAAATCAAACATGAAATTTGAATTAAATTTAACAGAAAAATGAGATTACTCATGAGTTGTTCATGAACCAAAGAGTAACTGAGCAATTCTGAGTAAATCTTACTGCTCATGAGAGCAAGTGAACAAGTGAGCGAACTGAGTGAGTTGAGTCACTTTAAAAAAAATAGTTCAAGTGAACATGTCACCAAAGTGTCATGTTTACACAAGTCTAGGTACAAGTAAATCCCATAAGAAAAGACGAAAAAAAAAAAAAAAACATACGCTACACTACCTCTTGCAGAGACACACGCTTGCTTTCATACTGCCAGAATAGCTACCCGAAAAGAGGACAGCTTTGGTGAGCACGTCACCTTATTAAAAAATTCACCTTGCTCTCGCTTTGAATTGACATTGTTGTGTCTCTTGATCGTATACATATGGGTTAAATCGTGTGTCATGGCTATCTCAATCCCACATACCTTTACTAAGTATATACACAAACAAATCATTGAGAGAGATACAGAAAGAGAGGGTAATCTGTGCAGGTTTTGCAATTTTGTCACGATTTATATACTGAAACTTTGCGTAGATTTCTCACTGGTATTCAACCAAAAAGATAACATGCTGAATACAATGGGTCCGTCTGAGTCAGTTCCCTTAACTGTTTTATACACCCGCATTATTGCTTTGAAAGTGTTTCGAGTAGCACGCCAAATGCTAATATTAAACATACGCATATTAAAACGAACATTATAATATATGGGACTTTCTTTGTCAAACAGAACAGGGCTAAGAGAAGTCATCATACCTTTTGTGAAGAGAATAGTCAGACAATAAATTCACGTATTTTGTTTAGTATGTGTTTTTGCGAAATTCTCTTGCAACTGTTTTGAATTAATTTGTTTTTTAAACTTATTTCTTTTATTTTGTATTTTCGCGCATTAAATTAAATAGTTTGGGTCATCCTGCAACTGCTTTTGACTTAATTTGGCTTGTTTTTAAAAATTTGTTCTTTTCTTTCTTTGCGCAGTGCCGGATGCCAACCTTTTTTTTTTTTTTAAGAATAATTCATGTTTTAAATAACTCGTCACAAAATTCGATATTAGTAATTTTGGGCATAGAAAGGTTTCTTTCACCAGACTTTTACCTCGTAGAGACGTTTTTCAAAACTTTTGAATCAAAAGTACACAAAATATACAATTTTATGTGCGATGACCATTTTTTATCGCTTTATCTTTACAGCAGATTTAACAGCTGTTAAACAATTATTTAATGCTGCAACTCATCGTTTAGTTTTCTTTGTTTGTGTTCTAATTGTAGTTGCGAAAGAATTAACAAAAGCAAAAACAAGCAACACGAAGCATAACCAACACCAACAAAATGTAGAATGAAGTCATTTCCTATTCGACTTTCGCGAAATGCCGAATGAATTTGTCTCAGCTATGGAGCTATGTTGGGTAAAAATGTTAACTTCCAACGCGTCAGGGTTTGGCCTGTCCAATCAGGACATCAACCAATTAGTTTCCCCAAGGAACTATAGTGTTAAATCAATACCATGATCCCTGTTTTTAAGTTGAAGCATGTATTTGTTTGTTTTTTAATTTTTAGTCCGATACTGATAAGATTGGTAGCAAAAATTTTGATAAGACTTTTAAAATTTCATGGAATCAAAGGACCATGGAATGCAAGGACTAAAAGCCACAAAAATTTTCAATTTATAAAACGGGGATTATTTATTCATGTGAGGACTACACATTTTTTATGAAGAAGTTGTGAACAGCTGATAGTCGAAAAGAAAATCCAATCTTAATTAATGTTGTCTCTGTTTAAGAAACAAACGTTTGTCAAAAATATGATACCCGAAACAAAAGATAAAAAATTAAATACTGTGAGTAATACAGCCATCTATTGACAAATACCGGTTCTATAGGTATACACATAAATAAATACAGTAAGTCTAGTAATTGTTTTCACAAAGAAAAAAAATCACACCTTTTATTTATTTCTTTTATTTTATTATAATAATTTGATTCGGGTTCAACAATTTAAAATAAAAAGTATTTTTTTTTTTTTTTTTTTAATAACAAACGAATATGTGAATATATTACCTTTGTCAATGAAAATTACTTGACTAACTGTATGTATGGATATGCATGCATGTGTGTACCACATTGTGTGTCTACATACATATGCATACAAGAAATCAATCAACAATTGCAGGTTTAATGTTGTTGTTGCTGTTTTGAAATCACGCGCGATGACTAAGCGCCGCCTTACAATATTATCGCACGAGCAATGAAAATGGCAAATGAAAAACATAATCTTATCAGCGAAAATCACTGATAATGCGCATACACATGTATAGTATATACTATAGAGTAAACCCAAAATGGGCCAACAAAAACAAAAAGAGAAAACCGGGAAAACTTACAGCACCAACAAAAGAAACAGAGCGTACGAGCAGCAGCGCACAGTGGGCCATTACGTATTCTTTTTATTTTTTTTTTGCAAAAATCATATCTTTCGAGCCAATACAGATAATACAAAAATTTAAAAAGCATTTAATAAATTTAAGCTTTGAATTGCCTGTTTACACAGTGTGATAGGCCCCTTTCAGGTGAATCAGATTTGTCAGTCGAAGTTTAAAAATATTTTCTGTTTTCTAACGTTACATTAGTATTCTTTCTATCGATATACTTATTTAAGCGACTCTACGCTGCTATTGTGCCTTGTTAAATCATCTGTCCAAAAAAAAAAAAATGACAAAACCAACAATTTTAAAGTGAATTTAACCGAATAAATTAAAGGAAGGCATTTAAATTATTAAGTATGTTAATTGTTTGTATAGTTATGCATGCTTATTGTATAAATTCAATTTTAATTGATTATAAAAAATAACTTTTTAAAAAATTTTTTTTTATATATTTTTTATCCATATTTGCGTTCTTTATTTATCTTTATTTATTAGCTTCATATTTTTAACTTTTCCAAAATCATCAAAATAAAAACCTATTCCTAATACATCATCGCGAAGTGTTCCAAACATATTGCCATGTTATTGATAACACAACGTTATGTCAATAAGTTGCTGAACGTACCGAGAAGCTTGAACCAAATTTAAGATATAATATAATATATGCAAATTTCACATTTATAGATTAACATAATTGAATGAACAATTGAATTAACAAAAGATATGTATATTAACATAAAATAAATTCGTTGTTTATTATCCGATCGCATACATCATAATGATGCTAATCTATCCGTGTGCTGAATTTGAAATCTCTACCTATGATATTGGCCTTGTAATTGGATATTTAAGTTTTTTGTCGATTACTGGAAAATTGGGGGGCGTGGAAAAATTCTAAAGCAAACTTGATCTGCGTGCTCAACATAGCAGTATTATCACCAAATTTGGTGGCTCTATCTCTTATAGTCCCTGAGATCCAGGTGATTATATGTCCTTCAAATATCATATTTCCTTAAATATCAAATGATATTGTACGAATTCGGTACAATAATAGTTGTGCAGATCTGTGGCTCAAAAGACACCCACGGTTTTTAGCAAAAAGTGTCGGTGAAAAAATCTTTATCTAACGCATGCTTTTAAAAACATACATTTTAATCTAATTTCGTTTCATTATCGAATGCAGTTATTACTGTGACATTCGCTTCCATCAAAAAAATTATTTTTGGCACGTTTTTACGCCCTGTGGTCCCAGTGTGCGGCGGTACTGTCGAGTGTCTTACGTCCGAGTCAACAACATCAGCGACGCTGTCGCGTCACAAGCAAAAAAGTGAAATTTTTAACAAGATTTTGTATAGGGTACAATGGTTTCACCACACAAATGTGTTTATTTTCTTGTATGTGTATGTAAGTTTGAATGTGTGCACAATGTTTTTTTTGTTCTTATTGCTGTTTAACCGTAAAAGGTGTTTACAATAATAACAAGTATACATACTTATGTAAAAAGATGCATCAAATGGAATTCAAGCAATTAACAGAATTAACTTTGTCCAATTGTCCGTGGGTCTTAACATGACAAATTTTTAAGCACACATACATATTGGGAGACTGTCAGACACACACACACACGAACACACTTCCAAAAGACATTTTGTATAGATCATTTTTAAAGCGCCCATCAGCTGTTTATTTCCTTATGTTTAATTTATCCAATGGTATTTTCAATTCCAATGGGGTACGTAGAGTGAGAAGCACCTGCACTTACCAGTTACACTGCAATGTGTGGGGCTCCACATAATGTTTTAGCACCCTATAAAATTTTACGGAACGACAAACTAAATTCAAATTTTTGACAGAATATTGTAGGATCTGTGTGGCGGGCGGGGCGCTGTTGAGTATCACTAACACTTGCGCGCATTAAAATTTAATTAGCACTGCAATAATTACAAACAATGCATACGCTGTTCGACGTGTCGCGTATTGTAAATATATGTACTGTTGAAAAGCAACAAAAAAAAAATAAATACAGAGACGCACTGGCACTCGCGGTTGCTCTGCAGCTCAGCCGTATGCGATATCTCGAATGAAACTGTTAATCGATGACCCACTATAGTTGTTAATAGGGATGTCAAAATATAATCGATATATCGATAGATATTTTTATGTGATATATTCTTGGGCCATATTTTGTTTGGCGATAGTATCAATATCAATATAAATATTTTGCGACATTTTTTACCGTTGCATTTGCCGTTTTTGCCTATTTTTTTTCGTGAAACATGAAAGCATTATTATAATTTGTCAAAATGTATAACACTGCATCCAAGCGCAAACCGTGTAATTACATATGAAAATTTGTGGAAGCACAACTAATTTTAAGTGATTTTAGGTGGAGCCCAGATATTTATTTATCGATATTTATAGCAAAAATATCAAAAATATATGTTTATCATATCAAAAGATTTTTTATATTGATATTAAAAAAATAAAAAATAAATCAACATCCCTAGATGCTAATACTAATATCGATTTGTTTGTGATCATGTACTTTCAAGCGATAGTTATCTGATATCGGTATTATTGAGCGATACTATCGAGCACTATTTTTAATGTTTTTTTTTCGTTTGCTGCCACTATTTGCATCTTGAAACAATGGAAAAAATTTATTTGGACAAAACTAACTAACTACAGTACATACAACTGGCCATGCATCATGCAACTGACAACGTTCCAATTAAATACAAATATCATTGAACACTCAACTGATTTAAATAGAAAACACGGTTGATATGTTGCGGGTGTTCCTGAAACAGATTCAGAATGGGTTTAAGCAAATCTGAATCAGTTTCAGAAACTACCGCTTTTGCACACTGATTTGATTTCCAGAAATTAAATAAAGGCACAAAAACACAAATTGACATAAACTGTATCACGGACCAACTCCAAATTAAAAAAAAAAAAAAAACCCCCCAAATAGAGGGCAATTTATCATGAATTTAGCCGAAAAATTGGTTTGCGGTCTCAACTAGTTCTTTTTTTTTTTTTTTTTTTAATGTTTGAAGTTTCCATACAAAATAGCCTATTTTTGTTGTTGCTTGTGCAACTTGTCACTGTAATGGCCCGTTTACCAGCACTACTTTTCTTTGACTTGTCCATTTTATGGCCAGTTTATCAAGTATATAATGGATTTGTGAGTTTTATTTGGAAAAAACTCAATCAAAAAATAATTTAATGAAAACAGATAATTATTTGGAATATTAAGCCAAGCTCCAATTCCAAAAGAAGGTCGAAGTGCACTGGAGAAGCATTTATGAGATATGTATGGTCTTGAAGATTGTGTAGAACCATGAAAATCAATCGCCGCGAGAAAAAATTTTTTCGCGCGATTTTTTTAAAAAAATTTTTGTCTACGGTCCTTTATTTACACTCCTCAACACCTCTAGGATGAAGTTTATAGAGATGTTTCACAAGCTATTCGTCACCGGGTGACCAAATCAGTGTTGGTAAACGAGCTGTAAAGTGACAAGTTGCACAGGGCAACAACAAAAATAGGCAATTTTGTATGGAAACTTCATACATTTAAAAAAAAAAAACTAGTTGAGACCGCAAACCAATTTTTTCGGCTAAATTCATGATAAATTGCCCTCTATTTGGGTTTTTTTTTTTAATTTGGAGTTGGTCTGTGCTTATAGACTATTACCAAAGCAACTTAAGGCACTGTATAAACATGGCTATAAAAACTAAACTTATATGCTATTGATAGTTTTTTCACTATTGAAATAAAATTTTGATAACTCGATAGTGAAGCTGAATTAATTAAATTCGATATTTCGATAGTGCAATCGATATTTTGGCAGCTCGCACTCAAATCTGCTGAAAGCACCAAAAAGACTGCATCATTTTGGAAATAATATTAAATTGCTTTGTGATTTGAAAGGATTTAGAAAATTACTGATATTATGGAACCTATGACACTTGGCAGTCCAATCAGCAGCCCTGGCAGTAATCAAAACCAATATTTGCCGCCTTTCCTCATGGGCGATCCTCAGGCAATGACGCCCCACAACAACACACTGTCCCCGAAGCTGGGACGCTATAATGTGAGCTTTGGTAAGTGTCCGTTGAATTATTCTTTTTGTGGTATTTATGTATTATAAGAGTAACGAGTAACTTGTCAACAGCCTCGCCGCCGAGCAACAACACGACCCAGGAGATGGGATACAACAATCTGCAGCAGCTTAATCGCTCAGCTGTTGGCACGCGCACGCTCTTCGCCGGCGGCAACGCCAACAACAGTGCAGGCGGCGGCGTTGCGGTGGCGAATACTAGTCATCAGGCTGGTCCGCCGACCCAAGGATTGTTTGATTCGCTGCGCAACGAGCAGATGCCCGGAACACCACAACGCACGCACTTGGGAATGCTGCAGGCATCTTCGCATCTGAACAATTCCAACTACAGCCTGAATCAGAGTTCGCATCCACCGACCACACAACTGAATGATTCATATGTGCCAAATGCTCCCAATGCCATAAACGCCTCCATGCGCGCACTTTGCTCGCCCTTGGGAGCCAACATGTCACCACTGACAATCCAACACACACCTCAGGCACGTGCCAGTGATTTCTGGGTGACGATCTTTGGCTTCTCACCCGGCGCCAGTTCGATGATACTGCAACACTTTACAATGTGCGGCACAATTGTGGACGTGGTGCATGCACCGCAGAATGGCAACTGGATGCACGTCCGCTTTGCCTCCCGCATCGAGAGCGACAAGGCTCTCAACTACAACCTGAAGGTGATTGCCAGCAATGTGATGGTCGGCGTTACACGCTGCACCGACGACAACATCATTGGCAAGGAGAACGGCAATTTGAACGGATCGGATCGGAATGTAGAGCCATTCAAGCCAAAGGTGCGACCCTTGGCCCAACAGTCCTATAACGTGGCCCAGCACGACACTCAGGTGTCGCCGAAGAGCAATGTGCCGCAGAAGAGCTCCGGACTGATGAACAAGGCCATGGATCTCATATTCGGTTGGTGATCTGATCTGATCGTCGTCTGATCGATTAGCGATAAAATAAGCAGAAATTTGAAAGTTTGAATTGCTTTTGGAAACCACATAAAGCTTCACGCATTTTGCATTTTTTCAATAGCAACATAAAATCCTAATGCATACAGTTTAAAATATATATATATATAGAAATAGAAATTGGTATTATTTGCTCCAGATTACACCCGCCCTCGCCGTCGCCCCATTCCATTCCATCCATTTACTGTGTATGGGTTTATTTATTTGGGCTCCACCTGCGCAGTCTCAAGATTCTTCATTGTCGGATAACTAATGGAACGACTATCGAGCTTCGATTGTGCCCACAATATCAGTTTGAGTAGAAACATCATTTTTGGCGTTGAATCCTCGCTGTGCTCGCATCTCAATATCGCCGAGTTCAGCTCGCTGGCAATCTTCTGCCTGTACGACTGCTCCAGCAGATCGGCAAATGGACTCTCCTGCGGTTTCTCAAATGCCAGCAGTGCCAGCGTTCGCTCCAGCTCAAACCTGATCTCCTCCCCCGACTCGGACAGCTTGGACTGAGCGAATGCCAAGGCCTCCTCCACCTTGCCAGCTCTAATCAGTTCAATCAACTGCAATTGCTGCAAGTGGAAATACAAATAGAGCTCGCTGCCCAACAAATCCGGATGCAGTTGATTCACTAAATGAGTGGCTTCCTCAATCCGTCCAGCCTGAACCGCTTCCCTTATCAATATGCGATCATCCAGACTGCTCAGCTCCACACTCGGTTCCAGTTCCGCTTCATGTTGGAACTTCTCAGCTGCCTCCTTGAAGCCCTCTACAAATACAAATGTGTATACAAATGTACATCATATGTGTGTGTGTGTGTGTGTGTGTGTGAGGGTGAGAGAGAGAGAGAGTGAAACGAATTATGATTTGTAATTGTTGTTTTCTCTTTTATTGTTTTGTTTGTCTGGATTGGCTGTTTACCTGTCACCAAGTAGTTCATTATCAAACGATTCATGTCCGCCTGCTTAAATGGGAAATGCTCTAATCGTTGCAACCATTCTTCTTTTGTGATGGCCTCACATTTCTCATTGTAGCTCATTTTCTTGTTTTTCCGTATTTTGCCAATTTTGAGGCCGTTACTTTTAACCTTTGGGAGCGCGTAATGAGTAGTTTTTTGATCTTTTTCAATTTCTGCCACTGCAACCAGACAACAACGCTAATAATATCCGTTTATTTTACCCAAATCACTTTATATGCAGTTTGTTTTCGGACAAAGCGTATTTTCACTAGGGCTGTTAAGTAGAGTAGAGCAGAGCAGAGCTGTGTCGTTTCGTTCCGAACAAGTTCCAATGAACGTCAAGAGGAATGTATTTTATGTTATTTTTTTTTGTCAGTTTAATAGGGCTATTGCTGATATATATCATGTTTATACATTAGCTAAGCCTAAAACCATGTTTATACATTAACCTTTTAAGTGTTTACACGTGCAACTTTATTTTCTTATTATTGTGTATTAATTAAATATTTGGCATATCGTTGAATTTTCAATGGCACTTAGTAGTTGTATATGAGAAACAGTTGGTTTTGTAGTACATTTTCAAAGCGATAAGTGTTTATACGTTCATTTAAAGCGACGTTAAAAATTAGCGACAGGTTTAAAAATCGAGCTTCTCTAAATCACTGTTAACTTTAAAACACTGTATAAACATGGTAACAGATTCAGATTTGATTTGAATTTGATATAAGCAAATCTAAATCAATTTCAGGAACGATACATTTTGTACACTGCCTCAGAGCAGATTTCGATAGAACTTTAAATAGCATTAAATTTTCCTTATTTATTTTGTATGAAAGTGCTGTGAACAGCTGATCGGCGAAACTAACAGCGCAGTCTGTAACGAAACGAGTTTTGAATTTGTTTTAGGAATACCCCCAGAAAGTGAGCAAAACACAACAATTTGATTTGCTCACTCTTTCTTGTTTACAGCTCAACATCATCGAGGAATTGAAATGTTTGCCAAATTTGGATGGTTAATTGAATTGTTTATTAATTGATTTCAGGCATATGTAAGCTATTACTGAGAATAAAATACTAGTTAAAGTGAAAGTGTCATAATGCATGTATGCATGTCCTGTTTGTTTGTCTGTCTGTCTGTCTGTAAAGGGTTTCTCCAACTCTCATTCAGAACCGGCTGCAGTCCGAGTTGCCCATCAGTTCTTCCGATTGCCACGACGCCGCATGGACGCAGTACATTTGGGGCAATACCACTTGCCCTTGGGCGGCTGAGTGATGCCAACACATTGGTAATGGAACCACTCGTATGGACAGGCGTCATTGTCGCAGGCAACCATGTCGCCATAGGACACTTGATTGCATGTGCAATATCGCGGCTCATTGGGATCATATGACCATTCACCCTCGTTCGTTTGCTCCACAACCAAACCGTTCTCGCTTATGGTGAGATTAGCACCCGGAGCTAGTGCCGTGCTGGGCAGTCCAATGGCAGTCGCCGTCACGCTGCTAACATTACTCGGCAAGGCGACGGGAGAAACGGCGGTAACAGCGGAGGTGGCGGCCACTGCAGCGGTTACATGCGGATTGGATGTCAGCTGGGGATTGACCTGGGGATTGATGGCCGCCAGACTGCCGTGGCTTATGTTGGCGTGCTGCAATGCAGTCGACACGTTCGACAGCATGTCCATGGAGTCCACGCTCATGGATGAGGACGATGACGTTATGGAATTACCCGATGACGAACCGCCCAGCGATTGCATGGCAATTCCGCCGGGCATTGAAATGCTGGTATTCAGTTTCCTTCAAAAACACACACAGTTAAGTATAGATTGCAATGAATATATCAGCGAATACATACTTTTTATGCTTTTTCTCTTGATGGTGAAGTTGTTGATGGTGATGATGATGTTGTTGATGCTGTTGATGATGCTGCTGATGCTGCTGATGTTGCTGATGCTGCTGATGCTGCTGATGTTGCTGATGATGTGTGTTGCTGCTGCTGCTGCTTGCCAGTGTTCCAGTCGCTGGCTGCATGCTGCTGTTGTGCGCTGCTGCTGCCGACCAGAAGTCCGTGCTGCTCGCCACGGCTGCACCGTGGATGGCCTCATAGCTGGCCTTCAGACTGGCCGTACGTCGTCCTTGTGGCATTTGTTGGGTGGCCACAATCGCTTGGCTCGCCGCAGCTGCAATGGCACTCGAGGCAGCAGCACCTCCGCCCAGCTGCTGTAGGTTATAGGTGACCATTGTGTTTCCATGGCTGCCAGCAACACCTCCACCTGCACCTGCAACTGCTGCAGCTGCTCCTGCACTAGCGATTGTCCCTCCCACGCCGACGTTATTGCTTGCAACAGCTGCTGCTGCTGCTGCATTGTTGGCATTAGTACCGAGTACGCTGTGGGCTGTGAGATTCGTGGGCAACTGGCGGACAACGTTGCCACTGAGTGTGGTGGAGACGGCGTTGTTGCTGGCGCTGTTGCCCGCTCCCGTTCCCGATCCCGTTCCGGGCATGGTTACATGTGTAGCGATGCTGTTTAAGTGGTTGCCCATGACGGCATTAACAATTGTATTGGGGTTGCCCACATTGTTGCTATTGCCGGCAACGACTGGCAACGATTGATTCAAATTTGCTCGCTTCTCCTGCACAGGCACCGTGCAAATCGTTTCCCGCCGCTTCTCCAGCTTGCGATGCCGCTGATGGCCACCAACCGAGATATTGTTGCCGGACAGGTTGTTAAGTGCGGAACTGTTGACAAGTAGGCTGCCACTATTTATTCCAGTGCTCGATATAATTCCGGCGGCACTGTTGATGCCACCGCCAATTAAGTGGTGGTTGCTGTTGTTGTTGTTGTTGATGGAGGACGTGGTGTTATAGTATCGATTCTCCTTCTGGTTGATGCTCAGCAATAGAGCTGTAGCCGCTGTTGAATTGCTGCCATCGAGTTCGAGCGAGCGCTTCTCGAGAATCTCGGTAATCCCATTGTTGTCCGCCTCCAGCTCGCACTTGAACTTGAACAGCTCGCTGTCCAGTCGTCGCAGATAGCGTTCAACGAGCTCATGGATTTGGGTGGCAATCGCCACCTTCTCGTCCGCATCCTCCATCACCTTGAAGTATTCCCCGCGCAGACTGTGAAACTCCGTGTCCATCGACTCGTGTTGCAGCTCGCCGCGTTTGCACTGCTGAAAGAACAGACGCGACTTTTTGTCCAACGAATCCATGTTGTCTGTGTGGAACAGTAACAATTTGTTTACACTCCTTTTCTCTTCTCTTTTTCTCACTGTTTATCACTTACTCTGCACTGCAAGATCCAATTCACGCATCTCTGTGAAACGGTCGCGCAACTCCTGCGGCAGATGCTCAATCACTGCAACCAAAATATTAATAAGTATTACCGCTTAACTTAAGCTTAACTTGTCGGTCACTTACTTTCCAGATAGTCTTCCAAATACAACATTTTGTATTTTCTTCTTTTCTGTGTATTAAATTGAATAAATTCTGTCAAATGACACTTATACTTATAAGTATATGTCGAAATATCATCGATATATCGATAAATATATTCTTTTTTTTTGCGATATATAGTTTTGGGCGATATAGTTATCTCTGGCGATAATATTCAATATCGATATAATTATTTGATATTATTTTGCGAAATTTTAGCCGTTGCTTTTGCCGTTTTCGACAAATTTTTTTTCCTGAAACATGAAAGCAATATTTACTTTGTCAAAATTGATAACACTGCAACCAAGCGCAAACCGTGTAATAAAAAATATGAAAACTAGTGGGAGCACAACTAATTTTAAGTGAACACACGGCATATTTTAGGTCGCGCCTAGATACATATATATTTCATCGATACTATCGATATTTTTAGTTAAAAATATCAAATATATATTATATTTTTTAATATGGAAATATTTTTGATATTGATATTTTGAAAAACATCAACATCCCTTAAGTTAAAAAAATTCCGTTCGCTAAAGCGGGCGTCAGACGGGGACAATTTTTCACCGGCGGTAAACTTTGCCATTCACATTATTCGCATCGCATTTCACATAGAGACGCCATTGGTTAACTTCTCATAAAATCTGGCAGCACTCTATCATTTCTGTATGCATTTTAGTGGCTTGAGTTGACCGACGCAAAAAACCGATGGAATAGGACGTGTTCTAATTCCTTCGGTGAGCGTCGGTTCCTAACCGACGCTTTAAATTGTTGTGTGTTCACACGAAACCTTCGGTTTTTTTTTAGCAAAAAGTGTCGGTGAAAAAATCCTCGTCTGACGCATGCTTCAGCCAAACTTCATATAAAAAAAACAGTGGCGGAGCGCAAAATAAAATATATCGTTTCAGCTCCGCTGGTGCGGTACTCACAAAAGTCGTGAAAAAGAAGTTGGCAGATAAAGTGCTGCTTTTTCAACACTATAGGCAACAGCTGATATTTCTCTGTCGACTGACCATTTGGTATGTCGTGTTCAATATAAGGACAGCCATTACAGAAATGTCAGCTGTTCGTTTTGTACCCAAGAGATAATACATTGATTTAAAAATGGCTGAATTTAAAATGATAAGAAGTGGAGAAGTAAACCATCCTATTAGAATGCGTCCCTTCTATTTCTCCTTCAGCACATCTCCGTCTCCACAATAAAATAAAACTATACCTGAAAATTGGAATTCGTCAAAATGTAATTTTTATGTACAAAAAAGCTCACCCTTTTTGCGCACAGTGTATGCACTGTGCCAATTTTCAGGTATTGTTTTTTATATTTATTTAATATTTTTATATGAAACTTAATTTCGTTCGTCACAAAATGGGATATCAGAAATTTTGGGGCTTTCGTCACTAGACTTTTACCTCGTGTAGAGGTTTTTTTTTTGTAGGATTTCTTACTCTCGAAATCAAAATCAAATCAGTATGCAAAAAGGGTTGATCGTGTATCTGACTCAGATCTGCTTAAAGCCGGTTGCTCAGAAAAAGTTTATCTTTGCTAGCGAAAAACTCCCAATCATTTGCTGAGACCGAGAGAAAGTAAGTGCTGCCAATGCAACACACAAAAATAAACAATAGTGAAATGGTAACTCTGTTGCGTCAGTTGCGCGCTTTGTTTAAATTAAACAAGGGGGCTCCACCCCCTACTCGCTTCGCTCGCGGTGAGGTGCGGCTACAGTCGAGCACGCTCGACAGTAGGATACCCTGAGCCCAGGTACTTTTTTATAAATGTTGATTTTCGACCAATTATTCCTATGGCAGCTATATGATATATGTAACCGATTTGAACCAAATCTGGTCAGAATGTACAAAACCAACATAAATGCATATTCGATCAGTTTGGTTAAGATATCTCAAAAAAACAAAAAACTTTTTCATACTAAAACTTGATTTTCGGCAGAGCGGCTGTATGACAGCTATATGATATAGTGGGCCGATTTGGACCAAATTTGGTCAGGATGTATAATACCACCCCAAATATATATCGAGTGAGATTGGTTGAGACATCTCAAAAATTAAAGAAGCTTTTCATACAAAAACTTCATTTTCGATGTATCGTTCCTATAGATCATATAACTGCATGATATAGTTGTCCGATCCAAAAATAAAAAACAAACTTGATCTGCGTACGGTATCCAGAAACATACATACCAAGTTTGAAGTCTCTAGCTCTTATGGTTTCTGAGATCGACGCGTTCAAACAGACGGACAGACAGACGGACAGACAGACGGACATGGCTCAATCGACTCGACTGTTGATCCTGATCAAGAATATATATACTTTTGGGGGTCTGCCATGCCCCCTTCTGCCTGTTACATACATTCTGCCAAATGCATTATACCCTTTTTTGCCCATTTTCAATGGGCTCAGGGTATAAAAACACACAGCTGATTAGACCACCTTGAGGAGGCATGAGGAATGGAAAATGTAGTATGTTATAGGTTTGATAACTCAATATATATAAAGTGCAGATTTCTCCACTTTTAAAAATAAAATAAAAAAAAAAGTTGTATATTCAGGGTGCAAAGATAGTTTCAGTTGTAATGTTATTGTAGATTTTTTATTCTTGTTGAATAACTCCAAACATATTTGTTGTGTTTTTAGATGAATGGCGGCCATTTTTTGCCAAATGGTGTAAGATGATTGAAAACTTCCTTTTTCTTACAGGCAGCCTAGCGAAAATTAGCTGTTTCATTAACAGTGCTGGAAACCGACAGCCCCTTAGATCTGGCAGCTCTGATTTTTTTTTTATATATGGATTTTTTTTAATGGACACCTCGCGAACAACGTTTTTCTCTCGAGAGTACTCCGCTTAAAGAAAATCGATACCAAATCTGAATCTGTTTCAGGAATACCACTATAAATTGGGATTCGAATCAACTAAACTAAATGATTTATAACCAGGGATCTTGTTCGTTCTTTTGAGTCAGTGATTAGTTCAATTAAACTTACTTCAAACGAATTGAGACAACTTGAGACCCTGCGTTAAGTCAAATAGTTTTTGCGCCAAGCAAAATTAGAAAAAATGTCGAATGAAAGTTTTCCACGCGTACATGGCTACATTGCTAACATGATTAAATATAATAGCGATTTACGCCATATATTTGTAAAACTTGAAAAAGCCTTGAAGGACAAGGAGCAATTGCTTCAAGCGAAAGACCGTAGGCTAACCGTTATAAATTGTGGTCTTACACTGTCATTAATGTTTGCATCTGTTTTTTTTTAGAAATTCGAGGAGCGGTGCAACTATTACATGTTGATTTAGTGCTAATCCGCCAGGCTGCGAGCATAATGCAAGAGGAAAGAGAGGACACCAACAATTGTTTGCGAATTTTGCAAACTTCCTACAGACATCAATGTGAAATTAACAGTTTCCTCGATGATGACCGAATTAAAAACATGGTGCGCTTCACAATTCTCAGCAAGCAGAACGAAGTACAGGAGAAGCTGAATATCATAGAGGAGGAGCAAAACGCCGATTTGGAGTGCAAAGCTGCCATGGAACGTCGTAAAATCGGTATGTACGCGTAATATTTGTCATTATGTACATTGTCATACACTGTACAGTTTTGTGCAACTTGTCACTTTAAAGCTCGTTTACCAACACTGATTTGGTCACCCGGTCACAAATAGCTTCTGAAACATCTCTATAAACTTCATCCTAGAGGTGCTGAGGAGTGCAAATAAAGGACCGTAGAAAATTTTTTTTTTTTTAAAAATACCGCGACTTAAAAAAAAAATTTTTTACTGCAGCGTTTGATTTTTACGATTGCACACACACTTCATGGGCAGATATATCTTATACATGCTTCTCGAGTGCACTTCGAACTTCTTTTGGAATTTGAGCTTGGCTAAATATTGCAAATAATTATCTATTTTCATTTGGAGTTGGCCCAGCCTAATAGACATTTACCACCAATTTTTTCGGCTAAAATTCATGATAAATTGCCCTCTATTTAGGCGGTTTTTTTTTTTTTTTAATTTGGAGTTGGTCCAGCCAGTACATCTTGGTCCAGCCTAATAGACTGTTACCAAACAAAATAATTCATATAATAATTGAAATGTTATAATTAAGAGAACAATTTTTCACAAGGTAAAAGTATAGCGACGAAAGCATTTCTATTCCATATATATTTCATTTTTTATAGTGAAGGAACTTCGTAAATGTCAGTTAGTTTTGAAAGAGACAAAGGAAGATTGTTTGAACACTGAATTGGAAAGTCAGCAACTTGATCACCAGTGGAAAATCAAAACAGAGCGAGCCACACAGCAGCGCAACAAGTTGATAGTATCATTAATTGAGACGCGCAAGAAAATCGACGATGTGTCGGCAGTGAGTATCTTTTACACAATATGAATATATCGATCAACTAATATCATCCTCTTAACAATAGATTTTACAATTTAAGGTGCCTAACGTGTACAAGCCATCAATGCAGAGACTGTGTCCCAAAAGGGGTTTAGTTGTCCGTGGAAAAAATAGTCCGTTTGCCTTGCAATCAGCAATGGACTTTCTAAAAAAATATACTTGTAGAGTTGCGGAGAACTTAAGCGTTACGAATGCGAACGTCAAGGATATGGATCAACCACTTCGTTCTATATTAGTGGTCAATCGTCCTCAGGAGGGCTGTAACGAATCTGAAAGCCCCACAAAGAAGGTGCAATTTGCAACACTGCCGTCTCCACTTCACGAAGACGAATCTTCTAATGTGTCTCTTGAAACTATGATGAACCACTTATTAACTACTAATACACTTAATGCACAATCTCCTGAGTCAGACAAAGAAAGTCTTTTGCCCGAGCGTGCTATTATAAATAGAGTCGAAGTGTTGCCCACCCTGAATCTGAAGCTACAAAATGATTCTAATGCTTTTGCTGCTTCGGGACTCAGTGATTCAACCAATCCGAACAATTCTGTGACCAATATAAGCTTTAGAAACGATTTCCCATCGACTGAATCCATGGAAGAAGATTATTCTGTCGAAAACACCTTTGATGACACACGCCAATTGCCGGAAGATGAGTTCGAATATAATATTGTCAGCGAAACAAACAAAAATGATAGTTTTTTTTTTAATGATGAAAACATCCCAAAGTCACGCTATGATCTCTAAGATGGTAACTGGAAACTTGAAAAGTTAAAATTAATGTCAAGCAAGACATCTTTGAAGTTTTATTAATAATGTTAACATACTCGTATATTTTGAAGTTGTTAGTTGAAGTGTTCGGTAAACTATATTATTATTTACTTAAAAAGACAGTCAGAAAAAGAGGTACAAATAAATACAAAATCTAAGTCTTGCTTATTAAATTTAAATAAAAGAAAACAATGTATATTTTTATTTTGATGATGAAAACACAAGAGATTTACGAGACATTGATCGTTCCTTTGATCTATAAGATGATAATCATGTATTGGCAACAAATTGATACGTGTGCCTTATATTTAAAGTTTTCTTAATAATTTTCACATACTCGCATTAGTTGAAGTTATTTAATTTTATTTATTAAGAACCATACAATAATTTGTATTATTATTTATTTTAAGAAACAAAGTAAGAGAAAGAAATACATATGAATAAAAGTGTAAGTTTTGATTTTTAAAGTTAAATATAATGATACTTTTTCTACAAACTAATTACAAAATTTGTAACGTTTATCTTTGTCAAAATGTTAAATTAACTAAATGTATCATGGAAATTTTATAAATTAGGCTAATATGATTTAAGCCAGACTGTTTCCACTTACATAACGGTATTTCAAAACCGAAAACAAATTACGGGGTGCTGCCTACGTTAGACGAAAATATTGCTGTTTCTGAATGAAAGCATCTACATTTGAATTGCGTGCACTTTTGCATAGCTTTAAAAAAACTAAAAATTTAAAGGAGCCATGTATCTGGCACTGTTGCCAATAATCGACCGTTAAAAAACCTGACTTTGAAAAAAGTAATATATGGAAAATAGGCAAAAATAAAATCATAAATGCTAAAAAATGATAAGCTACAATAGACCCATAACAAAAATAAAAATTATGAATAAAATGTTTTTTTTTTTAAATTTAAAAAAAACTTTGAAACCTCCCGATAGCCGATAAACAACAGTGGTATCGAAATCTGAAAGTAGTCAGAGCTAGCTATAAAATAGCTAAGTTAGCAACAGTGTGAACAACCCTATTTGGTTGAACTTGTGAACGATTCAATGCAACTCTACTACTTACTTCTTGTGGGTAGTCGTTTGTATTTATTGATGGTGAAATAAAAACATAACAATGGACATCGCCGATACAATAAAGTTTCGTGATATTTGTAAAATGTTGGAGAGAGTTAAGGCGGCGAAAAATGTGCAGCGTAAAGAAATAGTCCTCAAGCGATACTATGAATCCTTTTCCAAACATCGAGAATCGTTCCGCGAGAAATCAGGTGTAGCGGTCGATGATGAGGAGAACGGTAGTAGCAGTTTTTATTCGGTGCTGCGGCTTTTGATACCAGGCGCGGATAGAGCACGCGACAACTATGGATTGCAGGTAACCGCCTTGGGAAGACTCTACACAAGAGTCCTGCAGCTAGCCAAAGATTGTAAGTGTCATGTATTGTAATTGAAATGAGTGCGAATGCGAATGCGAATTGAAATGTTTTGTATTTTTGTCGTCGAACAGCTGACGATGCCATACGGCTGAAACATCGGACTTGGTCCTCATTTCGGGACTACGCAGATGTCATCAATTCCGTGCTGCTGCCCCGCTGTCACAATGAGCCCAGCAACCTGACGCTTAAGCAAATACACGATATGCTTGATCTGATCGCAAATGAGGACACAACCGGTATGTGGTTTCTATTAAATGTAAAACACTTTTTAAAAAACAAAATTGCCAACACATCCTTTGCAGTTAAGGAACGGGAGCTGATAGGCTTTGCTGAGCTGGCCTCGGCTGAAGAACAAAAGTGGCTTATACGACTATTGCTCAAGTCAATGAATCTGGGAATTGGGGAGCAGCGCATCTTTGATCTGTTGCATCCATTGGCCAAGGACATGTACCAGCGGTGCACAGATCTAAAGCGCATTTGCAATCTATTGGCGGATGATAAGCTATCAGTGCTGGCGGAAGCGTCGTCGAACAGAAGCAACACTGTCGTCGATTTAAATGCGTTCATCGAGCCCTTTCAGCAAATACGTCCGATGCTGTGCGAAAGGTTTCCGGGCCAGATTGAGGAACTTATGCAATCGGATGTGCTCTATTTGGAAACTAAAATGGATGGTGAGCGCTTTCAGCTGCATTACGCCCGCGGCAAATTCAAATATATATCCCGCAATGGCGCCGATTACACTAAAAGTTTTGGTGATAGCTATGATCGTGGCACTCTGACTCCACATCTGCGAACTCTTCTGCCCCTGGGCATGGAGTCAATTATACTTGACGGCGAGATGATGATCTGGGATACGCAACAGCTGCGATATCGCGAGAAAGGAGAAAACACAGATGTGAAACATTTGAAGCCGGAACGCAGCTGGCGACCGTGCTTTGTTGTTTATGATCTGCTATATCTGAACGGAGAAAGTTATTTGGATATGACCTATGTGCAGCGTGCCTACAAGCTGAAGGAGTTGCTCAACGAGCAGCAGGGCGTACTGCAAATAATGAAAGGCCACAAAATTAGTTCGCTGGAGCACTTTAACCAGCTCTTTCAACAGATGCTCGACTCCAATGCCGAAGGGATTGTGCTCAAGAAACAAAATTCGATATACAAGCCAGGAGTACGTGTGGGCGGAGGATGGTACAAGGACAAAGCGGATGTGAGTGAAATTGTCAACATATTATCAACATAAATAATCATTCGTTGGGTCTTTTTGCAGTACATCGAAGGTCTTATTACTGAATTTGATGTTCTTATCATGGGAGGCTTTTACAATCGCCATCGGACATTTATTGAATCGTTTCTATTGGGCGTACTGAAACCTGCTGATGCCAATGGACGTGATGAAGTTTACAGCATCGGTTGTGTGGCCAACAACTCGCGTCAACGCCGAGTGCTTCATCATGAACTGAATCCTCATTGGCACATTTCTAGTACGGAGCCACCACCGCTCTGGTATCACTATAAGCCCAAGGAGAAGGAAGGCTGTCCCGATGTTTGGATTCAACCCGACAAGTCGATAATACTGCAAGTAAAGGCAGCGGATTTAACGCCAAATGGCGCCTTCTTTACACCCAAATCCCTACATTTTCCGCGTATTCAACTCATGCGCGATGACAAAGTGTGGAACGAATGCATGACGCTAGATGAATACACAGAGTTGTGCCAGGTAAACAGGCGTATAGTGAATGTAAATCTGTAATACATAATGTAATTTTTAAATGTTTACTTTACAGGGTCGGGTTGCTATCAAAAAACTGAACAAACGTCATGTGGACCTTAATGATTTCACTTCAAAACGCAAACGTCAAAAATTGACGCCCGCAGAACGGAATCGCATTGGATTAACGTCTTATGAGAAGCGATACGATGTACAGCCGTTGGAAAATGGCTCTCAGCTTTTTAATGGCTTCAGCTTTTGCATATTAAGCGGCAAGCGTGGTCACAGCAAACAGCAGCTGCAAACACTTGCCGCTCAAAACGGCGGCACCATTGTTCAGAACCCATTGCCGAATGATCCGAAGTGCATTTGCATATCCGGTGATCGAATCTATCTTGTGGAACGTCTAATGCAGCAGCAGCCACGAACCAATGATATTTTGCGCATGGATTGGCTACTGCGCGTTTGCCAAAAGCAACAGATCGAGCTGCGTCCAAAGGATGTGCTGTCAGCCACCGATGCGCTGCAAGCGCAGTTTGATAAAAGCTTTGATGAGCTGGGTGACAGCTTTACGGACGTACTTAGCAGCCAACAAGAACTACAGGAGGTGCTACAGGACATTAGCAAAACGCAGCTGGATTCGAAACATGTCGAACAATCTGATTTGGATAATCTTGAGCTGGAATTGCTGGGTGCTACTAGCATTAATATATTTTCCAAACACTTTGGATACTTCTACAATCAAGACGCAGACGAGGTGTCCAGGCTGATGTTCATGCAGCATGGCGGTAAATTAGTTAGTGATTTAGAGGAGATGGACCCAACATTCGTATTTGTGTGTCCCGACCGTCTGAATCGACATTGCTTTGAGACGTGGCATCTTAAGAATTTCGCTTCGCGTAATTTCAAAACTGTGAGCACGGATTGGATACGGCAATCGCATCGAGCCAGCTGCACTCTGCCCACTGTTGACTTTCTTTTTAAATTTTAATTGTTGACTACTTACGAAAATCAATTGATTGTTTAAGCACATAAGGACATTTACTTCGGTGAAATTTTTTTTTCCATGCATGGGATTTCGGATTATTATCGTATTTTATTTATTAAATTTTAATTTGTTAACAAAATAACAATAAATTATGATTAAAAAAAAATATTTTGGAGGTATGAATTCAAAGGACACATTTATTAATTCTTTTTAATTCCATATGGGCAGTTATATATAGAATATGCATATAACTTGCTTTCGTATATCCTGACCGAAGTTGGTGCAAATCGGACCACCATATCATATAGCTGTCATAGGACCGATCGGGGAAAAATCGAGTCTTAGTATGAAAAAGTTTTTTGTTTTATAACTTGCATATAACTTGCTTTTGTAAATCCTGACCGAAGTTGGTGTAAATCGAACCACTATATCGTATAGCTACAATTGCATTTAAGAAAAAATCCAAAATAAAACCTTTTTACAAGGTAAAAGTTTATTGACAAAAGTCTTTCCATGCCACAAAATTTCTGATTTAAATTTTTGTGACGAAATATATTGAATTTAGTCCGTGAGTGATTGGGACAGAAAATTTTTTTGGCATTCTGCACATTGCCCAAAAATGCCCCGATTCTATATACCCGAACATAGCTTCAAGCTTTTGGTCTCCGTATAAATTTGTATATAAATTCCTATTTCTAGAACTAAGTAATTTGCAAATGTTTAAGACTTGATTTTATTAATTTTAATTAATTCATATCAAATAGGCGAGCTACAAGTTCACAGAAAGAGACGGCAATTACAGGGCACAGGGTTATTGGACATACTTGATATTTTGGTATTATAACAAATTAATAATTCTTTCTTATTTAACCGTATGGAATTGTATTCATTCCTTATTTCTTTATTTTAGAATTTCTAGGAGTGAGTGTGACAGCATGTCTGCTACTATTGCTGTCTCTTTCTTGGTCGCCTCTTGTTTCATGACAACAATGAAGTTTAACATTTGCGGCTGAAATACAAATGGGGGGTATATAAATATATTTCATTGTAAGTTTAATTTCAGTTGCGACAATAAGGACATCAAAAATACATTTAAATTTCCTTTGTTTTTTTTTTTGTAATTAATATGTAATATAAATACATTTTTTGTGTAACATTTCTTTCAGCGAATTATTTTTCTGTTTCTCTCTGCATTGAGTTTGTGTTTCTTGTATGGTCATTGAGAACAATGTTAACAGAAAATAGAAATAAAATACTTAAATGAAATAACATATTTATATTATTAGATTGAAGAGAGTGCCGGTGTATATCACCACTATATACAAATATATATCTATATAAAAAAAAATATTTTTTTGTATATATTCTACAGGAATATATGTATATCATCTCTGAGATTACTTTACACATATCCATAACATTTTTTTTTTATTTTCTAAAATTGGCCACATTAAAAACCGATTGAAAGCGTATGTAATTTACATACGTATATATGTATTTGTGTGTTGAAGAGATGCTGACATTATCAATATCTTTTGGATTTATTGGATTATCCATCATCATATTCTAAGGCTTTGTTTTTATTCATTTTTTCTGAATTGTAAATGGTAGCAGCCTGTTTTTGTTGTTGTGGTTTTTATTCAAATAATTCTTGGCGAAATTCGTCCTACAAATCTAATTCAGAACATTTAACATATACAATATTATATAATAAATATTTGCGTATAAATATAGTACAACATATAGTTGGTTAAAAGTACACAAATGCATATTTAAGAGGGGTTATATGTTGTTGTTTTTGTTTTGTTTTTGACAATCAATTCTGTGTGAATTATGCTCGTGCTGCTTTTAACAATTGCGAAAATTAAATTAGAAATTTTCTCATGTGATTATTTGACTGCAATATGAAAGGGAATTCTTGGACCTCTTATTTGTTTTTGTATTTAATACTAAACACACAAGGAAACATTTGGAATATGTATGTGTGTGGATTTGTACATACAAATATGCATACATACATACATATTCCTATAATTGTTGGGTAACTCTGATTTGTGGTTTACAACAACGATTAAATTCAAGTACTACTAACAGTAATGTTTACGATAATTACAATAGTAGTAATAATAATTAAAATAATTGTAATAATAGTATAATATAATAATATAACTAATAATAAGATATGCTAATGCTAATAATAAGATTAGTTACACTTTTATTTTGTGTGTTTCTTTTCATCTCAATATAATTTAAGCATTTTAAACTTTAACATTATGACAAAAAATATATATTTTTTTTATTTAAATAAAAAGTCTTTTGGAATTTTAGCAATTCATATTCGTATCAATTAATATTTAAAAACATTAATATGACGTTCATCTTTTTCGTTATTTCGTTTTCTTACCCGTTACTCGCAGTGTACAGGGAATTATGTGCAATAAGGTGCAATGAAATATGTTCTAAAATCAACTCCTAGTCCCCGCTTTTTGAGTAGAAAAATTTTGCGTATTTAGTCCTTGCAAGGACGAAAATTATGATTTAAGGACAATTTGTCTTTTTTTTTTAAAGTACTGGTCCTAACACGCGTTTTAATATCAATATTTTCAGGATCGAACCAAAAATACTAAAGATATGGTAATAATAAATGCATGCTAAAAACATAAAAAAAAACACGTTTTTCAACTCAAAAAGCAGGGACAAGGAATTGATTTTAGAACTATGGTTTCTTGGTAAAAACATCTTAGAATTGACCATAGATTACGAATATGGGGTACACTTTGTTAATTTTTTTTTGGCCCATACAAATCGACGCACTTTCATATACATACATAGCATACAACAGGGAGAAGAATCCCCAACACCCAAGTCGATTTATCCATGACCGTCTGTCCGTCGACCCGTTTCAGACCTAGATTTCAGAGATTATAAAAACTAAAGTAAACTAAATTAGCACACATTCTTCTAAGATCCTTTACTTAAAATTTTCAAAACGTCTGGCATCTAAACAATAAGAGTTAGAGACTCCAAATAAAGTGGATAGACGGGAAATATCTCCAAGGACAAAAGGGTGTTTTCAAAATAAGGTCACACCCCAGGATACCGGAAAAATAACCACCACATCAAAATTTATTATTATTAATCACATCAAGATCGGATAAATATAGCGGTAATCATGGCAGTTTTACGTTCTTAACGACGAAAGCGAGTTTTAAATTCATAGATACAATTAATATTAGTATATTTAAGTTTATTAGCTGGTAGCTTACAGTCGGGGACTTGTCTAATAGGAAAAATGTTGTTTTCGCACTGTAACTAACAAAAAGTTAGATATAATAAGTAGAAAACACTAAAGTCGAGCGTAATTAAATAAACGTATTTTGAAAATAAATAATGTAGATGTATGTACATTGTACATTTATACTTCTCTCTTTTTCGTCAACACTGCTCTAAACACTTTTTTAGTTGGGAGAATACACGTTAAAAAATGAGATCGCAAATTGTGTTTCTTTTTTCAATTTGCGGAAAATTTTTTAAATAAATCTAGCCATTTCCAAGATGACATATGCGACATTTGCACGATCTTTAAGTTAAAAAAAATATCTGAAATTAAAAAAAAAATTGCCTTGTTTGTAGTGATGTACAAATATATCAAAATATCTACACCTTGATTTTCGCGGATGGTTGCATCGTGTACTTTAACTAGATGATTTTCTTGACGATCTATCTAGTTGATTAGTCGACAACTCACTGGGTCTTATTCATCCTAGTAAATTTGCAGAATTAAGCTTAGCCGTTGAATTTTTGATGAGCGTCCGTGTAAATAAACTACAATATCGTCAAAGTTTGAATGAAGCATGAAAACAATGCAAGAACAATAAGATTTCTAATAAAAGTACGAGTATATTTTATGATTTGAAAATAAAAGAGCACGTTACGCTTTAAAAATAGCCCCAAAAATCCAATATGGCGGACACTTTTTTGAAAAATTTATCGAACTTTTAAAAATTTAAAATGGCGGATCAAATATGGCAAATTTTTAAAAAGAACGTATTTAATGGATCCGCCATTTTAAATTTTTTAAAATATACTTCAAATTCGTGTTCAGCGACCCTAAAAATCCCAGAGTAACGAGTTTTACATAAATCCGATTATTTATTCAAAAATTGTCCGGCATATTTTATCCGCCATTTTGAATTTTTTTTAAATTAACTTCATATTCGTGATCAGCGACCCCAAAAGCCGGTAACGAGTTTCAAGTGATTCCGATAAATTTAGTGATCAGCGACCCCAAAAATCCCCGAGTAACGAAATTCACCCCAATCCGATTGATTTTTCATAAAACTGTCCGCCATATTGAATCCACCAGTTTGAAATTTTACAAAATGGAATTCGTATTCGTGATCAGCGACCCCAAAAACCCGCGGGTAACGAGTTTCAAGCGAGTGCGATTAATTTTCGAAAAAGTGTCCGTCGTATTGAATTTTCGGATTCGGATTCAGCGACCCAAATCAGATCAGCGACCCCCAGATCAGAACACACCTTTTTTTTTGTGTGGCTGTGTGATTTTTGTCCATGTATAAATAAATGTATATGATTAAAAAATGAGCCTATCATCGCTTTCAAGCATTGGGTCTCTTGAAATGCCCAAATGTCAACTTTGGGGTCTCTAGCTCTTATAGTTGCTGAGCTTGACGCACTCATACAGACATACAGACGGACGTAGCTAATATATTCCCGTTATGTTGTATACAAATTATATGTACATACTTATATATTTTGAAAATTAATAAAATATTTGAAAAAACAAATTAGAATTCAACTTTAAAAATGTTTCAGTATAATATCGCAAAAAAAAAAATAATACACAAACTAAGATAAAAAATTAATTTAATAGTTTAAATTTACAAGTAAAATTAAATTAACTTCATTTACGGCAATTGTATAAATTTTTGTTCATTTATAGTGCGTTTGTTTATTTTTTTAGTTATGGTGTTTGCTTGTGTGTGTTTCTATTAATGAATACATAATTATGGCAGTTGTTATCAATATTGAGATAATTTGACTTTTGTAAAAACAAAAAAAAATCGATTTATGTTTACTAAAAACAAACGTTTAACAATTGTCGCTATACCTATAAGTGGGTGCATCTGTGCTTATGTTGTGCATTTGTTTCTTTGCATCTCTCGTTGGTGACTAAATATCAGAATTTCCTGTTTAACCAAAAAAGAAAAAAATAAAAATAAAACATTTTGGTCTGTATTAAACTCTTCTTGTGGTGGTGTATGTGTGTGTGTGTGTCTAATTCTATGCTTAGGATTAGGCCTGTTTGATTTTCCTTTAGCTGATGAAATAATCCAATAGATAAATTTGTTGATCTGTTGCCGTTTAAACTGAAATAAGAAATAATAGCATTGGTTATTGATTTTTGTCAATTTTACAGTATGAAGTTCTTAGAGACCTACATAAATATGTAATACATATACACATACAAGCACAACAGTTGCAGAAGATTTTATACCTTTGCTGAGCGATTATAATACAAAAGAAAATGTATAAAATGCAATTTTGTGTCATATATTTTTAGAAGAACGCCTGTTTTCATGAATTTCTCATGGAATCTTGTTAAGGAAATGTTAGAGAATCCTTAAGGAATTTACAGCGAAAATTGAGGAGGAATCGCAATTGAATATGGGTAAACAAACGTTGGGGATTCCCTAGGAAATTTTTCTCAATGTTTTACATACAAGTTTCTTAAGCATTCCTTGAAGATTTCATAAATTTTCCTTGAGGTTTCGAACCGACTGTTACCGATAAAGACACAAATGCACTATTTAATCACATTCACTCGAAATGGGTACGACAAAGCAGGTATTATAGTATTAGGGTCACTATTAGTTATTCAGATACTTACGCTGATCGAAGGTGCTCGGGTTGATATAACTGATTAGATCCTGATCGGACATTGTGGTCAGTTCCTGTGGTATAGGTGGTTGCACTGCAACGGCAGCAGCAGCCGCTACGGCTCCAACAGCTGCTGGTACTATGCTGCCAGCGGTACTGGGTGCGGATGCCTGTTGAGTCATTACAGCTCCATTGGTGGTAACGGCAGCGGTAGCGACTGACTTTTGCAAAGCATTTTCAGAGGCAAGTGCTACAATTAGAGATTCTTGTGGTGCGGGCGGCACAACATTTGGCAAATGGACAGTGGACAGCGATGGAAAGACTCCGGCGGCAGCAACTGCAACCTCTGTAGCGACCGTTTCGGGTGTCGTCGAGTGATTTAGCAGTAGATTGACAAGTGGATCACCGCCACTTGTCGCTGGATTAGCGACTGTTTGCTGTTGCTGGTGTTGCTGTTGATGATAATGATGCTGTTCCTGCTCTTGTGTGGTTATAAAATCCGCAGCAGCCTTAATAATCATGTTGCTGACCGCCGTGGAGGTGGCAGTAGCGGCTACCTCCGGCTGCATGACAGCTGGTGTCGGTGGTAGGGCATCACCGACATCTACCTCAACGCCAACACCAGCAGCAGCATTCGGTGGACTCATCATAATGTTGCTCAGAGCCAATGCCGCAACAGCGGCATCCTGCTGAGTGGGCTCCGCCTGCATTGCAATATCGTTCAGTATGGAATTGGCCATGGTGACCTGATGTGGTGCTAATATGTTGGGCACCACCGCAGTGGCGGCACCATTCGCCGAACAGAGTATGGTCGATGGCGATACTGCCGGATTCATGATGATGTCAGTGGAAAGAGCACCGTTGGCATTCGTCACAGTAGTCGCAGTTGGTACTGCTGCCAACTGTTGCATTGGCAGGCCAGCACCCAATGCTGCTGCCGGCTCTGAGTTTAGTATAATATCTTGCGATAGGGGCGAACTATTCGGTGAAGTTTCGCTACCAGAATGTGAACTGCTTGAGTTGTTACTGCTCAAAGAAAGGCTTCGTTTTAGGACATTCGGCGTGACCGTTGCTCCAGACGTGTGTTGGTGTTGGTGCTGGTGCTGGTGTTGGTGTTGGTGTTGATGTGCATGCGTAAGCACGCCCACCTTTTGTTTCAGAATGTCCGTGAGAGCATGATCAATGGCCGCAGAGGTAGTAAAAAGTGCAGGCTCACTAGTACCGTTGCTATTAACCACAGACGTTGATTTGGTCAAGTCATCAATGAACTTGTGAACATTGACGGCCGACTGTTGCTGTTGTTGCTGCTGCTGCTGCTGCTGCTGCTGCTGCTGCTGCGGTGTCTGTTGCTGCTGCTGCTGTTGCTGCTGCTGCTGTTGCTGCTGCTGTTGCTGCTGCTGCTGTTGCTGCTGCTGTTGCTGCTGCTGCTGTTGCTGTTGCTGCTGTTGCTGATGCACCACATGCTTGACAATCTCGTTCTTTACGGCCAGCTCAACGGCAACGGCCACCGCAGCGGGATCCAAATCAACGGCAGCTGCCGTTGCGGGAACTGCAAAGCCAGGCAGACTGTTGGACTGATCAAACATGATGGTGTCTGGATGCAAACTGGGTTTTCTTGCATAGTGGGCGTGATATTGCAGCGTATTGGGACTGCACGGATTAAGCGCTTCCGGCGAGTGCAGCGCCTCAGCGGTCAACGGACTGTGCGAGCTGTTCTCGTCGAGAAGCTCGCTTTTTAGTGCCGCCTCGGCATTTAGATGAACCATCTGCTGGTCCGTAATCATTGGCGTACCGCCAGACAAGGATGAACGTCGTAGTCCCATCGGTATTTGGGTTGTAATCGGTGGTGGCATCATACCTGAATCAATCTCATGCTTTGTCTCCACAACGTTTGCGCCAGCGGCAGCGGCGGCAATGGTGACACTGTTGGCCCAGGCAGAGTTGCTAGTGGCAGCAGTGCTTGTGTCCATAAAACTGCCAGCATCTACAAGTACAAGAGATGCATATTTAATACACAGGTTGTGGAAATTACGTGGTGGGTTGGTTGGGGTGGGCAGGGGTCAATTGGTCGTGGTCGAGGACGAGTCAACTAAAAAAAAAGCTTGAACAAAATCAAATAAAATAATAAATTTAATTGTATAATAAAGAAAATCTAAAAAAATTAGCGCAAAGGGGTATAGGGGGCAGTATTACATCTGAGTGATGTGCTTACAATTAAGGAGTGGAAATAAACACAAAGTTGACAGAGAGAGAGAGAGAGAGAGATGGATAAAGAAAAAGGAGATGGATAGAGAGAAAGAAAAAGAGACAGAATGAAAGAGAGTGAGACGGACAGAGTAGAGCTGGGTAATTTCGATTCTTTTGCAAATCGATTTAATACGATTTTTATCAGATTTAATCGATGAAAAAAAAACAATATTTAATTAAATAGATTAAGTACTTCGCGTCCAAAATGTGACACAAGTAGTAAACTAAAAACATCGATGCCATACTTTAACTGTCTAATCAAACAAAGATTATTATGCATTTCACAAAACAAGTTTAAGCAAACAATTTTTTTTAAATCATTATATAAATGTTCACAAAATTAATAGAATCGATTTAAATTTAGAAAGAGAGAGAAGGATACAGGAGAAGAAGATTGAAAAAGTGGTAAACTGACTCGTGGTGTGTGCAATAGAGAGAGCAAATGTTTGCATTTCCTATTGCTTATGTAGCTACATATATAGACAAACTTAGTGCTAATACTTAAACTAAAATATTGCTCTCTATTGCAACACATTCACGATATATAGTGTGTATATTTGGTGGATCTTGTCATGAGTGTTTTGGCTTGGCTTTTGGGTATTTTTTTTATGGGTAACTTTTGCTTGGGTTAAGTCTTATGGCTAATAGAGCCTAAATCTTAAAGTCTACTTAATAAAAGATAGTATGTATGCATGTATGTATGTATGTATGTATGCTTATATGATAGTATTCAATTGCTCTGCAGTTGTTTTTGGAAATTGCTTTGATCAAATTCAAATTCACATTCACAAATACATAAACATTACGTTATTAAATAAAAGTTGTCATTACACACAGCAATCTTTAAAGCTCGCAACCTACGATCGGGAAATGAAAGAAAACATTCTTGCCAACCTATTCAAATAAGCCAACGATTTTTGTGATCCAATCCAAATGCAATGCTTAGTATGATAATCACATTTAAAAATGTGCAACGAACCTGTCGATCTTTTCTAATGCAAAGAAGCTACAAGTTACAGTACAAAATAAATGTATATATGTATCTACCTCCATCTATGCAAAACTATCAAACTATCTTTCATACATCTCACACATCTCCACAAGTGCACTCATTCAAAAGATCATAGTCAATCTCAAAAGCTCACAGTCACGATCACAGTCAAAAATTCACTCAAAATCCATTCATATCAAAGCAATTTCATAAACACCTTAATGCTATTTAAAATCTATTTTTATAAACAACATATTTAAATGCGTTTCTATGCACTTATCTTAGATCTAGTTAAGGGCTTTTCTTGTTTAATGTATATGGTTTATGAGTATGTAAGTTTAAATGGGCGATTTATGTGTGTATAGGGTTGTTGTTGAGTATGGTGGATAAAGTTCGCTGATTAGTACGATAATGCTAAAAAATAGGATTGAGTGCAAATGTATCTTATTATCATTTAATAGTAGAATAACATTAAACCAGTGTTGTTAAAAAATGGATAATGAAACACTTTTTTGTATCACATGTGATAGGATAAAATACATTACAACCTACTTTCGGCTACACTGCATTAGACCCAAACACCAACATTATAAATCATTTTCCAAATGAGTCAAGGATCAGATCAACTGCACCACCACCTGCAAATTCGTAGTTGAAGATTTTCTGAGCATAATACTGACGCTATGACCTTTGGGCTATGTCTGAAGTGTTAATGTACTTTTATTATACATACTTAATTAAACATAGAGACTATGAATGTTATGGACCATGTTTTTTTTTAGGAAGGTGGCATTTGTCCTTTTGGGATAAGATGAAATATAAAAACGGCTATCACAAATGTTTTGATTAATGCTAATAGCCCCATTCATTCCACTCGTTAAATTAGCATTGTTAAAATTTGATGCTGAGATAAGCTGAATTATTTGCTGTCGAAATTGTTTAAATTGTGGTTAGCAATATCCAGGGTGATTAAATAATTGTGAGATTATCTGTGTATTGTATGCACAAGTGTAGCTCGACTGTATTCTTTCCTACTATGTAGTATGGTGTTGGCCTATCTTGTCGAAACGGATTAAGCTTATCTCAGTACTCAGATTTAAGTATGAAGTGAATTATTTGGTTACTACTAAATATACTATATATTGACGAAGTTATAGATAACAGTTAAAGCACGACAGGACTTAATGATACATTTTGCCATCTTGAAATATGAGTGTTTAATGTACTTATGTATGTATAAATGAATAACGATTATGATCTTTTGTTTGGGTAGTTTATAATTAGTATGTATATGTAGGTTATAGACTAGTATTAATGTAACTATTTCTTTGTTTGTAAATGTTTTCAAAATGTCATAAGATAAAACACAACAGGACTGCATGACATATTCTGCATTTCTGAAATGCAGCAAGATACCGAAAAACGACCTTGGACATGTCGTTAATGAGTGTGTATTATATACTTATATATGAATTAAGAGTATTAAGTGTTATGTATTTAGTATGTTTATGTAGGTCTTAGACTAATATTAATAAATGAATGAAGCTAAGTTTTTTTTTTTTGTTTTTTGTTTTTTTTTTTTTTTTTTTTATAGATATATGTGTTTGAAATATCAAACGAGGTCAGTAATTAAATACTTTTTCTCAGTTTTGTTCAGTATTTCTATTTTTTTTTTTATAACCAGTACCCTAAGTGGTGCAGTAGAAGCGGCGTGAGGCTCCATGTTGGGTCTCTCGAGTGGTTGCCGATGAGAAGTTGAGTTGATTTCGCTGGTGCGCAGGGTTGAAGGAATCCGGGTCGTTTTCCTTGACGCAATGCTGTAGATCATCTGTATCTGCTCCCTGCAGTTTTCCTGAACATCAAGTAAAGATCTGGGTGTGTTTTTTTTTGTATTAGGGTTTCGACCCCTGTAGATATTCTTGTGTGCATAGCTTCGAATATAATTATTTTTTATATTTCCTTATCATTGCTTTCCATTTCAGATTTGCCGCTTTTATCGTAATTGCTGCCTTGCTGTTGGCTTATTTGAATAATTTGGTTTGGCTTGCGTTTTTTATCTTGATTTTGTAATTGGGAAATATATGTTCTTGACTAGATTTTGCATATTTTAGCACTCAAAATGGTTACATATTTGACTATATAGTATATTGAGCACCTAAATTGCTAAGAGAAGGGGGAGGAAGAATAAAGTAAAAATATATATATGTATATTTTTTTTTTATTGTTGTAATTAGTGTTGCGAAATATTCCTGCTGGGTTCCCTGAACAAGAATTATAATGACTGCCTTTATTATCTTAATCCTCATCATATTCTTCTTTTTTTTCATCTTCTGCATCTGCTGTTGCTGCTGATTTGCTGCATTTTTGTTATCGGGTTTCGGTTATCGATTATTTGTTGTTTCGTTGTTTGCTGCGGGCGATGGCTTCGTGTGGTGAAAGAAAAACTTGATCAAGACAACTTTGCATTCTTCCACAAAAATAACACACAATTTTCCACTCACTCTTTTTCAACCAGACACACACTGACTTACAGAATTACACGCACAGACATATGATTTTGATATTCAGCAGCTGTAGTGAGACCCCGAATTGTAGAGGATATTTCGACAAGCTTAGTTCAACGGAGACACATCTAACAACGCATTGTTCTCCACTCAAAAAGAACCGTTCTTAACTTTGATATGAAAGTAAGGAATTACTTTGGCTTCTAGGGAATTCCCACAAACACAAACAAAAGCCTGGAAACTTATTTCACACATTCACACCGCACAGTTGTCTAGATCAGTTTTCCTCGATGCTTCATTCAGTTGTATCAATAAAAAATTAAAGAGAGTACAATCAGTTTTGCGTATTCGAAACTCTCTCTGTTATTGTGAATTGGAAGGAAGTTTTTGAAGCGTCACAGGGTTTTGTAGCGTCGCCCGTTATTCATTGATGTTTTATTGTTATTATAATTATATTTCTTATATATTTTTTTGTGTTTTTCCTGTGAAAACATAATGCCCTAACAAATTTATATATTATACCTTAATTATTTTAAATGTGTTTTTTTTTTTATATACTTTTATAATTTAATTTTTTTTTTAGTTTTCGACGCAACTTGAAATACTTAACTATTACATGATCGTATTTTGTTATAGTTTCATGCGTTATTCTGGGTCGTTTGCCGAAATATGGCAGTGTGTTTGGAATTGATAAGAAAGGCAGGCAAATGTTTAATTAACAATATCTGAATGTGTTGAATGCGAATTTATATTCTTGTAAATTGCAAATCAAACCCAAGTGTATCCAATATCCAGAATGAGGTGATGATGCTATTATATATTAAATGATTATTCATCAACCCATAAAGAGTTTTTAAAAATAGAGTGTTGATAAAATTAAGTACTTTCTTTTTTTAATTATGTTATGAAAGTAGCATATAGTAAAAATTGCTCAATTGACAGATACCGGCTGGAAGGGTATAGTTTTTCAGGCGAATATCTAAAATTTTATGGATACAGGACATTATTAATTAGTTTTCTTTCAGTTACAATTTTCAATGTAATTAAAACAGCAGCAAGGACCCCAAAAAATTTAAAACGGTAATGGGAGCATTACCATAATGTTACAAAATTATTTTATTTAAAAGTGATCAATAGAAGTTTAATTTTATCGGAAATAATAAAAATTTGCAGCTGCCTCCAGCAAACAAGAAAGTGTTAAGTGCGAAAGGTTACAAAATCAACTTTCCCACAGAATAACGCATAAAGGCATTAAATGTTCAGATATGCTAAATTGTTGTAATTAAAATTATAGATTATCAATTGTTTGTTTTTTGAATTGCCTATACTAGTACGTATCTAATTAGCTAACCAATATACTCGATTTATGCAAGTCACGTTGAAAAAATGAAAATATTTTATTTGGCTTTGCGTTTTGGGATTGGTTTTTTGATATTAAGCTAACTATGGTTATGAACTGAGGTTCGTTCATCCCGAGTACGTACATATTATATGCTGGATATACATACATACATCAGTGTTCATGCTCTAGTATATATATACGAGTATTTATGTATGCATGTACGAGTATGTATGTATATATGTATATATGTATTATTGTATGTATGTATTGAACAAACGATTGATAGTGCGTTTAACTGGCGTGGCCTGCCTTCGACTACCTGTCGGATTAGTGTTGATTTGTATTTTGTTTCGTGTTCTGTGTTATGCTTAATGTGTGTGCATTGCTGTTTTTGTTGTGTATGATCATGTTTGAATCGCGCTTGAAACGGTTATGGTTCATAATGCCTGCGGGGGGCTGTGTTTTATATAGAAATAGTCAACAAATAAATACCTTGGCTATGCATTGTGCTACTTAACGTGCTGGCCGCCGCTAGCGTCGTATAGCTGCCCTTGGGTGTGTAGGTGAAGGTGTGTGGCTCGCTTTTCTTGCCGCTCGAGATAATTGACACTTGAACGGAGACTGGCTTTAACAGATTCTGATGCAGATACGGAGGCACTGTGCAGATCAAATGCGTCTAGGTAACCCAAGAGGAAAATGCTAATATATCATTAAGTATATTCATATTCATTTCATACCTGGTGCAAATACTCCTTATCAGGCAGAACGCTTTGTTCCCAAAGTGCAGATGCTCCACCGATTAGCTGCTGTCGAACGGCTATTTCCATTGTGGGATCATCGGCATTAACACTGTCGTAGGTCTCCTGGAACACAACATGCGTGTCCTTTAAAAAGTTTTTGCCAATAATAAACAACTCCAAGCCACCATCCACGGGACAGGAATTAAGTGATTTTTTGCATATCTCTGGAACGCCAGGTGGCTGAGCTGTCAGTTAGGAAAAAAAAAACAGAGATTATAGTGAAAATGCTTAAAATTTAAAAAGCTTAGCTAAGAGTAACAGCCAAATTATATTTGTAACAATACACATACTTTATCCGAAACATTTGACAAAATCCCATTTTAAACATTAAAAAAAAAAAATTAAAAAACATTTCTCATTAGTTGCTAGCACTCCCTAACTATAGTTCATTTTGATCCAGCAATAACTTTAGAATAAAAGATTTGATATTGAATAAAGATTTCTATCGCTTCAAAAATCTAAAAATGTTTGTTCTACAACTTTTTGAATTTCCCGCTAGTTTAGCGGGAAAATGCTATTTCCCGCTAAAAATTGAAACCCCGCAGTTTCCAAACCGTAAAACCTACAGATACGTACTATATATCGTTGGAAAGGTATTAGATATTATATTAAATTTATGTTCTAAAGTACTCAGGTTACAATTTACAGGTGAAATAAAGTTTTTTAGCTTATTTTATTTGGCGACTTATGACAAAACTGCTCTAACGATTTTTATTTATTTTCAATATGTTGTAAAGTTTCGCGGTTTTTTGTTTTGGCTGAGGGGTTTGGAAGAAATTACCTATTAACTGAATATAGACGATAGACAAACTCCAAGTCGAAGAAAGCGGACTTGTAAAACCAACAATAGAATGTACGTTAATTTATTTAAATAGAATTAATAATAACTATAAGCTTCAATATTTTAATGTTTTTTTTTAATGTTTAAATGTTCATTGTAGTCGCCCTGAAGACGACTACCGATGGTGGTCGAAATATATTGGCAATTAGAATAAAAACAAACATCACCTCGAGCCAGCTAACCAACTCAATTTATATAAATAAATGTTAACTAGAGCTTTAAAAGGAATGCTCTCTATATGAAGGATACTTACTGCAAATGATGGGGTTAGAGCAGACCTGTAACGACTCAGTGGTACCATCATCGCGTGTTAGCTGAGTGCGAAATACCATGCGACAACGAGTCGACTTCTTCTTGTTCTTTTGCGCCAAGTGCTCCGGAAAGCGATGTTCCACATCGACATTGCGTTCCTGTTGGATATTTTGCATTATGATTGAATGGATCGGAATTAAGAATATGATTGCTTACCTTTAGTATACCAACGCAATCGCAGGTAATGGTCATGTCTGTCTCTGGCTTAAAGTCGATCTCAATGACCATGGTACCATCGACTTTCTTCTCATTGCACTGTGTTGAGTTTTTGCCAGCAACTTTGCAGGCCTGATAGAACATGTGCGGCGCTACGCGTCCAATGTCTGTGCCAATGAACACCTGTAGCACTGCCGCCTTATCGTAGCCGGTTATCCGGACAATGGGAAATCCGTTACCACTGCGATCCTTAACGGCACCACGACTGCCTTCGGTCTGGTATCGAGCTCGATGCTGTTGCTCTGGTTGTGAAACAATCTCCAGTTGTACTTGACCATCATTAGATCTGGCGATGCTGTTCAATGGCGTTGTTGGTTGCCTCTTATTTGCCACACGTGCCACAGTGCGCGTCCCAATAAATCTGATGAGGGGAAAATTTGAAAATTTAAAGAAGCGCAATCAATAAAAATTTGTAAGCTATGTATACTCGCAGTTCAAAATTTCAATGGAAAAGCTGGACAACTGTGAGGCCATTTCAAATGTTCAAAATGTGGCCGTTTTGTATTTATTTGTCTAAGGATCGTAAAAAATGGCAAGGGTGTACTTTGAACTTTTCTTAGACTTTGGCGCAGATGTTGCATCCTACAGAAAAACGTTTGTAGTAGTCCATATATGTATGTATGTATGCAAAAGAATGCTATGTATATGTGTGCGTGTTTAGCATATGTGTTTAAATGATTTATTATCAAGAATTTAGTGCTACATGTGGTGCCCAGGATGAATTAACTTGGATACGCACAAAACCAATGAGTCAAAATGATATATGGCTATGCAACACACACATACACAAAGCACAGACACACGCACATGGATACCGTTTTCCACAACAATATATTTATGTATGTTCAATTTGAATTTGGAATAAAAACAAAAGCCAAATCGTTGGTAATTTTGCTTTTCTTTTCTGCTATTCTCCATTGTATTTCTGTTGTTGTTTGTAGAAAAGCAATGAAAATTAGCAACAAAAAATGAAAAAAATAGATGAAATATTTATACAAAACTGATTCAAACAAAATTGCCGAAAAATCAACGCTGCACTTTGCAGTTATTGTTTTGTTTAAACAATTATTTCGAATTCAATTTTTACTTTTTGCTTTACTCATAGTTATCATACTTATGTTTGCATGTATGTTGTATGTAGATACACATATACACATATAATAGAAAGTCAATCAAAGAATCGACTAATTTTTTAATAAATGTTTTTCATTTGTTAAGAATTTAGAAATTGTGCGAGAGATTTGAAGCTAAGTTTTTAATTATAGTATTTGTAATTTTTTTTAGTTAAATGATTAAAAGAACACACTAAAAATATTTAGCGAATATTCTGTTGTTAAAACAACGAAGACCTCTTAGATTTTACGACTAGATTTCTTTTTAAATTTTCGTTTTTTGTTCCTTTTGCGATATTTCATATTTTTTGTATTTGCAGTTTTTGCTGCCGTAGAACTTGTGGTTCTGATAGTGGCTGTAAATAAAACTCCGCTTACTTTGGTACGCTGTTGTTGTTGCTGCCGATACCGTTGCTGTTACCACTAATGTTTTTGTTGTTGTTATTGGAAAGTGTTTCCACTGAGATAATGCGTGTTGTACTGCCGTTGTTGGCGTCTTGGATGCTGGATTCCTGTCTGTCAGCTGTAACAGTGGCAATCTTTCTAATAAACTCATCCTCGCTGCAGGCATCATCATTGCTGAGCTCCACTTGGTTGCATTCCAGTTTTCTTCGTTTAAGATGCTTTCCACCGCGACCACCACCTGCCGGTCCTCCGCCGCTCTCCTGCTGCAACAAAAGTAATCCAGGATAATGAAATTGCTGAGGCTGGTGGTGATGCTGCTGCTGCTGGAAATGATGCTGTTGCTTTTGCTGTTGTAAGGCAAAGGCATTCGGGGCAGCCACCTCTGCATCCTTGTGGCTCATGGCTACATTGAAAATGCCGCCAAAGAGCTCGGAACCAATTGTTGCCGTTGTCGCACTGTCTGTTCCAAAGCCCGTATCTTCGTCACTGCCAGTTGCTGTAGCCATCTCCTTTACATATGCTGATGATGCTGGTGCGTCCGGTTCAATATCATCCAGATAGTTGAGCATTTTCTTTGCATGACGCGATCTACATACATATACACACATACATTGGTATGCTTCTTTAGTTCTTGATTTAATAACAAATTATGCTAGTACTCTAAAGTGTGATCAATGTGATTTCATTTTGTAGACATTACTTGCGTTTTTTGTCCATCAATTACAATCAACAGAAAAATGTCCAGAAATTTGGTTAATAACTAGATTTAGTTATTTTGTTATTAAAATCAAACTTATGTAGAGTGAAGTGAATTTAACTTTTTTTCTTCGAAAACGCTGTATTATCAATGCATGATACAATATAAAAGCAATGTTTAAAAAATATTAATTTTTTTAGAGATCATTTTGAGGTGGCGCTTCTACGATTGATTTAAAAAAAATCTGTCAAAATCTCAAAAGATAATAATTTTTAAAGTACAGTCGCACTTCCGTAACTCGAACTTCTATAACTCGAATTTTCTCTAACTCGAACAAAATTGAGTGGCAATAGCGTTTACTCAGCAAACAATTCTGCTCCCATAACTCGAGATTCTCCATAAGTTAAACATTTTCTTTGGATAATGGTGATTCGAGTTAGGGAAGTTCGACTGTACTTATTTTTTTTTCTAAGTTAACCCTAGTTTTTTGCCTTTTACAACTATATCAACTATAAAGATCGATTGAAAAACATCGGACTTACACTCAAGTACGTAGAAGTACCAGTTATAAAATTTGTAAAACACAAGTACCTGTCAAAAAAATAATGTAATGATCTCAGGATGCCCTCCAAAAAAATATTTTTTTCAAAAGATATTGCTCTCATATCGTATCATCCATTGATAATACAGCGTTTTCGAAAAAAAAGTCAACATCACTCCACTCTAATTGCCTACATCTATTGTGATCAAGTTTATGTGATCACACACTTTCATTAAAATGTTTGGTACTTTGATTTTAAATTAATCAGAATATTGTGTTGTAGTCGGACGCTTTTTACTAATGCCTACAAAAATTATATCTACAGAGTTTTTTTGTTTGATCAATTTCAAATATTGAAACTTTTAAAGACGAAGCGTCGTTTTTAGCCATTATAAACAAAAAAAATAACCGAATTAATTGGTCATCCGCCTTACAGACCCGACTTGACACCCATTTATCCCAAAAATATCAAATTAATTGCAAAGTCAACGAAGGGGCTATTAACCGATTCAATTTATCAAAAATTGATAGTTGATATGTAATCAACGCTTTTTAAGTGTTTTTTTTTTTTGTTTTTATCGCGAATATGAATACTGATCTCTTTGAATGTAACTGTTATTTTGAGATCAAAAAACATACTTTAAGCCAGTGTTTAAAATGGTTCATTCGAATTGTCAAAACAATGAAAGTTTGCACTGTTTCCTTCTTGATCATTTCATTCATTAAGCAAAGTATGTATTATGTTTTGAAAGTTTCAACATTTTTATAACAAGCTTTATTTTTGTTTATACTAAAACCATACCAATATTTTGACCTGAAAACATTCAAAAAGCGATAGCCGTTACGAAACCGATATAAAACGATTTTGCGTAACCTGTAAATTATTTTTATAAAATTGAAACAAATATTTTATTTACAATATATACGATTGTAGCAAGTGTTGTTGTGTTAATACAACTTGCACTGGGACACGTAACCAAAATCCCAAAAGGGAACATAACAGAAAATGAAACTGATAGTAGTTACTGTTTGGTTGTTTGTTTGGAGTTTCATGTTCGATGGTGGGCCCAATTTTTCATGATTTTTGCAAGGAAGTGCGTTGAGTTCTATCTTCCAAATATTTGCCATGTAATATAAAATAACCTAAATGAATTGATTTTGAAAATTCAGATGAAAAAATTTATGATTAATACCAAATTCGAAACAAAAATTCTGAATTTTTTGGTTAATACTAAACTCTTTTTAACAAATTCAAGCACTTTAAGTATGTAGCTTTTCCCCTGCCGCTTATCTGATAATAGTGGAATGTAATAAATATACAAAATTAAAAAATTTTTTTTAAACAAATTATGCATTATATGTACGAGGCATTGTATTGACATTCAAGGTGATACAATTGAGCACATATGTGTATTTTAAATAAACAAGTGCAGTTATAGTATTACATATTTCATAACATAATTTGATATTAGACAACGTGCCCCACTCTGAAATCCTAACTTAAGCTTAACTCACATGTAATTCTTATCGAGTTAAAGAATAGCATAGTAAGTAAAAAAGATATATTGAAAGTGGTGAGGCAAAAGACAAGGAGGAATGATTAATGAACAAATTGGTAGCACCCAGTTGAATCAATCCCATAAAGCATTTAACTAATATTTAGCATTTATCATATAAATCAAAGCCACACTGCTTTATTGTCTCAGTGACATAAATACAGTGATAAGCTGGCTTTCAAGTACCCGGCAACTTGAACTGCAGCAACTGATAAGATACAAATGCGATTACAACGCGATTACGGCATGTAATTATATTGTGCCACTACTATATAGCAACAAACAAGCCACAACCACACACTGATCTCTAAACACATTCACCATGACCCACTATGTAAAAATTAATCGAAAAAAACCTGTCTATAAAAGCAAATCTTGCAAAAAATATATTTATTTTTCTGTGAATTTTGGAATTTTTCTTTTATATGAATGTACTCAGGGATAATAATTTAATTTTTAAAATACATAATAACTCTGCTTATTGATAAAAAAAAATTATGAAATTATGAGGCCTGTTCCGTGTTTCACTTCCTATTTTAATGGATTTAAAAATATGTAATCCTCGACGTTGCATTTAGGCTAAACATTTTAAGATTATATTTTATCACTTTATTGTGCTTAAAATTACCAACTCAAAGTGAATTCAAAGCCTAAATTTTTTTTCCAGATTAAAATAACAACAGGCTAATGATTTTCACTTCCGACATATCTTGCCGAAAGTGAAAACCGGAACTAGCCTGATAATACACATTAGAGCGGGTCGAAATAACCTTTTTTATTTCGAATTTCGTACACTAATAGGGCTTAAAAGCTGTGTAATTATGTCCACAATACGTGTGCAAAATACGGATTCAGTGCGTTGATGTCTTCCGCCTGCGCACTGACGATGAAAAACGAAAATTTTAGGTAAATTTTACAAAAAGTTGCAATTATTTTAATTAAAATTCTTTATTTGTTAGCCTATTCCTTTTCTAGAAAACTCTGTCAAAACGTCGGAAAAAATAATCAAATCGGGCCATTTTTCTAGCAAATTACCGACTTCTGCATGGCAATATTTATTTCAATAAAGATAAATATTGGGAGGTATTTTTGATTTTTATTTTAAAAATAGCAAACAAGAGTTATTATTAATTTTTTTTTATACAAAATCAAAGTTTAAACAAAATTTAAATTTAAACCTTTTCTACCAAATGGTGTTTTTTTTTGGAAATTATTGAAACTCAATAAGTCATATACCTAATTTAATATCGTTTGTCACAAAGTTGTACATCAGTAATTTTTGGGCATGAAGAGACTTTCGCCACTTAATAGCTAGAAATGTCTATTGTTCTGACCTTTTGTATGAAATGTTTTTTGAGATATTTAATCCAATTACACATATTATTAAAATGTTATCTTACATATCTGGCCATATTTGGGTAAAATCATTTTACTATATCAAATAGCTGCCATATGAGGGATCGGTTGAGCATCAGCCTTGGGGATGAAAAATGTTGTTGATTCAAGAAATATATATTATCATATGGATGCCATAGGAACGATCGGTCGAAAATCAACATTAAGTATGAAACACTTCTTCATTTTTGAAGATATCTCGACCAAACTTACAAAGTATAAATTTAGTATGGACTTGTACAACGTGACCAAATGTGGTGGAAATCGGACCATTATAACATATAGCTACAATATATATTAGCACATTTTGTCGAATTTTCTTAGAATTCTAATTGATTGCTCCAAACAGTAGTGTGGTTTGAAATTTAAAACTTTATATGAATGATTAGCAGTAAAATTCACTGCTGTATATATGTATATCGAATGTGGCATTCTTAACCAATGTTGAGAAATGCAAGATCACTTCTAAAAAAGCTCAAAAAAATCGTAACTTTGAAAAAAAAAACGCCAAAAAAATTTTGGGTTTAATGTTTGTTCATCTAGTATTTTTGTTGGAAGAACAACACGGTTGTAAAAATATACAAGTATCTTACTGAACTCGAAGTCGACTGCATTGCACTGCAGGAAAGTTTTTCATACAGTCTTTCTAGTTTTATACAACAACGATTGGTGTATCGGCTTTGCATTTTTTCTGACCATTCGCTTTTTTTGCTCCTCCTCTTTAAGAGCACTAAGTGCCTACCTTGATACAGTATAGAAATTTTGGCTAAATTTTAATATTTTGTACAAATATCTTAAGTTTGATTTTGTACTAAATACTTATAAACGCCTTTTTATTCATCAATCAATCTGTCGTAGCCTAAGTTAACTTTTTACCCACTTAAAGCCTCTATATTTCGACAAGGTTATGTGTAAGACGTTTTTTCTTCAAACTTTGCCCTAACTAGAAACACACACCTCCTTTCAAAACCAACTGCGACGGTCTACTGAAGGTGCGCCGTGTTCTTAGCTGATGGAGAACGATCCACTGACGAACAATATAGAAAATAAATCCCCATAAAATTTCTATTACATTTGCAACTTCGGGCTCATCGGTAACCATGTCTTTTATTTATAATACAATCGAATGCGTTTTGGCGAATTCAAACAATAAACTGAAAGGCGTCTGGTGACTTGGTAACTGAGCGGCTCACTTTGCATCTAATGAAGTTCAACACCTATATGCGTGTGTTTATCTGTTTGTGTTTTTGCGTGTGTGTGCCTCACTAAATGTATGTGAGTATGTTCAGGTGAGATAATTGGAGAAACAGCTGACCGGCTGGAAGATTAGAGGAACTCACCTTGAAACGGGTATTGCTCGTATTAAATGCTGCTGCGGTGAATGTTGCTGTTGCTGATGTTGCTGCTGTTGTTGATGATGTTGTTGGTGCTGTTGCTGATGTTGCTGTAACGTGTTGCTTGCAGCAGCAGCCGCAGCTGCCGCCGCAGCTGCAGCCACAGTGTTGGTCAACGCGCTGTTCACTACCAGATTTGATCGATGTCCGCTGTCTGTTGCGCTACTGCTGCTGCTGATGGCAGTGTTGCTCCTGGCATCGCCTGCAACAACACTTCGCAGCTCCGTGTGCTGATCGAAGCCCAAACCACTGTCATTAGAATTGTCACAGGGCGGAGGATGCGGTCGTTGCGGTATTCGCTTTCCAGTCACTAACTTGCCCGTCGTCGTCTAATATCATAAAAAGTAAAAAAATAAAAAATTGACACCAAAATGTTTTAGAGTGCGACTCTTGCTTACCCTAGCAATTGTGTGTAATTTCCCGGGCAATCCCTTGCCTGGCTGTCTTTTTGACGGTATGCGAAAGCCTTTGCGATGTATCCGAGGGCTCATCGTGGAATTTGTGGACATAGTCATGCGCATACCTAATAGGGAAAACGAAAAGTAATGAAGTATATTCTTAACACTTGATTTATCTAATAATATCTTATTCAATAAAGGTTTATATCCCTTTTCTTATAGTATATATATTTATTTGGTAAAAATAAGTTTTTGTCACTTATTGTCACTCGGTTTCCGAACTGATTATTCTACAATATGCATATGGCCAATTCTTAAAGCTCGAATTTGACATGCCTACGCATTTAAAGTGAAAAAACATATGCTAAAACATTTTTTTTATTTTGACAAATGGCAAAGCTTATAGCTATATTGAATGATAAGGTTAACTTTAGGCAATGGTTCGCTTAAAAAAAAAACAAGGTATTCGCATGCTTCAAAAACAGAAGTAGCTTTAATAGCGAGCAGTTTAGTCACTGATTTCAGCGAAACCTGAAAAATATTTTAGAGCGACATATATTTAAAAATGCATGTATCTTAAAGATATTTCTTATTTGATCTAAAAATATGAAGCAGTTTATAATTATATAATAATAATCACTGTCACACCTGTTGTTCCATCATATTATTACGTTTTTTTTTAGTATTACTTCGTATAAAATATATTTCATAATAATTAGCAAGAATTAATATCAGAAATACAGTGTTTTTCTTGAATTTTCCCAAACTTTTTAGTGTTAGAAGGAACATTTTGTTAAATAATATTTAAGAAACCAGAAAAAATATATGGTAGCTTTTAAATTTCTAATATCTATTGTAAACTTTGTTCTGAAGAGGTGATTGTTTTCACCGGAGCCCAAAGTTAAACGTACATATATTTGTTTCGGTTTATATAGAAAGTCTTTGTGTGTGTAATTCAGTTCTGTCTATGAAAAGATTTTTTAATACATTTGTTATATTTTTTCATATGATACGAGATGTAGTTGATGGACATGCAAATATATGTCATGTTCTCAAGATAAAACCTGATCAAACCAGAACTTAACGACGATATCGAATTAATAGGATGATAGGTAATTACAACTGATAACGTTTTTTTACCAAAAATAGGTGTGGCGGATTTGCGGGGGCGAAATGGGGGTGGTAAACATTTAAAACAAACTTTATTTGCGTGGGGTTTAAAGAAGTTTAACGGGTAAAAAAAGCAAATAACGACAAGCAGCTTGTGCAACATACTTTCCAGCTTGATCATGATAATATGCGTTTTTACGAGTAAATGAATGTATGAGTGTTTACATATATGTATGTGCGAATGAGCACATTTGTTGGTTCGTTTAAATACAATGCAAAAATTGTTCGACTTGTGTACGACTGCTTGAAACTCGCCTGATGATAATGTGCCGTGAATCGGGAACTGAGATGGGAACAGCAGCGGCTAGGCGGGTGCATTGAACTCATCGTAGTCCAAGCAGCAAGGGAAGTGAGTCTGAGTATGAGGCAGTGAAAGGCTGGATAGGTCGCGTCTACAAAAGGTCGTTGGACGCACCATCTTATCATCGAATTAGATAGGACTAAACGACCTGGATAGGCTTAATGTGGCCTTGTCAACAATGGACATGGTTGCTTCTCTGCAGCTCGGGCATAAAGGCCTTCGCTGTCTGTAATGCTACTCAGGATGAAAGAATGTGCTAAGCAAATCCTATTTGCCTGTCGTAGGCTTACTAGGGAAAGATGCGAGTTCGTAGAGGACATAGGAACCCACGTGATGGTGAAGATCTTAGTCAGTTGCATGCTGCAAAAGTAGCAAGTTCGCTGTCAGAGTGATTTTTAAAATAAAAACAAGCGGGAAAGGCTATAGTCGAGATCCCGACCATAGGAAACACAAAAGTATTATCTTGAAAACTGTGGGTATGGTGGTTTTCGCAATTTGCGAGGGCGGAGAAGGACGTGACTTAAATTTGAAACAAACCTAATCTGCGTGGGGCTTATAGAAATCGGTGTGCCAAATTTGGTTACTCTACATCTTTAAGTCTCTGAGATCCTTTTGTTTATACGGACGGACGGACAGACGGACAGACACCCATGGCTATATCGACTTTGCTATTGATGCTGATTAAGAATATATATACTTTATGGGGTCGCTGCTCCCTGTTGCATATATTCCAACGAACACAATTTTACCATTTTACTTATTTTTTAAATAAAGGGTATAAAAACATTTTATGGTAGCAGAATAACATTAAAATAAATACATGAAAACTTGATTTTCGCTAAAGCGATTTTCAAGTATTTTATCTCAATATGTTTTGTTGACGATTTATCGAGTTGACTAGATCGATTTTCAAGAAAAGCGGCCACTTACAGAAGTCTGTTCATCGTACTATATTTGCAAACATAACTTTAGTCGTTAAATTTTTGATGAACGACCATAATGAATCACCTAGAAAATTGCCAAAACATGAAGCTAGCATAAAAAGATAATAGAAAAATAAGATTTCCAATAAAAGTACGCGGGTATGTTATGATTACAATTGCGTTTTTAAAAAAAGGAAATTTTTTTAGATGACTCGCTATCTCGAATCGTTTTATTAATTTTTTTTATCGATTTTACAATTCTATATAAGACCCGATTTATTGTTTGTCTTACATCACTTGTACAATATTTGGTATCATAATAGAGTATCAGTCTCATTCTCCAAAGCGATCAGAGCAATTGTAAAAATTATTAGAGAGAAAATCATTCTGGTGAACGTGCCCGTTGTAATATAGATGTGCTCATAGAACATGTAGTACGTTGCCGTCATTGTTGATGCAATTGCATAAAAAGTTGCGCTTCATTGTTGCAGTTTAGACGCTCAATTGATGCTCAATTTGAGTTTGTGGATGCATCAACTACTGAACAGTTGTTTGCGTTCTGGTTTGCAATATCACTGTCCAGTTCCAGTTGATAATAAAAGCAGCAACAACAGCGTTATGTGGACAGCTGTGTCAGCTGCTGATAAGGCCAAGGCAGCTCAATCCAAGAAATCCCGCTCAATCCATGTTCTCCAATTCTTAATCACAAATTTGTATTACGTATTCATAACTATTTTTGTATTTGTTTGTCAACTTTGCTTACTATATTTAAGTTATCTGCTAAAACCTTTTTAATTAAATTTATTACAAATGGAAAAAACTGATCGATAATGCACATATATTACATCTTAGCCCCTTTACCAATACATTGAATCAAATACATGAAATAGATAGATTTCATTTTAATACATAATTTTTACATAATTTTTTGGTAATATCGTTAGAGAATTGATATTGTTAATTGAGTTTTCATAGTCAGGTGTATATGCAGCTGATAGTTTTGATCAAATTGGCGGGAACTTTTTGTTCAATAAGTTATTGTTAGAATGGATATTAAAGGCCAGGGTAAAATTTGTTGTCAGTTTTTGAAACATGAAAGAGGTTATTATAAATACTGCGTAAGACACGAAACGAAAGAGTAATCAGTTGTGCACGTAGGTAAGAATACTGACTTGTAGTTCTGACTTGTAGGCCTACCGGAGACTAAAAAGTTGAGGCTGCCTAAAAAAAACTAGAATTAACAAAATTAACAATAGGACAAAAATGTCCTACGATTACCACGTAAAACAAAAAATTTACTTTGATTCAATCCTGGTTTATTTGATACTCCACCAAATGCATAAACACTGTTTCTGGAAATAAACAGTATTCCAGGTTGGGATGAACTAAAGATTCCTTCGATATAAGCAATATTCGAATTTATGCCAAATATTTTGCGATTTGGTCCACTGTGCATTCTCAAAATTATGTGTCGTAAAAGTTGCGCATTGATTGTTTTTAAGATAAGAATTAATAATTCTGTTATCTAGTTGCCACTCAAAAGAAAAAAACTTTGCAACTTATTTATCAGTTTTCCAATATAAACATAATGTTGTCAACTATAAGAGATTTGTCAAAATGTAAGTATTTGCTAAATATTTGTTGTCCGTATCAGAACAATAATAACAGAAATCTAATCATTGCTATTGCTATAAATGTGAAGTTAACTGTTTTTCATCAGATTTATATCTTTACAGTGCTGCCCATTAAGACCGAGCAGAAAAATGTGCATATATTGGTGTGTGATATACTAAGCGAATCGGGGCGTAGCCAAGCCATGAAAATATTTTCTGTGGCCTTCTTGGTTTATTTAAAATTAATTTAACGAATACAAATTTATTGCAAATTTTTTTTTACAATATTTATTGTTTGCAAATTAATTTATATATTGTTTTTAATTGGATATTAGATATTTGGGGCATGGAAATGGTTTCGCTATTAGATTATTACCTTGTAAAATATTTTTATTTTAAACATTTTTTTTTAATTTAACGTTGTCAACTACATAACTTAGCCATGTTGAAATGCGTTATTGACATTATCTGATTTTTACCACAATTTCAATTTCTACACAGTATCTGCAGGGTCTCTCACAGCAAGTTTGTTTGACTGTTACCCATCATGGCCAATGAAACACATTTTGCTTTCTCGCTGCGGGAGACGACTTTTGCATGACTTTAGCTGGAGTCTGTCTGAAACCCCTCTGCTTGACAGGCCATCTCCTTTCCTCTCTCTCACTCTGAATTTCTATCTATCTAAATGTTTTTATGCCAGTTTGAAATATTTTGTCAATTCATGCAGCATCAAGTTCAGACCAAATAACCCTTGAACTGAAAAAGTTAAGGTACATGTATAATCCTGACATTATGCTGTTTTATGGGTCCGCTCCCAGAAGAAAAAGTCTATTACACATACAAATATTTGTACTTGGAACTACGCCTACCTGATCAAGAGAACAACGAGATCGGTAACGGTGCCGCTTTACCTGTCACTGACGCGCCGTTTTATCTAAGCGCTTGCGATAAGACAAGCCACATTGAATCAAGGCCAAGACTGAAGCGTAATCAAAATCTTAAACCCACCCACATACACAAAAATGCGATTTTTCACACTCCCACTCAACGACGACGAGTTGTTGTTATCGATGATTTTCGGACTTCTTTATAAACATAATTAACAAACATAAGTTGTTTAAATCAATTTTCAGCTCATTGTATTACTTATACAACATTATTATATTATAGTACTATAACATTCTGATAACAATTTATCCTTAAGTGTACTTAGACACTTATGCTTAAACAAATTTTAGATCGAGTTTTATATCGAAATAGAAAATCGCCAAAAATATGTATCGAGTTGTCGATATATCGGAAAATAGTAGATCGAGTTTCAAATATCGAGATTTTTCAAACTAAATTTTTATTAATTTGAAATCGCAGCTGTAAACACAAAATTTACTCGTACTTTTATTAGAAATCTAAGAATCTTTATTAGAAATCTTGCATCGTTTTAATGCCCAAACTTTGACAATTTTGTAGCTTATATATTACGGATTTTTATCTAAAATTGAACGACAAAACTTAATTCTGAAAATTAACCGCGATGAACAAGGCCCAGTGAGTTGTCGATTTTTCATGGAAATGGATTTAATCAACTCGATAGATCGTCAAAAAAAATAATCGAGTAAAAGTACTCGATAATCTCTTCCGCGAAAATCGAGTTGTCGATATTTCGATATATTTTTACATCACTAGTGTACATACATATATATGTAAATATACGCTTAACTAGATAAGTCCACGCATTTCATTGGCTAAATCTTATCAACCAATTGTTCGACTTTGACGAAATAATAATAAAAATTGATTTGTTAATGTTTACTCTGACAAACGTTGGGAACCTATTTAGTTGAGCGGCAGTGAATGTACATTTAGTTGAGCGGCAGTGAATGTACATTTAGTTAATTTATTTCCATTTACTTATAATTTGGTGCTTTGTAACTATCGATGAAGCTTCTTGGATTTCTAGACTTCCATTGCAAGCCAACTGGCGTCGATTGAGGTTTTTAGTCTTATCATAATCTTATCGCTTCACAAACATGGCAACTAGCGAAAAAAAAACACAATTGAAATAAAACTCAAACAGGAGTAGCGGCGGTGCGAAATTAAATCAGCTATTATGTGAGGTGTGGGTGCCCCCTAGATTGCCGACGTTGCACAGTGGGCGATTTGGCCGATCAAGCGTAACGAAATTAAATTTTTTAATTTTTAATTTCCCGACGATAGAAAACTGTTCCATTAGCATAAAAATGTTATCTTTACAGTTTTAATCGATATATTTCAAAAGTCAACATATGTAAACACAGCTGTGGCAAAAAGCATTTGCCTCCATTTTTATAGCTGCACACATTGTCGTCAATAATTGTCAGATTGGATTGTTTTTATTAAAGTAAAAGGTTTGTAATTAAAGAAAAAAAAATGTTTTGTGACCTGTGCGTTATATATTTTTTGTGTTTTAAAATACCAACCTTTGTAACAACATATTTTAAGTAAGTCTTAACTTTGGTGGAGTAAAATTTAGTGGACTACAGTAAATTTGAGTTTATCTGAAAATATGGATCGTCTTCTGGGTAAATTGACCAAAATTATCTGCAGCTGTTAAGACTGTTGATCATTTCTGTAATCATATTTAGGTGAAAAACACTGAAACTTAGGTAAAAAAAATCTTCTATTAAAGTTTTCTAATAAGCCGAATAATTCGGAATAGAATTTGAGCATCGACTATGAATACATTTTTTTATAAAAAAAAAATTTTTTTAATTCAAAAAAATTTTTTATTTTTCAAAATAAAAAAATTATGGCTTTTGGTTCAAAATGCATATACAAAAAAATGTGGAAAAAATCTTTTGGTTTTTGAGTTATTCGATTCGTTACGCTAAATCGGCCAAATCGCGCACTGTGCGTTGGAAATGTTCGTAAGAAGCAGGAAGCGTTGCAGACCTTATAATCTATATATATTAGCGTGACTAAATTTTTTCTCGACTAAGCGGCTGTTAAAATCAATAAATAAAGCAATTATAGAATCGTCGGCATCAATGAGAGTTAGATACACCAACTATAATATGTAGGTTCTTGGATACCATACGCAAAGCTCAATACTTAAAAATTGTTAGTTACACACGAAGCGAATCGACAGCAGAATGAAAAACTCCATATAAAAAAATAGAGTTTTCATTCCGCGGTCGCTTCGCTTCCAGTGTAACAAGCCCTTAACTCAAAAAACGGATTTGCTGTTTTACGGAAGCCAGTAGAATGCATAGAAAAAATACGTAGTTTTCTATTTTGAGATTTTAGATATATATCTGATAAGTAGTTAAGAGAAGAAAATGTAACAATTAAAAATTATTCTTGTAACACATTTGTTATTTATAGAAACTGATACAGAGTATCACACTGTCGCGTACGTTCAACTGTAGGCTTTCCGACTTGTATCGCTATGCATAGTTTTAGTAACTTTTTGGGATTCGTGTTGCTACACCAACCACTGCTTATAATACTTTATTTTTTTTGTTGTTATTCACTTTCTTCTGCACTAGTTAAAAATTTTGTAAGCTCAATTTTTAACATTTAAATGCAACTTTCTACATGGCCAGGTAGGTAGCTTACCAAAATTGCTTTTGTAATGATGTTGGTATGCATTTGTGTTTGAGTTGTTGTTGTTATTATTGTTGTTGTGGTGATGGGCATAGTGATGATGGCTGTTGTTGTTGCTGTTGTTGTTGTGACTGCCGTTGTTATTGTTGATCTTGCCGGCACTGCCATTGCCATTGCCACCATGATGATGGTTCAGATTGTGCATTTTGGATGGAATACGATATCCAGACTCGTAATATTTATACTGATTGTAAGTGAAACGCATTTCGTGACCGTTATATTTTGGTAATGTATGTTTTTATTGTTAATCTTGTATATACTGTTGTGTATTTTTCGCTTCACTTGACTGTATGGAACATATATTATTTTCATTATTGAGTATACTTTCTGGTGAATTTTTTTTTTTTTTTTTGGGGACTTGGTTGAAGGAACAGAAGAAGAACGACCGCAGTTGCTCTTTAAATATTTTTAAGTTGATATATGTATGTATTCATACATATTTTTGTTTTGTTTATAGTAGATAACACTTTTTATTATTTGCTATTGTTAGTTTGATTATTTATCTAAACTAGTAATTGCATTTTTATTTTTTTTGGAATCTCATGTATTTTTTATTTGCACATTTTGTTTTTTTTAGTTGGTTGGTAAATGCTCATAATAAATACATGCTTGTTATTTTTATTTTTGATATTACTTTTTTTTTGTTTAAGTTGTGTTTTTACCAGCTGCGAAAGAACGTAAACAGAAAACAACTATTTTGTAGTAATTATGTACAAAACGCGGAAAAAATTATCAAATTGTATAAAATTAAATTATTTCGTCCGTTTGTTTTGTTTTTTAAATTCGCCTTTTTTTAGATGTCGCGCGAAACCGAATAAAAAGAAACTACGAAAAATGTTGGAGTATATGTATGTAAAAAAAATATATATACGAAAATAAACAAAAACAAGCTAAAAATATATATTTTTTTGCGATGTTGCCGTCGCGGGGATCACTAAACAGTTCAATGTCCATTCCAACAGTCACCAATATAATAATAACAAAATTGATGATAATGATCCGATGCGTTTTAAATGCATGGCTTTAATATAGTACCTTTATTCGAGTTGGCTCTTTCCTTTCTGCTTTGTAAAACAAGTTTACATATATTGAAGAGGATAACACATTCAAATATGTACTACTTTAATGAAACATCGAAAACTGGTTCCCTTAGCTCTTTTATGGATTTTCTCATAACTTATTAATTTTTTTGGATTTAAGAAAACTGAGATACAGGTTATCCGGAATCTTTTTAAGTATACAATAAAAAAAAGCCGAACAGTACTTCCAAATATTTTTAAGGATATTTAAAAAAAATAAAAAATATTATTTTGTTGTTTTTTAGTGAGTTTGCATTATTGAACTTGCTTTGAATGCATTACGGACAGACGGACATGGCTCGGCAGAGTTGTCTTCTGCTCCCTGTTACGTACATTCCAACAATATACCAATATACCCTTATCATTATTTTTTAACTAACGGGTAAAAAAATGGCTTCCATGACGATATTGTTAGTGTTTTTTTTTCATGTATCATAAGAAGTTGGTTTGATAACAATGTAAAATTATAATTTCATTGCGCTACCTAGTAATTTTCGTTTATTTATATTTGTACAATAACTATTTTTTCTCCTTTTTTTATACCCGTTACTTTAAAAATAAGTAAAAGGGTATATTATGTTCGTTGGAATGTATGTAAGTCTGTTTCAAGATAATACAGTTGTTATGGTAAATATCATTATCTATTAATATTATCTATAGTCGTTCTGAATCGCATCAAGATCAGACAAGTAAAACGGGAAAAATAGCTAACCAAAGATATTGATATAGTTATTATTTCAATACAATCACCTAAAAGTATGTAGTAGTAATTCCTTTAAAGTTCTTTTATATATATTAAAATATGTAACGGGATCTCGACTATAGCCTTTCACACTTGTTTTAATTTGGTCACGATTGTGAATTGCTACCTTATACTAAACTACAAAATAGCAAAAGCTATCTTAAAGATTTTATTGCATAGAATATAGGAAAAGAAACCATTCCCTTAAGAGATGGTGAGCAACATTGCTTGAAAACAAAACGTAAATTCTGCTGACTTTCAGAGGCAAAGTATTCGGACAAATCGCCAATTTTCAGAACCACAAATAAGTTACTTGAATTGGTTGAAATTAGAGAATAATAGCTTGAATCAAATTAGATTTGAAGTGCGTCTCTTTCCAGTTCACGTCCATCTCATTCCATTTTATGTATGTATAATATACATCGTATATACTCAAAGTTGTTAAATAGATAGATTCCAAGTTTAAAAGACCACAGGAAGGTCACTAAAATACATTCAAAATTTAAATATAAAATGGATCAAGAGTCGAACCAAACATTGAACCGTTTTTAGTGAACACGAATTTTAATATTCGCGCGACCTGTGTATGGTTTATGTGATATTTGAGGGCTGTGCCTGTGAATGGAGCTGCCTCTGGGCGTTCTGGCAGTGCTGTTTGACATCGATAAGATAAACCCGCTTATCCGTAGCAGCGATCGCAAATTTTGTTTTCGTTTTAATGTAGTGCGTTTTTCTTTTGCTTTTGACTGTGATATTATTAATGTTATAAGTTAGTTTTCTCATGCAGTTTTCCGTATGTATTTTGCAATTATGTTTATCTGTTGAGTTTCTATTATTTAAAATCGTTCGACAATGTTTTCGGCAAACGATTAAACGTTACGTTGATTAAGGCGTGATCAGCGTACGAATATAACGACGACAACGACGGCGACGACAACGATAAAAAAATAGCCACTGGTTTCGCGCATTTCTCTTTCATTTGTGGCTGATAAAAGGCAGCAAACAACACGCATACAATATGAATAGTAACAAATTATTTAATACACACTGATCAGCAATCCATCTGATCTGATAATACAAAAAAAAAAAAAAAATAATAATAATAATAATAATAATAATTGTAGTATTTGATAATAATTTTGAGCGGCGCGCAAAAAAAAAATGTTGTTTATGTGGTTTAACCGAGGCCAGACGACAAAAAAGAGCGCCGTGTTGCGAGCACTTACGCTGAGATCGATGAACTAAAATCCTAAAGAACGACAGCCGTAATGATGCCTGGGCCCGCAGTTCCAATAGCTCTACTGCTCTTGCTGCTGCTTGTTTTTGTTGTTTTCGCTGTCGCTCCCGACTCGCCCAGAGCATCGCTGAGAAAGAGAGCGAGAGAGACAAAGAGCGAGAGAGAGAAAGAGAGAGCGCGCGAACAACAAGTGTGAGACTGTAGAAATAACAACAAGTGTACGCGTGGCTGCTCGTGCTCGATACGACAATTGCCGACGACCATCCACAGTGGCCCGATTATTGAAAACAGCTTACAAAAATCAAAAACAATAAATGTTCTAGCTGCGATTTGAATAATTCGGCATATATTTCATCTTCGGTATTCAAATATTATAATACAAACTTCAATAAACTCTTATAAAAATAAATATTTTTATATATGCCAGTACCTTTTATACACTTTAATACTTTGAAAGCTAAAACATTTATACCTGCGTATATGTGTATACGTTTGTCGATATTATTATTAATTCAAAAGCATTGATTCTTGCAAACTGTTTTGGCAAAACGAACCACTGTGCGACAATGACGACAACGGGCTTAATTGACTTCAATGTGTTTGTGAGGGGAGCGCGCGCGCCGCTGACGAGCTGGTCACTATGATTCTGATTGCAAGCGCAAATTGATAAAAAAAAAAAAATAAAAAAAAACAAAAAACCAAAAGAGGCGCACGTCCAACGAGTGGGAGGTACAGACAATTGATACCAAATCAATACAAATTGAGAACCAATGGCTACTGTCGCTGCTTGCTGTTAATTAACAGCTTTTGCATAAGCTGGTCGCACACGCAGTTTTCTGTCAATTGCAGAGAGAAAATCCTAAAAACAGAATGCGATCAATGCAACAATACTCAAAGTCTTTTTTCCACAATCGTATGTGTCGAAAAATATACTTTAATAAGTATTCATGTACATATAGGTATGTATTTTATATGAACCTTTTGATTGTCCGTGTTTTTTCATATCGAGCACACTTCACGCCTCTGAGCAGCAGACAGCAAGTCAAGCAAGCAACAGCAGCAGTATTGTTAACATTAAATTAAGTCAACAGTTATTGTGTTAAATTCTTGTTGGCCACTCCAATGATCGTAGCGCAAGAAATGCCCAAAGAAATGTCTGGGATCATTAAAAGAAATTTCGCTAGACACATTTCATAATGGTTAGAGTCCACTGTGCGCGCCGAAATATGTATCATTTTATTTCGTTGGGCACAAATGATAAAAGCAAACAACAACAGGAAAATAGCGCGTAACTAAATAAATACAACATATGTAAATCGTAGTCGCCATTGTCGTCAGCCCGCCAGCCATCCAACCAGCGAGTAGCGACAGCAGCAGCTTTAAACGCCCAAAAACGTACCTCAATCATTATCACAATCAACGTACGCCGCAACCACAGCTAAAGCAACATTGTTGTTGCTGCTTATGTCGTTTTTATAATCGTGAAAATAGTTTTGGTAAGCTAGCATCAGTGTTGTCGCTTCCTTTACAAAAATACGTTCAAAGACTTAGAAAAAAAAAAAAAAAAACACACTAGATTAACAATAAATTCCACCAAACTGGTTTTGACAAACTAACTTTTTTGTGTTTAATTTTCAGTGCGCATTGAGATATAAACACTTAATTGAAGAAAATTAAAATATTGACCCATTTTTTTTAAACTTTGAATATTACAATTATCAAATATTACCGAAGGGCTTCGACAAATTTTTTTACTTCAAGCGGATTTTGACCTACCACTTTTACGGTATCTATATGATTAAGTTATGCGACATATGTAATGACTACAATAAAAAGATGCGTTCATACTAAGTTTCATCTGATTTAAAAATTGAAACCACAGAATGCATTAACACCAAGGCTTCAAACCGGTTTTAACTCAGACCTCGCTGAACCGGCTCGGTTCGGGTTTCTAGCAAGGCTGCAAACCACCAAAATTTTGGTAAAGGTTGGGTTCGATGGTTCGAACTATAGAGCAAGACTTAGGTTCGGTTCGAAAACCGGTTTATATACCTCCTAAGCCCATGGTTTGGGTTCGAACCTTGGCTCAATTATGTGCAAAAAATAAAGAAAATTTATTGTTTTTATTTATTTTATTTTTCTTGATTTTTAATCGAAGTAAATTTAAAAAAAATATATAATTTTACAGTAGTCTAAATTAGTATAAACATGACCTATTATTATATAGCACTGTGTAACAGTCAATAAACTCCTGGGATGCGACATAGCGTAAGTTGTAGATATTGTTTAATGAAACATTGTAGCATACAAGATTTTATTGATGCACATCAAAATTTTGAATTACGGTAAAAAAAACAGTTTTTTCGTTTTTGAAACTATACATCCTACAATATACTGTAATACGTCGCTGGAAAGAGAAAAGTAACACCTTTGAGAGAGCTACGTGTAAAAATATATGGATCTTTACAGTTTTTTGCGTCTTTACCGTACTTTGTACGAAAATTACTAAGTCAAATTGGTATAAAATTTTAAATTTTGGTATGCAGTCTCAAACAACATTTATATTTGCGTCTTATGCAACTTATTTTATAAAAATCGGGGAATGTTTAACTGAGCTATTCAACTTTCTAGGACAAAAACCCATCAAATTGGTGACAGTATTTCATCGTTTTTAATTCTTTTTCGCAAAAGCATGAGCACCGACTATGTTACAGTTGTAAACAAAAATTTAAGGGCGTTCAATGACATGAAGTGCAGCATGTGTATAAGAATCCATTTTTTGCATTCCCATTTTAATTTCATCCCAGTTAATCTGAACCAGTTGAGCGACGAACAAGGTGTACGGTTTCACCAAGAAATCGCTACTAAATAAAAGCGCTCTGATGGCTAAAATAAAATCAACATAATAACAAATGACAGCTGCTTACTTAGCACGGATCGAGAAACCGATTATAATCAGATTTAAAAAAAGGATCGAGTAAACATTTTTAAGTATGTATTAAAATTTAACAAAAAATATATTAATAAAATGAAATTTTTTTAAAAAAAACTTAGCCTGTGGCGCCCACAACTTACGGCTGCACATTTCACGAGCATAACAATCTTATAAATACTTGTGCAGTGGTCTTCGAACTTCTTTTGGAATTGGAACTTCATCAATTACCTAATATAATAACCTTTTCACAACATTATTTTTCGATTAAGATTTAAAAAAAAAAAGAAAAAAAAACACAAACTTATGATGAACTTGATAAACAGGCCATATTATAACCATATCATAGAAAAATAGTGTTGGTAAACGGACCAAACGAGTGACAAGTTGAACAAAGCAACAACTAAAAAAGCAATTTTGTATGGAAACTTCAAAGACTTTTTAAAAAATACCCAAGATGAGATTTTTACGGCTAAAATCATGATCAATCACCCCCTATTTAGGGTATTTTTTTTTTTTTTTTTGAGGTGAACTAATAGACAATTATCTTAATTTCTTCACGCAAATTCTTAAGAGATCGCGGTATTTTGTAAATTGTAAGCTGTTTCCGCTCTCTTTATGCTTTTAGGTACTTAACTTTCTTAAGCAGGCTCCGGACGAGCAGTTTTTTTTACCGACACTTTATTTTAAAAAGCCGTGAACACATCGAATGTAAAAAGAATGTACACGTCCTATTTCCATAGGTTTTTTGATGTCAGTCAAATGCCTACTATGTTAAAGAAATTTTTCATTGAATTGTTCAGAGTGTGACAAGACTCTGTGAAAACAAAAACCGGAGGGATTTTTGTTTGACAACCGATGCAAATAATTTGTATGACAAAACTTACCGTCGGTGAAAAACTGTCGGTGAAAAAATCCTTGTCTGACGCCTGCTTTAATATTTGCTTTTACGCCCTTCAATATGGAAAAATTCCAAAACAAATGAAACATCGTATAAATAATTACAGACGCCAATTTTCTTGAGGGTCAACTCTGTTTATTGTTGTTGCATTTATTGTTGTTGTTATTATGGCTGTTTTGTTGGTTGCAGTTTACAAAAGTACAATAAACCGTGTTAATAAGTACATACAGGTTTTAACCTTGAACCTATCACGGATTTTTGTTGTTTTAGCTTTTGTTTTTGTCGTTGTTGTTGGTGTTTGTTGCAGTTTGTTGGTGTTGTTATTACCGGGTCGCCACGGATTTGCAAAGTAGGGTATAATATAATACATTCATGGGTGAATACAACAACAACTTCAATATCAGTAAGAAACAACTTAAAGAACACGAAATATGACAACAACTGTAATCATCATAGATGATCATCTGTTGCAAAAAATGTTATAAATTATACATACGAAATTGGTAGTGGGTATGGGAATGGGAATGTGAATAAAGATGGAACTGCGAGATGACTTGGCGCCCGATAATTACAACGAATGTGGGTTAAAAAGAAATTTAAAATGTTTTAACTAAATTTGCCAAGCATTTTTTTTTTAAAAATGCAGTTTCTCAAAACATTTTTTGTCGGGGTGATGTATATGAATAATGGGATTACATCTTCATTAAATTTTGTTTAAAATGCATCTATATATATAAAATTCTGCGTCCTATACCTTCATTCACTCATCCATATATCATTGTACAGGCCAAACCGCTCAAGACACAAATTTAACAAATTTTTGGGACAACAAAGTTATGACAATTTCATCATCGGGAGATAAGACGGCGTTTTGGAAAAATCGAAGTGCAAGTGCGTCAAAATCGAGGTCAAAGTTCGCAGTTAGTTTGATTTACATATAACAGCGTTGGGTTAGCCAACGGGTTATGTACCTAGGTGGCCCAGAGGATGGTGTATAGATCTAGACCAATTTGACCAGTCACGATTAATACTAAACTACTGACATATCGATCGGCCAACGATCAACATTTATTATAAATAGAAGTTAAAAAAAGACAAAAGCGCCGAAATTTGAATATATAGAGGAAAATAAAAGATTGCGTTACAAATATTAAGATTTCTTAAAAAAAAAAATTAACATGAACACGCGATTGTTGTTATAAAATACATGCGTACTGTTATTACAATTCTTATTTTTCTTGTTTTAATGTCTGCTTCGAGCATTGGCATATTTGTAGGTCGTGTAATACGGTCGCTTATCAACACTTTGTTTATTTTTGAAAATTAACTACGATTAACAAACTTCAGGGAGTGATTTTTAATAAAAATCGATTTCGATTTTTTCGATAGATCGTAAAAAAAATAATAATCAAGTTTAAGTACTTGATGCTTAGGTTCACTTTGGGCGATTGTTAGTTTTCAAGATAATTACAAATAACCAATATATTAGTATGCTTCGCTTTCACGGTGAACAGTTCATTAACTGATATTTTCGTAAAGCCCAAGTTACACTGAAAGCGAAAAGACAGCGAAAAGAAAAACTCCAAATCAAAACAATTACTTACTGTTATTTATGTATGGAGTTTTTATTCCGCGGTCGTTTCGTTTCCAGTATAACAAGCCTTAAAGGGCAGGAACAAAATAACAAACTTTTAAGAGGCACGATACACTGGAAGCAAAACGACCAAGTATATCTCGACTATAGCCGACTAGTATTTATTTTATTCACAAATAGTAAGTTTATTTTGTATTTAATTTTATTCACTGTCGTACTTAAATGCGGCATTTTGTTTCATAATAATTTTTTCATTTGTAGACCCCGTACTGTAGAAAAGTACTGGGATCTAATAAGTTTGTTTTAAAGAATATGTGCGTAACATGCATGGTGGCGTGGCAGATCCTATAAAGTATATATATCGAAATGTCCGTCTGTCTTTCCTAATGTCTGTATAAACACCGAGATCTCAGAGACTATAAGAGCTAGAGAAACTAAATTTGGTATTATAAGAACAATTTAAAAGCTAGTTACTCCAAAGTTGGTATGTAGATTCCTCTATTTTGCAGGCAGATCAAGCTTGTCTTTTTTTTTTTTTTTTGGGATCGGAACACTATATTATATAGCTGTCATAGGACCGCCGGGTAAAAAATCAATTTTTAGTTTAAAAAACTTTTTTGTTTTATGATACAATAACATTTTACTAGGTTTTACATAACTTGACCAAAGTTGGTTCAAATCGGTTCAATATATCATATAGCTGTTATAGGACCGATCGTGCGAAACTCAAGTGCTATGTGTGTATGATAAATGTTTATGTTTTATGGAAAATCGTAACCAAACTGATAGAATTTGCATTTCATTTAATTTTTGCCTAGTCTTAGGTTTTGCCATAGTGTGTACGGGGTCTCCAACAGTCGAGTATGCTCGAGCGAAGCGGAGTTTATATAAGAAACTAGAACATGTTTCTAAATGAAATTTTTACACGATTTAATGTGCCAACAGATCCAAAGGAAACCTACGCAGTATTTTCCCATATATAAGTTCATAGTGCGAATATGAACTATTCAAACTCTAGCTGTAATTTTTCATAGCAGCGCATCAAAAACGAAGACAGTGTCAAATACGTGTTAGAGTTTATGTGGAGGGTATCTCGTAGTCATGCAATGTCGACTTAAGCTTTCTAACTTATTTTCTTGAACCCGTTCAAACTGGATAATAGGCTTAATAGTCCCGCTAAGTTCGAACATCAGTTAGAGGCACAGCACTTATGCGCCTTAATTTTCATTTTGCTTTAATGTTAAAATATTGTATAGGCAATGTAAGGCGTTCAGTATACATACATACAACAAGTTTAAAATTTTCATAATGTTAAATGAACAATCACGATTTCGTACGATTAATATCAAATTTTGATTAACGATCATCTTGAACTTTATTCAACATTTATGTGCATATACATACGAGTATATACGTCCCAAACGAAACGTCAACATGCTAACACCAAATACAAACATGAAATGAATAAATTTGAACTCAAGAAAAAGAAAAAAAAAAAAACTTCGAAAGGCAAGCGAAATTAATTTTCAACATTTTGTGTACTTGTCAAAATAAAAAAAGGAAAAAATATTGAAAAGCTTCAGTCGAGAGTGCTTGACTTAAACATACCCTGCGCCCAGGCTCTCCAAAATTATAATAAGAACTTGACCCATATTTCTAACAACAATCGAAGCGAATCGGGTGTATGCGAGCAGGGAGCGAAGTCCCCTTGTTTTTTTAAGAGTAATTTATATATTACGATTTTTATTGTTCGTCAATTCAGCTATCAGAAATTTAAGGGCATGGAAAGGCATTTGTCACTAGACCAACATATAATTACAAACTACGATCCCAAAGGATATGGGAAGTCAACCAAGTCTTTAAATACTTCATCATTAAGACCATTTTTATGTTTAGCAACCTCTTCCCTAAATACTGATATATCCTCTTAATTTTTTATATTGAAAAGTGTTCGACGAATTGGCGATGGGCTTATGCGACAATTATTTACTGAGTTGCATTTTTTTTGGTAGGCCGATGTATCGATCATTTTCAGTGTTATAAACGAAATACCCAGATTCAAATTGTGTAGTGAGTAATCTTCAAAATTATATTTTCTTAAGCCAATCACAAGAAAAAAGAACGAAATTGAAAAAAAAAAGTACCATTGCACCATCACGAAAAAAAAGAAAAGAGCCAGTTTTGGTGCAAAAACACCAGTTGTGGCAACCGTGCTTAACAGCTAAACTTTCAGCTCTGCGCTGTTTCTGTTAGCATCAGATGAAACAGAGCAAAGTCTGCTCCTTCATTGTCTCGTTTTCCGCAATCAACTATCGAGTTAGAAACAAACATTATTGATCGATCAATAAGAGCTTTAAGCTCTGTTAATCTGGCTCTGTTATGTTAAAGCTTTCAGAAAATCTTCAGTAGCCTACAAGGATACCGAATTTGCCCTATTTTTTCTTGTTGTTGTATTAAAAGTATACGACAAAAATAGATATATGGTATTCTATGGGAATGGGTAAACGCTACACCGAACCAAACGAAACTTTAACGGTTTTAGCCAAATCACGACATGTCGATTTCTAATTGTGGTTTTTATAAATAATTTGCCTTTATCAAGATTGTTATAATGCTGCCTGCCTTGAGACATTACATATTATGTTAGAATAAGTGTGCCTGCTGGTGTACATACAGGGTGGGCCATAATAACTGTCGCACCTAATTTATTTAATAAAAGCAAATCTAGTAAAAATGTATATTGAAAACAAATTATTTACATTTGCTGGAGTAATTTTTTAAGTTATTACATATTTAGCTCAAATCTTTAACCTTTAGCTTTTTTTACTAGCGTTAAACGATTTTGAACTCGGATGCTAGCGGTACGCACGATTTTATCGGGTATTTCATCCCAAATTTGCTGTGAAAGACATGTTTTTTAAATTCCGTAATTAGACTAACATGTGGGTCCCCCATATGCAAAAGTTTAATACATTTAGATCCTGAGGCGATGAAGGCCATTCATTCCCCGGCAATAATCTTGACCCCGTATTTTATGAAAATCAGAGCAAACTTGCCCGATGCAGATATGGCTTCCAAAACTATAACTGATGGGTTTCTAATAGAAGCTTTCTATGGCTTTCTTATTAGCCTGAATGTCTTCCATGCCTGTCGCTTAGACACGATCATTCTGTGGGTTATAGTTTTTCTGCAGCAGGAATAACAAAAACAATATTGCAGCTTGCGTATCCCTGATGGTCAAAATGTATTTCTCTTGCCGTATTTTTTTTACGCTCCGTAAAACCTTGAATACATTATTGTATATCAGCTATTATCCTAAGCTTATCATTAAAAATATTTATAATGGTCTTATGGCTATTATAAAAATCAAAAATGACAATTATTTGTCAATTTCTAATATAAAAATTGAAGAACAAAAATGAAATGTAAATATTAATATGTCCCAAATAGACGTCCTTTAAGGTCGTGTAATGTATCATATGAAAAGTATTAAGTTAAACATCATAAATATTTTTAGAATTTGGAAATACGCCACTTAGTTCAAAGGATATTTACATTCAATTTTTATCTTTCAATTTTTAATAGAAATTGAAATTAATTGCTTTTTTTTATTTTTATAATAGAAATTTAAATTAATGGTTATTATTGAATTTTATAATAAAAATTTTAAATTAATTGTTATTTTGGAATTTTATAATAAAAATTGAAATTAATATTTATTTGTACATTTTTATAAAAAAAATCTAATTATTTTTCATGTTTTTTTATTTTCCAAATGCAAATTTTGCAAAAGCTCTCTTTTTTTGTTAAAATTAATAACACATTTCCAACAGACGATATTAAAACTATCTTCTTAGTAAATTGCAACAATAAACATAAGAAGAAGAAATAATAACAAGTGCCAATCTGTGCAGCTTTGTTTAGGCACAGTATCTCTTTAAAAAAGTGCGACCGTTATTAGGGCCCACCCTGTATTTTTCTTTGACATTGAGACGGCACGTGTAACGTTTGGCGTACGACGAACTTGTAACAATTATGACAACAAGATGAATTTTTAAAAATAAAAACAAGAGCAAGCACTAAGTAGACGAACTTATCAGTAAATCGCTCCAATTATGTGTGCATGGACATAATTGTAGTTATCAATCTCTACCTCTATCTGTCTAGTTTCTCAACACAAAGAAACATTCCAAAAAAATTTAAATTTAATTTTACCTTTTTTTTGTCGTGACAATGAATCTTTGATGATTGTATTTTCCAATGGACACTACGTGTTTTGTCTTAATGCTGTTGATAGTGACCTAATCAATTGAATGGATATAATTAAACAAAACAATTGATTCAAATTCACTTTCTTGAATTTCCTGATGCGGATGTTGATCTGCGTACGGGTTCCAGAAACTTCCACACCGAATAACATAATATTTATATACCCTATGCCAGGGATACACTTATTTTATGAACAAGAGGGCTCTGTCCCCTGCTCGCTACGCTCGCCTACCCCGGCACGCTTCGCTCGCGGTGAGGTGTGAAAGGGCTACAGTCGAGCCCACTCGACAGTTATATGCTCACTACCCACATAAATACTTAAAAAACTTCAGTTCGTACACAGGCTAAATTTAATTGACATTTTTAACTTTCAAAATGTAAAAATTAAACAAAACTTTACATATTAACCATCAAACATACATAAATACATAAAATTCATATAACATGTCTAACATAAATTGCACTATGTTAATATTATATTGATATAAAATGTATAACTAAAATTATATTATGTTATTATAACATTAACATAACATGTGTACCTGCTGTTAACCCCATCCCTGCAGACTGTGCGTACCACGGCGTGCAAAGCAAAACTTATTTGGTAAATATATTATCGCAATTATATTATCAGCATACTTCATAAAGATGGTAATCTATATGTGTGAAATCTGTACCTACAAAATTGGATATTTAAGTTTTTTATCGAAGACTGCAAATTTGGGTGGCGCCGCAAAATTCTAAAGCAAACATGATCTGTGTGTGCAATATAGGGGATTTGTCACCAAATTTGGTAGCTCTAGCTCTTATAGTCTCTGGGATCCAAATGATTATATTACCTCCATTTATCATATTTCCTCAAATATCTTTTCTGTTAATTAACCGATCTCAATGAAATATTCAGCACATCTCAGGACCCCTCATCCTGTGTGCCAAGTATCAACGCTGTATCTTTAAAATCGTGCTTGTTTTTAGATCATTTACGTGAACGTGGCCAAATTTTAAAATAAACTTGACATAGGTCAACATCATAGAAGTATAATCAGTAATTTTGGTTGCTCTAATTCTTATAGTTTTGGAGATAAAGGTGCTCAAAATAGTGTACCATAACTAAAATTTAAAATAAACTAAGGATTATAAAAGAACATGAACTATAAATATTAATAAAATTGTATAAGTATAAATTATTAAGAATGCAAAAATGTAATTGTATATTTAATAAAATTGTTGATAAACCTAATATAAATTAAAGTGACTAGTGCCATAATCAATAAGCTTTAGCTTTTAGCACTAGGATATAATACCAAATAAATATATAATTGTCATGAATCCAATAGGCTATAGCACCCATTTGTTTGGGTACCGAGCCAACTAGTACCCATTTTTTGGGTACCGAACTAAAAAGTACAGTCTTAAACTGGCGTAACTTAAAGAACACGATTTTGGAGAAAACGCGTTTATAGTTTTCAATTCAGTACCAATTTGAAGTAAACTATAAGATATGAATGTGAAATTGTCATCAGCCAAACTCACAAGGAAATTGTTGCTCGACGCTAAAAATATTTCAGGTTTTTGCCCTTATCTATCTTATTATTAATAGATATAACGCTAAAAACAAGAAACAAATTGTATCTCGACAACTACTATGAATGATCTAGTCGAGTGGAAACGAACCCTTTCATACCCTAAAATGTATTTGTAAATGCATAATGTACATACAAAAGCATATTAATACGCATACAAAGACTTATACTTTGTATTAGTGATGTAAGTCCAAATTTTATATCGAAAAAAAAAATCGCCAAAAATATGCATCGAGTTGTCGATATATCGGAAAATAGTAGATCAAGTTCCAAATATCTAGTTTTTTTCAAAAACGCAATTCTAATCACAAAATTCACTCGTACTTTTATTAGAAATCTTATTTTTCTTTCATCGTTTTCATGCCTAATTCAAACTTTGACAATTTTGTAGCTTATATATTAAGGATTCTTATCAAAAATTGAACGACAAAACTTAATTTTAAAAATTAACTACGATGAACAAGCCCCAATCAACTCGATAGATAGCCAATAAAAATCATCGAGTTGAAGTACTCGATAATCGCTTCCGCGAAAATCGAGTTGTCGACATTTCGATATATTTTTACATGACTACTTTGTATAGTAAAGTTGTATTCTATTCCATTCTCCATACATTGGCCCAACGTTGCTTAAAATATAAAAAGATTCGTTGCTTTAAAAAACTGACTAAAGGGGTAAAGATAACTTCATTTTTAAGCCGTCAGCGAACCGTCAGTCGTGAAAAGGCGATGCTGTTTTAATTTTTTTTGATACATATTCGCATTTAAAAGTTAGATGGTTTAACTCTCAGTTGGGAGCACGCCATTTATTATTTATTGGTTTTATTATACCCATTACTTAAAAAATAAGTAAAAGGGTATATTGTGTTTGTTGGAATGTATGTAATAGAGAAAATGAGGCATCTCCGACCCCATAAAGTATATATTCTTGATCAGCATCAACAGCCGAGTCGATATAGCCATGTGTGTCTGTCCGACCCTTCGTCTGTGATTTCAAAATAATACGTTTTTTATGAATATTAATATCATCTATTAAATTTATCTATGAGCTCAAATTACCGCAGCAACATCAGACAAGTGGAACGATGGTAGTAATTTCTATAAAGTACTTTAATATGTATTGAAGTTGGTAACGGGTATCCCATGGTCGGGATCTCCACTATAGCCTTTCCCGCTTTTTTTTTTTAATTCTTTATTTATTATTATAAACCAAAAATTAAATTTCGCCACATTTTGCAATATGTTTTTGATTTATATTCCTCGTGTTTTTGTTTTTGCTTTTGTTTGTCCTCCCAGCTTTTAGAGCTGCTGTTAACAGGCAGCTATTATAATGTTAATCGCAATTATAAAATGTTATATTATCTATATATATATATAAATCAGCATATTCACGATAACCCGAAGAACAAATCAGGCAATTTCCGAATTAACGGATTGTACGGATTATTGAATAAAAAAAAGGACTAAAAAAACTAAAAAAAATTTTATAAATTGTTATACGTTATAAATGTGTTACAGCAGAAACACTTATTTTCAATACCGCGGGCAAAGCGAGCATGGAGCGAAGCTCCCTAGTATGTTCCTTAAATTTTATTTCGCGATATGTTGTGAAATTCGCTATACGGTAAATGCCAAATAGCAGCAGACGTCGAGACAAGCCTCAAGTGTATGTATGTGTCAATGTACATACATTTATATGTAAATGAATATATTTAGTGTATTCGTATCTTAATGAGCTGGGCGTGAGCTGTGCCAGTTGGCCTACGTTGACTACAGTGAATTCGTCGATTTCTTCAGCTGCTAATAAGATTCTGTTTACTATTTGGCGGGAGAAGAGAACAGAGAGAGCAAAGTTTCAAGTGTATAAGTACTTTGTGCGGCGTTCTCTGATCGGTTTCTCAACGCGATCTCATCACGAAACAAAAGTGTGATGCGATGTGATGGTATTGGATGCGAATGTGAATGTGGTGTTGAATGAATATGTGATAACTATGACTATGACGTACATTGCAAATCTGATTCCAACTTTCAAATGCTGCACGCGTCTCGCTGAAATGTGCCAGAGACAACAGAATACTTGTAGTACAGTAGTCTATCTGGCTACTTCGAGTTTTATGTTATTGTTGTTGATGTTGTTTGTGTCTTTTATACGTCACGTGACTTATGCGTGCGACGTGTTTTCTTTGTTGAACAACCTTTGCTTGCTTGTTTTCATTTTGTCATTTTTAGCTCGGTACCCAAAAAATGGGTAAATAGATTCGTTTCAATTATGGTACACTATTTTGAACACCTTTATCTCCGAGACTATAAGAGTTAGAGCACCCAAATTTGATGGCAATACTCCTAGGTTGCTGACCTGTATCAAGTTTATTTTGAAATTTGGCCTCTCCCACGTAAATTATATAATATCGAATAACAAGAGCAATTTTAAAGCTACAACCTTGATACTTGGCACACAGGATGAGGAGACGATTTCAGACGTGTGCTGAAAATTAAATAAAGATCGGTTAATAAACAGAGAAGATATTTAAGGGAATATGATATATAATCACCTGGATCTCAGAGACTGTAAGAGATAGAGCTACCAAATTTGGTGACAATACTGCAATGTTGAGCACGCAGATCAAGTTTGCTTTACAATTTTGCTACTCCCCCCAATTTTCCTGTAGCCGACAAAATATCTAATTACAATTTAATAGGTAGAGATTTCAAACTCAAATTACCTTTTATTTTAACATTTTAAAAGTTAACAAGTGGGAAAGGCTATAGTCGAGATCCCGACCATAGGATACCCGTTACTTATTTCAATACATGAGCGATTCAATCCTAATGTCATATTTGCGTTGTCAGAACTAGTTGAGAATTTGAAGCATTCTAATAGGGTTTAACAATACAAAAACTATTACATACTATAGGGGGCATGTGTTGCTTCAACAACTTAGGCACGCAATAACTGCTGTTCTACTTGTCCGATCTTGTTGCGATTTAGTGGGATAATAGATAATAATAACAGATATCGGTTATTACCAAAAAAACGTACTATATGAAAAATTGTGGGTGAGGTGGTTTTTCGCGATTTGCGGGGGCGGAGGGGGCAATGGCTTAAATTTGAAACAAACTTGATCTGCGTGAGGTATATGGAAATCTATGTGCCAAATTTGGTTACTCTATCTCTTATTGTCTCTGAGATCCTTGTGTTTATACAGACGGACGACCGGTTTTTCGCGAGTTGCGGACGTGGAAGGAGGCGGGTCAAAAATTTAAAACAAGCTAGATCTGCGTGTGAAAGTTTGGTTACTGTATCTCTTATGGTCTCTGAGATCTAGGCGCTCACACAGACGGACGGACGAACAGATACACATGGCTATATTGACTCGGCTGTTGATGCTGATCAAGAATATATATACTCTTTGTGGTCGGAGATGCCTCCTTCTGCCTTTTACGCACATTCCAACGAACACAATATACCCTTATACTTATTTTTTATAAGTAACGGGTATTAAAATGTCAATTAAATTTAGCCTCTGTACGAATTAAAGTTTTTATTTTTTGATCTATATATATATATATATATATATTATTTGATTAAAGTAAAGTAAAGTTCATATTTATATAATTATATATTTATAATGTACTATTTTTTTGAATTTTCTTTATTATCTCATTTATGTAGAATTGGTATGTTTGCATGTGCAAACAGAAGTTTCTGTTCTTTAAGGCTCTTCGCCTAAATGACAATTAAGAGCAAAATTTCGCAACCTTGAGTGCGTATTGCGCGCGTTTGTGCCGCGTTTTCTACTGCTGGTTATTTTTATTATTTGTTATTGTTATTATTTTGTGGCGCTTGCGCTTAAAAAAAAACATTCATGTATGTGTGTGCTGATATGTAAGCAAATAATAAAAATCATATACAACGCAATACAACGACGCAGATAGATGCGGTAAAACCAGTAAGTGTAACAGAGAAAGGAATCAAAAATAGAGCGAGAAAAGAGACGTTGGCAATTTGGTGTCTGTAGAATCTGTAGATAGACTTTTTGTGTATTTGCTAAAAAATTATATGCTCATTAAACTTTACTTAGCGATTTTTTGTGACATTTCTAGCGGTTGAATCATCGCAATTAACGCAAAACCGCCAAAAACACAATTGAGAGCATGTATAGCGTTCATGACATGTTAAATTTATTCCGTATGTTAAATTTTTTCCAAAATCCACTGTTTGATCTAATATTGTTCTAAACCTCCGAACGCATCATCTGGTAAGATATTAAAACAGAAATCACTGTAAATTTGCTGGAATCTTATTATCAATCTTTTCTTATTTGAAACAATACAATTTAATTTCTGATTGGAAATCAATTTACTTTGAAGCCAAAAGGTGATTTAAATTGTAAATAGCATTAACTACTAGAAATAAGTGAATAATTTTTTAATTTTAAACATTTTATAAATTTTCTTCACTAGTAAAAGTTTTATTAATTTTATTTTATATAATATATATTGTGACACAGCTATCAAAACTACGATTCTTTAATGTATAGAATTTATAAAGTCCATATATGTATTCTTAAACAGCGATCCGCAGAGTTCAAATTCTTAAATACCTTACGAGCCAAGCAACATAATCTTGGTTAACAGGTGCCTGACCTTAAATGTTGAAAAGTTCATCCATAATGAGTTGCAGCTCGATCATAAAGCTATGGTTGTAACACACTGATCAATATAACTCTAAGGTCCCGATTAATTTTTTTGTTTGACAGTTACTTGTACTCCACAAGTTTGTTAAAGGTACTTGTACCTACTACCACAACTATATTATAAAATGAATTAACCTAAAAAAGGAATTCAAACATTTGATAAACATAACGTGCCTTCTTCACATATTGAACACATTTCAAAAAAAACGTGCCTACTGCATATTTGACGGATTTTTACCGAGTGTGGTATTTTTAAGAATTCTTTAACTTCGATGTTTTTCAACTGATCATAGCAGCCGATATCGTTTTCAAAAACAAACAGTTAGGGCCAACTAAGAAATTATTGTGATTTTTTAAATCGTATTTTTAGGGGTTTAATCAAAATTATGTCGGCGGTTTTGAGTTTTTCACTCATTTTACAAGAGTGACCAAATTTATATTTTTCCACAGATATTGCATTTATATCGTATAATCCATAAATGATACTGCAGTTAAAAAAAAAACATTTTCGCTCTGGGCTAATATACATGCTCTACTAACGAAGAAAAACACATCCACACACACTTGTATTAAATTTCGCACGTATATTTCTGAAAAACAATAAAGAAATAAAAAAAAAAGTTAAGAACTGATAAAAACGAAGTTACTTGACAAGCAGATATCTTGTATATGGCATTTCCACGGGTCACGCTTTTAATGTAAAAAAACGATATATAACGAATATTTTCCCCCACCTTTTCTAGCGATTTGATAGCATTTTGTTAGTTCTATGTTTAGTGTAAAAGATAGGGCTCATCAAGTTTTAGTTTCCATAATAATAGCAATAAACATGTGGTCACTAACGTACGCTAAATAAATGTCGACTTTGGCTTCATCTAGTAAAATGCAAAAATCTTTGAAATTGAACGAAATATTCTAAAGCGATTAATTTATATTTAAAGAAGATAAATGTAGCTTTCTATCAAGTATTGACACAAGACATTATCTGTTAGATTTTTTTTATATACCCTGAGCCCATTGAAAATGTGCAAAAAAGGGTATAATGCATTTGGCAGAATGTATGTAACATGCAGAAGGGGGCGTGGCAGACCTCCAAAAGTATATATATTCTTGATCAGGATCAACAGTCGAGTCGATTGAGCCATGTCCGTCTGTCTGTCCGTCTGTTTGAACGCGTCGATCTCAGAAACCATAAGAGCTAGAGACTTCAAACTTTGTATGTAGGTTCCTGGATACCGTACGCAGATCAAGTTTGTTTTTGTTTTGGATCGGACAACTATATCATATAGCTGCCATAGGAACAATACATTGAAAATTAAGTTTTTGTATGAAAAGCATCTTTAATTTTTGAGATATCTCAACCAATCTCATATATATTTGGGGTGGTATTATACATTCTGACCAAATTTGGTCCAAATCGGCCCACTATATCATATAACTGTCATAGGACCAAACGGGATTTGGTTTTATGTGATATCTCAACCAACTAATACAGTATGCATTTTACTTGGTTTTATATAACCGAAAAATATCTTTGAATTTTAAGCAGTCTTTGCTTTATTCATAGTAAGTACGGGGTCTACGACAGTAAAGTATGCTCGACTGTAGCAAAGCGAGATTTTAATAAAACGGATAAAAATATAGAATAAACTGAATTTAGTCAAAGATGCTGTCTAAGTGAATTAATTCATGTGTAAATTATTGACATAAATAACAAAGCAAAGTCGTGCCAACCACTGCACTAGAATTCTTGTATTGTATCCCTTATTTGTCTGTTGTATAAATTATTTTCACTGACTACAAAATATAAGTTCTGAAAATTCTGTGTATAAATTTAGAAACCCAATAATTAAGAGCCACATTCTACTTTTTAATTTCTTATAATTTGTACGGAATATCGTTGAATTTGTAAAATTTTTTCAGTGTCTATATTCGATATTCACTTTAGATTTACACTGCCTTTACTCATTTCATGGATGCAGAGTATACAAGGAAGCTTCGCCCCTTTTCGCTTCACCTAAGAAGGATAAGGCTAAATCGACGCAGCTGCTCATTCAAGAATTGATAAAAAAACTCACGTCTTGTGAAATTTTCAGAAACATTTTCAAGTAACTTGTTTAATGATTTAACACATTAATTAGTTCATTAGTTTGAGCATACCGATAAATTACGTTTTTCCGTATTTCTGCCTGTTTTGCCAAAAGTTGACTTCCAAAATGGAATGTTTGTATTATACTGATTTTTTGACGACATCTTTCTTTTAGGAACAAAAACTTAATGAAAATGCAATGAAAACACTTCAATTCTAGTAATAAAGCAAAAGTTAAAATTTCAAAAGTTAAAATTTAATTCATACGAAGTAAACAAAAAACATAAAAATATGATGGAACAAAATGTCGCAGCGACAGTGATTCAAATTAAACTAAAAAAAAACTGATAAATATTTTTAAATCAAGCAAAAAACATTTTTAAGAAATATCAATATATAACATTTTAAAGTAAATTGCATCAAAATATTCGTTAAGGTTTCGCTGAAATCAATACTTGAACTGATCACCGAAAAAACTTCTTCTGTTTGAGTCCCATGCGAATGTCTTGGTTTTTTTAAATTTGTTTAAAAACGAACAATTGTCCAAAATCCACCTTAGCACCAATAATAATGCTAATCAAGATCTATAAGTTTCGCCTTTTGTCACAATAAAATAATATTTTGGCATATGTTTTTGTTCGCTTTGAATGCGTACGAATGTCGCATTCGACATTATGAAATTACCCATATTCTTTATGTGATCAGTCACGCCTCCTTCTGCGTATGACATACATTCGCCCAAACACATTATACCCCTGCTTTCCAATTTTTATGTGGCACATGGTATCTTATATGAGGTACAACAATAACAAGCGAAATTTACGAGTATCTCAATGACAGGCAGTTAGCTATTACTAGATAGAGAGCGGGCCCAGTTGACAACGCAGTTCTGTTCGTCTGGTTGTAAAAATTGCCGCAGTTTGTTTGTACCCCTGTCCTCACAAATACCTTCTCCATCTAAATGGTGTGGGGATGTCATGATTTGCTATTCGTTGAAGACTGGGCACAAGCGATATTTGTGAATTTGCCGAAATTGTAGATATTCTGTCGCTGCTTTTCGATTTTTTTTTTGTCTTTTGTAGGAGGGACTCGTACTCGGGACCCTCCCCAAATTATTAGGGTGTTTGACTATTTACTCCACTGAATACAATTTGTGTAAGCTCAAGGTGAAATCAAAGCTAATGTAAGTAAAACAAGTGGTAATGACAATAGTCGAGACCCTTAACATACTTTTGGGCGATTACATTTCCTAACTACTTTAAATAGCTAAATCTAAAAAGTTAAGTGGAGTATCTTTTCAACAAATTGGTGTATTAACAACAATTTAAAATATTGTCTCTGGGCTTCAGCAAAATGCACCAAGTCCGGGGCCCGAAAAGTCTCAAATCACAATTTCACATCGTCTTTTTAAATCGGTGGATAAATATACTCCTGTTGTAGTTCACTATTAATATAATTTACCCTACTTTTTTTTTTTACCGATATGTTTATTGAGCCTAATTTGACATACCTATCTTTTGCGAATATGTGAATCGCTAAATGAAATATTAAAGAAAATAGTTGGACCCTTAACATTCATCCTTGAAAGTCATACAGACGTGTGCAAAATAATAAGAACAGCATATGTTAAAATTTATTTTGGTCAAAAAATTGCTATAATAATATATTAACAATAAGTCTTTATATTATTGCATATCCTGTTATTTCCTTATCCTTTATAATATCAACTTCGTTATATTAAATCGAAATTCAAATGTGCGAAAAAATGTATCGCCGATTACTACGTCAGTTTTAACAATTTATGAGTATACACTTTTGTCCGTACATTTAATATGATGTATCCTCATCAGTTTTCAGGAACATTTTGACACAAATGGAGTCTATAGATCATATAAAAGCGTGGCGTATATTCAAATATTATACCAAATGTTTTCTTCTTCTTGCTATAATTATCCTAGCATCTAATGTCCCTAGCATCTAAGACTTCTTTCTTAACGTCTATCCATAGCTGATCCATTGGATTATTAAATTTGAAAAAATGAATAAAGTTTTCATATGTATGCATACATACATAAAAAATCACTTTATTTTACTGTCCAGATTTTATTGTCCTCAACAGTATGTTAAACATGTAAGACCACTAAGATACAAGAAAGCTTAAACATAAAGACTGAGTTGTATTGCTCAATTGCATCTAACATAATAAATGTAGTTTTGTCTGTAATAAAAACCTGCTACAAGGGGAATCCCATGCCTGCATTCATCGATGTTTTGACACGTCACACACGATTTTCAACTTTTTAATAATGGCATTTCCGGAGCACCTTTACACAACCCGTGCAATCGTAGAGTAGCTTGACAAAACTACAGTCAATTGACCTTTACAATAAACTGGAAAGGGAGGGCTTTTTGCGCATCTCATAGTCTCTGTTCGAGATCAATTTCCAAGAAGCATTTTGCAGCGTTGCGTTTTGATCTTAGACAATTATCGATGTCAATATTGTAATTAAAAAAAATACTTTAAATAATTGCTTACTTCATTTAATTTTAATTTCTTAATTTAAAACATTAAGTAAATTTTCTTCACTTGTCCATATATTTATTATAATAAATATTGTGACAAAGCCATTAAAACTATGGAGCACTCAGCAGTTAACTTTGATCACCAATCCAATGATTACTACTTTTCACATTCAGCAGGATATTTTTAACAAACAAAAATATCAAAATTTGGTATCGCTATTACAAAAAAATTTATCATACAAATAGTGTGATACCTGATAGTGGTTGTTTTTTACGAACGAATATTAGGCTAATTTAATAAAATGGTAACATGTCAGTCAGCAGGTACTGATTACTGATCCATCACAAGTAAAGGTGCGATTACTGATTAAATAACCTGCTGAATACCGTCTATGTTTATGCACAAAAGTATCATATGTATAGATGATTTTTATACCCTGAGCCCATTAAAAATGGGCAAAAAAGGGTATAATGCATTTGGCAGAATGTATGTAACAGGCAGAAGGGGGCGTGGCAGACCCCAAAGAGTATATATATTCTTGATCAGGATCAACAGTCGAGTCGATTGAGCCATGTCCGTCTGTCTGTCCGTCTGTCTGTCTGTCCGTCTGTCCGTCTGTTTGAACGCGTCGATCTCAGAAACCATAAGAGCTAGAGACTTCAAACTTGGTATGTAGGTTCCTGGATACCGTACGCAGATCAAGTTTGTTTTTATTTTTGGATCGGACAACTATATCATATAGCTGCCATAGGAACGATACATCGAAAATGAAGTTTTTGTATGAAAAGCTTCTTTAATTTTTGAGATATCTCAACCAATCTCACACGATATATATTTGGGGTGGTATTATACATCCTGACTAAATTTGGTCCAAATCGGCCCACTATATCATATAGCTGTCATACAGTCGCTCTGCCGAAAATCAAGTTTTAGTATGAAAAAGTTTTTTGTTTTTTGAGATATCGTAACCAAACTGATAGAATATGTAAAAATTTTATTCATGGAAAAAATACTTCTGAACCCAAAAAATTGCTTGATAAATGTTGTTCAGAGTCTGGTCTGTTAAAGCAACGGTTTTTGGTGGAATAATGAGATTAAACGTGGTTTTTATCGTAAAATGAAATTGAGGCAGGTAGGTAAAGAATTAAAGATTTAAGATAACACAATTTTTAAAATCTAGCATGAACATTTGCTTATGAGAAAATTGTTTTCAAAATGGGTGCCGCATTTGATTAAATAGGTCGAAATCGCCTGAAAAAAGGTAGAAAAGGAAAAACTAAAGAGATGCTCTCAAACTGGCATCACGTTGATAGAGAAGCGATGGAATAATCTTAGGATAATATAACATTGATGAATAAAATTGAATTCTGTATAAAAGTTGCAGTTTTATTAGTTAGGCCCGGGACTTATTGAGTGATGGGTTATGTCCCGTGCTTATTGCAAATACAGGATGGCTGATGAATTTTGATAAATTAAGAAACTTAAATAACTTTTGTTCAGCGTATGGATCTAATTTTTTTTGGTCATTATGATCAATCTTTTCGGAGGTTTGTGGCCATACATGCGCCTATCTCTCTTAAAACCGAAATTATATGATTATGATTTTTATACCCTGAGCCCATTAAAAATGGGCAAAAAAGGGTATAATGCATTTGGCAGAATGTATGTAACAGGCAGAAGGGGGCGTGGCAGACCCCCAAAAGTATATATATTCTTGATCAGGAACAACAGCCGAGTCGATTGAGACATGTCCGTCTGTCTGTCCGTCTGTCCGTCTGTTTGAACGCGTCGATCTCAGAAACCATAAGAGCTAGAGACTTCAAACTTGGAATGTAGGTTCCTGGATACCGTACGCAGATCAAGTTTGTTTTTATTTTTGGATCGGACAACTATATAATATAGCTGCCATAGGAACGATACATCGAAAATGAAGTTTTAGTATGAAAAGCTTCTTCAATTTTTGAAATATCTCAACCAATCTCACACGATATACATTTGGGGTGGTATTATACATCCTGACCAAATTTGGTTAAAGTCGGCCCACTATATGATATGTCATAGAGACGCTCTGCCGAAAATCAACCATATGTATGAAATAGTTTTTTGGTTTTTGAGATATCGTAACCAAACTGATAGAGTATGCATCTGGGCTGGTATTACACATCCTCACCGAATTTGGTCCAAATAGGACCACTATATCATATAGCTGCCATAGAGACGCTCAGTCGAAAATCAAGTTTAAGTAAGAAAAAGTTTTTTGTTTTTAGAGATAGCCTAACCAAACTGATAGAATGAACATTTAAGTTCGTCTCATATATTCTGGCCAAATTTGGTTCAGATCGGATCACTATATCATATAGCTGCAATAGAGACGTTCAATCGAAAAGAAAGTGTTAGTATGAAAAATGTTTTGGTTTTTTGAGATATCTTAACCAAACTGATAGAATATCCATTTAGGTTGGTTTTGTACATTCTGAACAGATTTGGTTCAAATCGGTTCCATATATCATATAGCTGCCACAGGAACAATTGGTCGAAAATCAACTTTTATAAAAGAGTACCTGGGCTCAGGGTATTCTACTGTCGAGCGTGCTCGACTGTAGCCGCACCTCACCGCGAGCGAAGCGAGCCGGGGGTAGGCGAGCGAAGCGAGCAGGGGGCGGAGCCCCCTTGTTGTTTTAGCGTTCCAGTAACTCATTTTTGTTAAATATAAAGATCAATCTCCATAATGCAAAAAAAAAAAATAAGCAGCTTAGTTATCTTTTTGTAGCGGCTTTCATTAGCCACCCTGTTTTTAACTTAAGCCGTACGTCACGCTCTTGAAAATTCGCATATCCTTTCCTCATCTAATTGTATAATTTCCAGATAGAATGTAAAATACATTGTGAGTTAAAAATAATTACTTGATTTGTTGTAACACACATCGGTTGTTGTTACAAACAATAAATCTAGTCATACAAAATCCTTACCGGAAATTCTTGCAATTGTGACGAGATGTGCGTCACTTGTTGTTTGGGGGATTTTTATTAGCTTGTTTGGAATAATTGATAGATCTGAAGTTATATATGTGTATTATTTATACTGGTCTCCACATAAAGAAGGTAACAATTTAGATAAGTATGTTCATCTTTACGACCACACACATTGTACTTCCTCCCTCTCTCTGTCACTCAATATGTAATTGACCGCCAAGTCTCGTGACTAGACTAAGTCACAATATTAAATGCAATTTTCTGCTCTCTAGATTAGTTAATGATCTAGGGGCGTTGTCGCGCGGTTTTGGTTTACAGGTTATACTCGTATTATGTATAAGTAAAGCTTTAAATGGCCACGACAGCCACGCGATATACAAGTTGGTTAATCAATTGAATTGTGTATAGAATTTTGTGTCATTGTTGTTAATCATCATATCTCCCGTTTTCTCATTCGTTGTAGGGCATTTGAGATTTTGGCGAGCCTCCACCTCAATAATTTTATTGTTACGACGTTGTTCACAGATAATCGACTATAGACAGACAGTAATGCATCATTAGATATTCACAGTTTCTCTCTCTCTCTCTCTCTCTAACTCTCTCTCGCTCTCATGGTGTGGTAGAACTGCTGTTGTTGTATTTGATACCTCGCAAGACAACGTCAGCGCAGAGACAGCGTCAAAACAAAATGATTAGTGTTTGTTGCTGTTGTTCCTGCTGTTATTATTATCATTTTTTTGCTGTTGTCTTTGATATCTGGTTTTTCCTTGCGATTGTTTCAAATAAATATTGTACGCTAAATTACTGAGTATGTATGAAAAACACATCAGATACATGTGCACACTGCTGCTCAACTAAATTGTTTCCAGATTCAAGTTAATTAAATTTTATAGATTAAGTTTATTTTGTAACGAGTGCTTATATCAGAACAAGGGGTTACAATCGAAACCGGAACCTTTAACCGGTATTAACCGATTGAAATTGGTAACCGTAACCGAAACCCTAAAGTCATCCGATTTTTTAACCGACACTTTTTCACCAACACTATTTTTTATGCATTTCAGAGCAGAGTATCTAATAATCCTATGATATCCAAATTAATATAGATGTACTACACACATACTAAAAAATAATATAGAGGAATAACTGAAATTGAATAGGATCCTTAATATTCATCCTTGAAGGACATGTGATGTATCATATGAAAGGTATTAAATCAAAGAAAAAAAAAAAATGTAATCATACCTGGGAAAAGTTTAACACTGAAGACATAAACTAATTTTGAGTTTTATTTTGAGCGAAAAAAATAAAAATCATTTATAATCATTATTTTTGAGTTTTATTTTTTTTTGATAAAAAGTAATCATTATATTTGAGTTTTAATTCTTTTGATAAAAAATGATTATTACTTTTGAGTTTTATTTTTTTGATAAAAAATAATTATTATTGTTGATTTTCTTCAAAATAAAAATCATTAAATAATCATAAAAAAGTCATTTTAAAAAAAAAAACTTATAATGATTATCGGTCCCTGATACGCAATAAGATTGAAAGGAAACAATCCAAGGCCCAACATGCGTACATAAAAGGTAAATCTAACGAAACGGCACTACACGAAGTAGTACGCCAGGTGGAAGCATCCCTAGCAACAAAACATTCAACAATGTAAAAGCAGATTCCATACTGAAATCCCTCTTAGACCTAGAAGTTGAGGGATACATCCGTTCATGGATTGCGTCCATGCTAAAGAGCAGGAAGCCAACAGTCAACCTGGGTGGCGAAAATCTCACGCGATACGTGAGCAGAGGCACACCTCAGGAGGAAGTACTGTGCCCGCTACTTTGGCTAATAAATATGAATAAAATACTTCATGAACTAAACGTAGGAGGTGTCCGAGCTATAGCATACGCAGACGACGTGATATTGCTCGTATCCGGACTTTTCGTGGACACAATCAGCAACATACTAGGGGCAGCACTTAAGAAACTTAGCGACTGGGCTAAGTCGTGCGGTCTAGGTGTGAACCCGGACACAACAGAATTAATCTCTTCACCAGGAAGACAAAAGTTTCTAGCTTCAACCTACCCAAGCTCAATGGACGTAGGCTAAAACTATCGTTCAAGGCAACGTATCAAATCAAAAATAGAGGAAAGAGCCAGGGAGGTATGCATAGCCGACTACTCCTGCAAGAAAACCTTCAGCAAAACCTGGGGGCTACAACCAAAAATTACACTCTGGATGTATAACGCAGTAGTCAGACCCATACTAACATACGGAGCACTGGTCTGGTGGTCAGCTCTCTCAAAGAAATATAACATAGATAAACTAACTAGAATACAGCGTACAGCATGTGCAGGAGCCACAGGTGCAATGAGATCCTGCCCAACGGCGGCACTTAATATTAAACTAAATTTAATGCCAATCGAAATACACATTAAAGGCATCGCAGTTCAAAACCAGTTCAAAGGCAAGAGATAAGTGGGCTACAGGGAATCTGGATGACACCTTTGAGATATCACTATACACCGACGGATCCAATATAGACTGTGGTGTGGGGACTGGAGTATACACGTCGGGTTTAGAAGTGGAAAAGTCATACCATCTTCCTGAATCCACGAGTGTGTTTCAGGCAGAGACCTACGCAAAACGGAGGTAGCCAAACTTCTATTGGCGCGAAGTCTCGTGAACTTAAAGGTTGCATTCTTCTCTGATAGCCAAGCGGTCATCAAAGCCCTCAGCTCAGTCAGACAGAATTCCAAACTAATAATAAACTGCAAGGACACGCTAAATGCAGTGAATCAATAGGCCATAGGAAGCATGAGGGTATGAAAAAGGGAACGAACTGGCCAGAAAGGTTTAGAACTAGCTACAACACCGGAAGAGGTACGACCACCTCTAAACAGCATACAACAAAAGCCGCACAGAAGAGCTACTCGACAAGCCAAGAAAAGACATTGCGAGACTATTGGCTACAGTACCAGGAACACAACGGAGCAAAGCTTCAATTGAAGAGCTGGTCTTGACCAGCTCACCACACTAACCTACCTACCCAAACTAATTTGTTCGACTAAATTCATGATAAATGGGAACTATGTATTTGGGTTTTTTTTTTTGTTTTTAGTTGGCCCAGGCTAATAGACCTTTACCATTGTTATTAAAGTAAGCTGATTTATTTGCCAGTCTGTATTCAGTAAGGTAGAACTAACACTATTCACCTTTATTTACGCAAGTATCAGTTGTTTCTATAAGTTTGACTGCTCGTTGTGTAAACTTGACCAATATAAGGTTCAATTTCAAGCATGATCTCAAAAAATATTTAAGTTTTCACGGGAGATGTGAGAACCTAGGCACACAATGTATTTGATGTGCCACAGCGAAAAACTGCTGGTAATTAAGATGTATGTTTTCGACCTTGTCAAGGAGTTACTTATAATTTCCGATCAACAATGAATTCTCCTTTCGCTTTCAGATTTTTCGTATTCTGAATAATGCTGTTCTTCTTTTTTTATATTTATCTCCTTTATGGAACGATTTGGACGATACAGACTGAAGTACCGATATGGAATATTTGTTGTTGTCATAAAAAATGTGTATTAAACAAAACAAATTAAAATAAATGTTTTTAAAACATTTAATATTAAAAATAAAATTAAAACTAAATTAATTGTTAGGTTATTATTCCAGAAATATTATCGTTCTTAAGAAAAATTGTCTTACTCTATTTTAATTATGCTCTGCTAAATCCGACTTTCCGAACACTGCGCTATTTGGGGATTTCCGTCGCTCTCCGTGAGGTGCGGCTATAATCGAGCGCACTCGACAGTAGCATACCCTGTGATACCCTATTCAAATTTTAGAATAATGGTCCTAATGTAAGCCAATTTAAGCAACCTAGATGCAGATTGGTTCGGAAATGTCGGAAATGAAAAGAAGCAATTGTCTTACTAAAACTTGATTATCGGCCGATCGTTCATATGCCAGCTAATTGTTATAGTGGTACGACCCAAAAAAAAAGAAAAAAACAAACAGTCTACAAATTAAGACTGAAGTATCTAGCTCTTAATGTCTCTAAATCGACTTTTCTGTTGATTTTGATCAAAAATATTTATATACTTTAAGGGGGCTGCCAAGCTCCTTCTGGCATTTACAATGGTTACATGGTAAAAAAAAAACAAAAAAAAAAGACCAGTGTACGAATAAATGTTGGACTAAGTCTATGTAAAGCAAAGATAAAAGCGAAGTAGAGGCAAAAGCAAAGGAAAATAATAAATAAATAACAAACCTGTTCCTCCTCCGCGTACCGCATATGTTGTAGTCGCTTGCATGGATGATGAACTGGAACCCAGTTGGCCCGCGCCGCCGGCTCCACTGGTTTTCGTGAATTTTAAAAGCATTGTGTTGATCCGTTTTTGTTATCGACGTTTTGCCGTTGTTCGTTTCTGTTATTTTTCTGTTTTCTGTTTGTCGTGTGTCCGAATACGCTCCAAGCAAACAAAACGAAACACAACAAAGTAACACCAAAAATGATTTTATTTAACTACTCTTTTTACTGAGTTTTTTCTCTTTTTTTTTTTAATTTTTTGTTTTGTTTTCACTTCTAGCGCGCTCTTTGGCCAACCAACTTTAGTTAACCAACACTACAAAACAAACGAATACGGAACCCAAAGCTCGAGCGATGACAACGGCAACGGGTACAAGTTTTGGGAATTTGTTGTCTATTTTTAGTAACAACAATTACTTTTGTATTGCGGCGATTGACGCAGGGACAACGACGTCGCGGCACAAACAAATAAATAGCTTGGTCTCCTTTTTCCCTTTTCTTTTATTGCCTTCTTTCTATCTTACTGCTTGGCGCAGAATCGGCTTTTGTTTGCTTGTTTTCTATCAATTATAATATTGTTTGCTATTCCACACTCTCTTTCCACTATCAGTTTATTTTGCACTCATTCGTTAATGTCGATGTCGAATTTTTTTTTTTGTTATTGTGGTGTTGGTCTTTCTATACTTTGCTCATATGTTAATGCATGTGTTTGCGATGCGCGTGTATGTGTTTGGTTTACTTGTGGCTGCTTTTAAAACGTCAAAACATCTGTTTGAAATAGCTTGCAGCTGATGCATTCTATGCTTAAATCGTTCTTCCTCACAAACAGTTTGTTTTGCAATAGTTTTTGTCCAAAAACACACACGTTTTACACAAGAAAAAAACAAAATAATTGATCAAGTTTGAGCAACACGCTTACTCTTGCATTCAACTGGTTGTAAAGTGTTGCCAGATTGCTTGTAAACAGCATAATACCAGGGCTGCTGACGCTAAGAAAACTTAGCGGAGCAACTAATCGACTAAATAAATTTTGAAAGTAATTTCTCATCTGCGATGAACAGCCGATGTATCTTTTATCGTTCATGAACCGACTTATTCATTGTTCACCGTTCGATAAATATATCATGTATATATATATATATATCGATCACCGTTTATCGCTCTTGAACAACTGATCAAAGAAACGATACGACTGAGTAAGTTAAAAACTACAAAATTAATTAGTTTACTTATTTAAAAAAAAATAACTTAAAACCCCAACGTCATTTGCTTAAACTTCGTGTTTCGGTTTGCAGTGGTAAAACATCACATTTTATGTTCAGCTGTGACTTTCAAAACTAAGAACAAATTGTTTTCTAGTTTTCATAAAATTGATAGGGCAAGTAACACTGCAAGGAAAACGAGGGGAAAAGTGCATATAAAAATTACAGAAAACAGTTTTTTCATTCCGCGGTCGTTTTGCTGCTATTGTAACTTCGCCATGAGTATAAAAATCGTCAAAAAAAAACAAATTCATAGCGGTAGAAATATTGTCTTAAATTCAACACTGTGTATTAAATAATTACATTTATTATTTTGCCTTCAGAAAACGTAAAGTTGTTTTAAATCGGTATTCTCGAGTAATCATAACGAACCGCTAAAAACATATTTTAAAAATAATATAACATTCAAAATTAAAAAGTTATATACGTTAATTAGAAAAACATTTTTTATGTGCTTTTAGTTGGGTGTGGACATCGGATAAAAGCTGTGCGCTAAATGTCAAATCGGGTGCATGCAATAACGCATTGACGCTACTGCACAGCCAAAAATGCAACAACGCCCATGGACATTATTTCACTTTTTAAATTGGAATAGCCGCGACAAGTGTGAAATAAGACCCGTGGGCGTTATTACACTTTTGGATGTTCAATAACGACCGTGAGTTGGACAAATTTTAAAAAATCGTCCTCTTCTTCGACGAAATCTTAGATGTGTTTCATCAACAAAATATATAATTTATTTAGTCCGAGTCTGGTCAAGATGTTGAAGAGACCACCTTATTAATTGCATCATGGCTGCTACTGATGTTCAAGCAGTTCGTTGCGGTCGAGTTTGCGTGTGTTTTGCGTTTGATCGGTCCTTTTTAAAACATCCTCCATCCGGCAAAAAGCCTTTTTTTTATTTTATTTTGTCCTTTTCTTCATACTTTTTTTTTATATTTGAAATGCAATTTATAATTTAGAACTATGTGGCATCGCTTTCGTAACGAATTTCCGCGACCGATTAACATTTTTGAAAGTTGTGCAGCCCTGTTTTATTTTTGTGTAATCGACATCAAACGTATTGAGCATTGAAAAACCTGCTGAATGCCTTCTATGTTCGTCATGTTTTTTGTCTTTCAAAAAAAGTATTTTGTTGTAATTTTTTTTCGATCGTCCGTCCTTTTTTTGTGTTGAGCCGCTGGCAACCCTGTCGTGTGTATTGGTAAATCGAACAGCTGACTTACACGCGTGCGAGGCTGTGCCTATCACTGAATTAAAGACATTTGTAATTACAATAAGAACATTTTCTGTTAAAAAATTTCCAAAAGAAATCTCAAAATGATTGTCAAAAATGTTCGGCATTTTAATTTGAAAAAAAAAAAGGCCAGATCTGTCAGAAAAGTCTGATTTGGCAGCACTGGTTGCGGCTGCAGTGTAAAATTGGTATGACAAATACATTTGACAAACTGTAAGCAATCGCAGCTGGAAATGCGAATTTCAAATTAAGCAAGTGCTTAAAGTATACATTTTAATATATGTATATTTATTTACAAAGTCCAGTAAAATGTCGGCAGACTTTCGTCTGCTCACATCACTATATTCGTATTTGTATTTGTACTTGAAATCGCATCAAGAAGGCGTGGCGTAAACAAGCACAACAACGGATAAGACTATTGTAATCAGCGATAATTTCGTGATAAATTTAAGCTCTAGAACAAAGCAACAGAGAGACTGATTTTTAGCTGGTGCTACTTATTATGTACACATTTATGCCACAGACAGCGACGAGTATTTTTATACTATACTAGGAAGCAAAGACAGAAGCAAGCTAAATTTTGAGTGTCGAACATCATGTGTGTGATATTCTTCTATGCTAATTCGCAGCCCAGCAGCGATGGCTACAAACTCATATTGGCATCGAATCGCGATGAATTCTTTGCCCGCGAGACACAAACGGTAGCCAAGTGGTCAAATTCCGACCATGTTTATGGAGGTAAGTAAAATGAAATGGAAATATTCAAAAAATGCAATAATGTATGGTACAGAGGTATGCAAAAAAAAAAAATAAGAACACCTGTTATAAAGTGATCGGCTCAATTGCCAAACCTTAGAACAAGAGAAACCTGAAGAATATTCCGCGTTAAGAAGCAGCTTCTATGTATTGATTTTATATAGTTCAGATCGACCAAAATGATCGCAGCTTCTTTATATTAAACTTAACTGACAAAGTATTGGAATCTATAATTAAATCTATAAAAAATATTGGAATCTATAAAAAAAATTAAATGTCTATTAAGTCGAATTTTCCCTTGTTCTTATTTTTCGGACGTCAAACTTTTGAGTTAATCCAAGAGATATTTCAAATCAGAATATATATATTAGGGTGCATAAATTGTTTTTAATAAAAAATTGTAACAATACAAATCGATGCACCCTACACTAACGAATTCTAAAAGCTCATTTAATATACTATACAAATAATAAGAAATTTTTTTTTAACATTATTTTGACATCGTTATGCTGTTCTTTTAAAATAATTGCAATTTTTTTTGTTTAATACACAGGTATTGACTTAGAGCCAGGTCGAGAGGGTGGCACGTGGTTAGCTGTTGGCAACAATAAGGGCATCTTTAAGGTCGGCGCACTGCTTAACTTGACCGGAGAACCGAAGCCCCGAAATGCAGTTGGTAAACAAATGCAGCTTATACACACACAAACACTCACGCACACATGTACATTCACACTTAGAGAAAACAGCTCATGAGCGTTTTATCAATTTGACTGCTTTCGTTTTATTCATTACTGATAACGCACCAATTTCCTTTGTTTCGAAGCGCACAAAAACATTTTGCAACCGCATAATAACACCAACAACAATGGCTGCATCAACAGCAGTCAGAACAAACAACAACGCCAATCAAATAACGAACATTTCTTACTAGGACGCGGCATGATCGTTGCGGACTATGTACGCCAATCGGATGACCAGCACAATATTGTCAACTATAATCAACATCTGCTAACGGATTGCACTAAATACAGTGCCTTTAATTTTGTCTCCATTGAAATTGGGTAAATATTTGAAAATTAAAACAAGAGATAAAACTCGTTATCAAAGTCGGTCTTAACCGATTAAAATCGCTAATCGAAAAATCGAAGTTATTCAAACCGAAATAACCGAAAAGTGATAGATTCATTTAAAACGTAGTTTCGGTTCAGTCAAGCATTAAATTCAATTTTAGCATCAATCAAGCATTAATTCAAACGTTATTCAAACTAATTTTGATTTAAAATTTGATTATTGATCTTATTAAATATATCTTTTTTCAAATTAAATATTTTGGTTTATATTTTAACTTTTTTTATAACATTTTTATTTGTTGCGAACCGAAATCATGCCGGCATTTCGAAATCTAAACCTACAAATAATCAGTAACCGTTACGAAGCCGATATACAAAATGTTGTGTAATCAATAACCCAAATCCAAAATACGAACATAACTGAAACACTTACTGAAACCGATTTTCGATTCGGTTTTTTATCCTATTTAAAACCATTATCATTCATTAACACTTGTCCTTATGTTTTAGTGACGCCTCGAAGCCGGCACAGATCAATCTGCTGAGCAATGTGCCTCCAATGCTGTCGTCCTTCGAGCAAGGAGAATGTTGCGGCTTTGGCAACAGCCTTTCCGTCTGTCCCTTTGAGAAGGTGCGCTATGGCCAGGAACACTTCGAGCAGATAGTTAACAAACATGGTCGCTCGGATGTGAATACTTTAAGCTCCGAGCTGCTACGATTGCTTAAAAACAAACAGAAATTTTGGCCAGATGACGAACTGAAACGACGTGCTCCAAGCTGGGGCGAAGGTCTCAGCGCTCTGAACGTGCACATTGCCGAGCACGGTTATGGCAGTCGGACACATTCTATAATTCTAGTCGATGGTCATGACAAACTGCATTTCATCGAGGAGACAATGGTGGGATTGGATCCTAACGGCGAGTGGCGCAAGACACACATTGAAAAGCAATTCGAAAGCATTTAAAATTCTTCAAGTATCTATGTTGATATAGCCAATATATATATATGTTTTTCTACAATTATCAAGTGGGTTATATTCTATTTCTATCCTATGTAAACATCTAAAATATCATTATAGAAACTCGCTTTTATTACGCCGAAAACTTAATGTCCATTTTATCGTGTGTCAAGCAATTTACTTTTTTTTAAGAGCATGAAAATCCTTTTTTGATTCACTAACTGGTAACGATTTATTCACTGTTTCTTTTTCGTTATGCAGCCAATTGTATTTCTGATTTCTGTTTTGTAATTTAGAATATTTAATAACAATTAGATTTGCTTAAGCTTTTTTTGAAACCTACTGAAACTGAAGAAAATAAAGTCAATTTCGTTTTTTTTTTTTTAACAAAATCTATCCCAATATAGCAATGTGATTTATAAATACTATAAGATACTTCATCTGACATATATGACAAATGTGATTTTAAAGCAAAAGCAGTTGACTAATCATTGTTGCTACTTATAATCACGCAAAAAACCCTATACACGAGGTAAAACCCTAATGACGAAAGCATACTCTAGCCTCAAAATTTCTGATATTCAATTTTGTGACGAACGAAATTAAAATAATAAGCATAAAAATTTTAAATGAAAATATTAATTATTAAATAAAAATTGACATTCGGCACTGTGCGCAAAAAGGGTGAGTTTTTGGACATAAAAATTAATTTTTGTGCAGTGCCGAATTGTCAATTTGCCTCTCCCCACTTACACCCCCGTATCTCATGAACTAGGTGAGTTAGAAAAAGTTATAGTATCGATCTGATCGGACAGTCATAGCAATTTTTTCCATATTTTCTAGACACTTCGATTCTTATCTTGAGTTCCAAAACTTGAGCCTGTCGTATTAAGATTGCTCTTGTAATTCGGTTTATTTTTCGGTATGCCACGCCTTCTTTCGTCTGTTACATATTTTTACATAAAGGTAATAGATCCCTGGCACAGGGTAGTAAACTGTCAGCTGATTAAATATGATAAGATTACATATGTATTCATATAAGGGAGTTATGTATTTATATAATAACAGAAACTGCTAATCTAGTTTATCCAAGTTTTTTTTATGATCCGTGAAATTGCCCCTCATTTGTAGCTCTTGCCAACACGTCCACGCTGTCCGCCGCCTCCTCTACGGGCTGTTCCCCCTGTGCTCGTTTCATCTGCACCTGCGCCCCGAACCACGCTCTTAAACTTGCGTGAGTTCATGGCGCGTTTACTGTAAATAGAAAACAAACGAAATTTCATAGTGTTTTCCCCATTGTATAAAAAGCCAACTTACCGTTTGTTAAGCGTATTCCGTGTGAGTGGTATATATGCATAGGGATCTAGTTTACCACGCTGCTTCATGTCGCCCTTGGCCTTTTTGGTACTGTATTCAGTGCCAGGGGCTTTGTTAAAACCTCCAGCGCCACCGCTGGATTTGACGGACATTGCATCACTAGATTTACCGCCAAGAGGACGATGTATACCTTTTCGTGTACTAGTGCCTGTCTTGCCAGAGAGCATACTTAGTGCATCAGTGGCCTTGCGCTTGCGTTTGGTAATAGTTGCTTGTTTGATTTCTTCCTCATCACTGGAGTCCTCTTCCATGCCTCGTTTTGGATTGCCACTACCACCACCACCCATTTCATGACCGCTATCAGCTGAGGATTCATTGCTGTCTGAATCACTATTGCCGTCATCATTTTTACCTTGACCACGCAATGCCTTGTCGCTAATGATGAGACGTCCATCGTCTGCAGTCTTAAACCCGCCATTGGCCAATTGTGGCTTTGATTTCGACTGCTTGCTAGGAGCTGCTGCTGCTCCAGAGCCGCTAGCTGTGTGGATAATAGTCTAGTTAGAGGGTCAAAAAACTTGAAATGAAAATATGCAGCTTACTCAAAACATTGCCAATGGACTTAAGATCTGCCAGATCGACAATTTCGTCCGCATCCTCACGAATGTAGGTACTGCGCGGTTGCTTGGCCTTGGATTTGGACTTGCCAAGTTTTGTAGTAGCGACGCCATTGTCTGTTTCCATATCCTCGGGAAGGTCTGAGTCTGAATCGGCCAAAATATCATCGATTCTATAAAATGGTGAATAGAACTGTCATTCCCTAATATCATAATATCGAAGGCATTCGCTTCTAACTTACGTGTAGCTCTTTTGCTCCAAATCGCCCACCAGTTCCTCATCGGAGCTTTCTGCTTGCGCCTCTTCATTTTGCTTTTTACGCGTATCACGACGCATTTGCTTCCGTATCTTTTTAAGCCGGCGATGGGTTACTTCATCGTCTCCAGGCACAAAGCGTGCAAGCTCCTCTGTGGTAAAGCGCTTGCAGAGCTTTTTTAGAAAATAACCAATCTGTATGCGACAATAGCGCTTCGTGTCCTTTGTCATAGCTGATAGTGAACGCATCTGTAAAAATAAATATATATTTAAGGCTTTCACATATTCAAATTGTAAATTCTTTTAAGAAGCACTTACAATCGTTTCGAGATGATTGGCCACCAGCGGTATGGGCATCACCTTGATGAATGTGATGAGAAATGCTACGGCTGCCTCAGCTTGATGCCGTGACTTCTGCACCAGAAAGACTGAAACCTGTTGCAGCACAAACTCCAAAGTGCTCACAGTTAGATGCTGGCCCTGTTGCTGCAGAACCGCACGAAATGCGAGTATCGTGTTGGTAATTAACGATTCGTCTCCAGTAAAGCCGGCAGTCAAGATGTCCACAAACTCATTTATCTTGCCAGCCTCTTGATACAGATTGACAATCAGTTTAATCAGCTGCTCAGCCACCTGCTCCTTACGTGTGGAGAACTCTTTGTAATTGAGTACTGCCTCCGGAATGGCCTTCATCACTAGCTGATCGTTGAACGTTAGGTTGTTCCGGCAATCCAGTAACGATTTAAGACAACTGTTTACAAACTCAAATTGTATGTTAAATGTCTAGTATAATGGATCAAATTATAAAATTTGAATACAAAGATCACTTACTGCAAGCGTGACGCCTGACAGACGCTACATGTGGTGCTAAAGGCCTCCAGAAGTATTTGCTGTAACATAATACAGTTTTTGCGTGTAAACTTTTGACACGAATTCTGGTCAGAAGTCATCAGCTCGCGTAGTAATCTAACAGAATAGATAGTTAATATAGTAAATTTATAAAGGGGAATTAAAGTTATATTTAAGCTTACTCGTAGGTCTTGCGCTGTTGCTTCTTTAACTTCTGTTCATCACGAGAAACTAATTTGGATTTATCGTTGCGTAGAACGGGTGCCATGTACTTCTCGAAATAGGCCTCAATACCGCGACACTTTTGCACACGCACAATGGCTGCATTAATATCAAAATATGCATCGTATTCAAAGCTGGCCACTGCGCTGGCCGCCAAAAGTCCCTGGGCATTTTCAAAGAGCTGGGCTTGTACGTCAGCGGGTGCACGGGCAATGTAGAGACGTATGACATCCAAAGCACGCTTGCGTTGATCCGCCTCATAGGTGCCGGTCGGCTTCTGTGTGTAGATGTTAAACAGACGGGGCAGAAAATTGCGTGCATATTGACCAATGGCCGCATGGCATTCGCTGCTCTGGCTATCGTCCAGCAGTTCCATCAGACCATCGTAGATAGCCGCACGAAACTCTGGATTTTTCTCTAGGACTTCACCCAGGGTAGGCGCAAGTTTTCGCAAATATTCTGGATCGCGTGGATGTCTACAAAATCCTGGAAATAGACCCCATAACTGACAGCTTAACAGCTCATAAATGTGTGCCTTTGAGTTGTTTTTCTCTTCCACTGAAAACTTGCGCCAATTTGCCTGACTGTTCAATGCTAGTGGAACAATGTGCTCTTTGAAGAACTGTAAGCTGGCTCCATTGGCACCCTCACGCATCAATGGCAACAGCCATGATCTATCTAGGCACACACCGCCACTGGCATCATTCAGCGGTAAGGCCTTCAACACTAGCTCTGGGCCAAGAGCCTTGATAGCACTAATTAGTGTGTGTTCAATCTGTAATCGCAGTGCCGTCTGGTTCTCATAGCGTTTACCAATTGTTGTCAATGAGGGCATCAGCTCGCCACTGTAATAAATAAATAAAGAATTGAAAAAATTATACATTATTCAAATAAAATTTCTCTACATTCAAGCAAATTGTTACAAACTATTTATTACAAAATATTATTTTTAAGATTCTCTGCTATATATTGTTGAGTTAACACTATGTTTAAATCAGGGTATCAAACCGAATCGAACATCGGTTTCAGTTAGAGTTTCGGTTGTTTGTATTTTGGTTTTTGGTTGTCAGTTACGAAAAATCTTTGTACATATATGATTTTGAAACATCTACCGGCCATACCGGAGAACAAAAAAAATAAGATCAAGATTCAAATTTAAAATCAAAACAAGTTGGAAAAACGATGATGACAACATAATTGAATTTAATGCTTCAATGAACCAAAACTAGCTTTTATAAATGAATCGATTGCAAATCGGTTATTTCGGTTTAATAAAAATGTATTGTTTCAATCAGGGTTTCAGTTACGGTTACAAACCTTAATCGGTAAATACCGGTTAAAGGTTACGGTTTCGATTACGGTTTTAATACCTGACTTAAAATCATATTGAAATTGTAACAGTGACTAGCACAATATTTTATAAGTTCAACTTGTACTGGTAGGATGATAAAAAAAAACCTATAATAATATAAATACATACCCAAAATGCTCTCCGCACGCTTCAAAGACAATTGAGAATATGAGTATGACATACTTTGAAATCTCGCCAAAGGGTGCATTAAGCACCTTATGAAGCGAGGCAATAATTTTGGCCACTGACTGGCGGTAATTATCAGCGAGTTCTTGTGTGGCACAGGCACGCGATACGCAATCTTGTAATAACTCTTTAATGCAATTGGAAACTCCAACGACAAGCTCGCTGCGATCTGACAGCCAAAGGTCGGCGGTAAAGACCTCAAAGAGGCGCGGTAACGCTTGCATGCATAAATCAAGCTGTAGTGTGGCCAAATGCATATGACCTTCCTTGAGCACTGTAATCCAGGCAAGCGTTTGACGCACATCACTGCGATCCGGCCGATACTCGTGTATGGCGGCAATGAGTTTGGCGCACAGCGTTGCATTCAGATTGGCGCTGCGTGTGAGGAACAGAGCATGCAATGCCTGAAAGCAATTGGTGCGCACCAGAACATTGCTAGCGGTCATAATAGACAACAGATGCTCGCAAACACTACGTATATCCTCGGTCCGAAAGCCAGCCAGTGAGTCCTTTAACAATGCCAGCGTATGCAGTACAGTCGTTTGTGCATTTGCCAACACTTCGGGCTTAAACTGGGCCAAACAGAATTTCGTCACACGTCCGCTGGCCGGATGATGTTTTAACATCTTATCCTTCTTAACATCTCCAGCATCATTACCATCAGTATCAACTGGCGTTGGTGGCAACATGAAGCAGCTGCCATGAATTATAGAAACTACTGCATGTTGTGCTGCTTTTCGAATCTTGGGCCTAGAGTGAATGCTGAAGGAGAGCAGTGCATCAAAGTACTGAAACGTTGAGCTGTACGTCCACGTTGCGTATTCCTGGGCGCGAAGCAGTACCGACAAGCAGCCAATCACCTAAAACAAAACACAACAAATTATATAATGGTATTATCATTCAATAGAGATTGTCTAATATGTATCTTTTTTTAAGAATATGCTGAAACAAGATAGTCGAAGTAATCAATTGATTTGATTAGTTATTTTTTTTGTTTAAACGGTTATATACAGGGGTGTAGTAACCTTTAAATTTTCACCATGATTAACACAATTACGATTTTTATTAATTTACTCACAAAATACTAACTAATTTTGAGTTAAAATAAAAGTTTAAAGCTTAAGCCATATTCATTCTTTTTGAACAAAAATAAATTGCAACTTTGATTTTTCATTCAAATTTAATATGATTTTTTTAATTGTTCACAAAAAACAGACGATACTTTTGTGTGCACGATAGCTTTATCAATACGATAAATTTAATTAATATTAAATAAACTAGGAAAAAAAATTGATTAAACGTTTAAGAATGGCAACACGAAACATTTATTTCAAATCGTTTATTTAAGTTTATTTTTTTTTTTGCTAAAATATTCAACTGAATTCAACAAACTTTGACTGTTTCAACCAAATTATCTTTAATATTTCTTGAATGCTTGATATTTGGGGAAGATATTGTTTGTAATGTAATACATTTTTTCGACTTTTCCTCGAATTTTAAAGTAAAAAAAGCTTAAGAAATCATAATTTTCTTAATTCAAGAATTGATATCTCTTAAACTACTGGTTTAAATCTTAGACTTTGTATGAATAAATTAGCTTTTAACAAAACATTTGAGAATCTGTTTTGACATTCTCGAGTAATGATGTCAAATGTGGGCGCATCTTTAAGAAAAAAGGTACGATAAAAAGGCCAGATTTTTTAAAAATTCTAAAAATAAATATCATCATGGGGAAAAACAAATATATTTTCCGTCATATATCTATACAAAAACGTGGATTTTGTTCGTGTAATTTTTTCTATAATACTTTTACAGGTGATGCGTTTGGAGTTCTAGAACAATATTACTATAAAAAGGGGATTTTGGATAAAGTAACATACGATTCTTTTCGCAAGATCGGGTCAAAACATTCAATTTTTGAAAAAATAAAATAAATGGTGCTAAACATTGGATAAACTTTGATCATGAATGTGTTTGACAGACATCAGATTCGAAATATGAATGCTTTATAGATTAAATATTTAACAATACTTACATAGCGTATTACAGATTGATTGCTGGATTCAATGAAGCGCTGCAACAGCTGTTGTAATGTGGCAGCTGTTTGGTCAAATCTTTTACGCAACACTGGCGCCGGTACAGACTTAATTCCCATTGAGAGCAGTGCAACGCCGGCGATAATGTCGCGCTCCTCGGTGGCGGCCTCAATTTGGCTGATTAAAAGTAGAAAGTATTCGGTGGAGGATTCGCTGCCGCCACGTTCGCGTATGATTTCCGTGAGAGCACTTAATATCGCCAGCATCTCTTTGTGCAAGTCCGAGGATGCCCGAAATCCTGTGAGTAGCTTCTTAAAGCTAACATTGCTGCAGCTGCTGTAGTTGGAGGCGAAGGTCTGAAAGGTCTTAAATGTACCCGGCTGAGTACCGGTGCCAGAGCCGGACATGCCGTCATCATCTTCCAAAGTAAAGGACTTGAGGCTACCGGCCACATCGTTGACGGTCGTTGTCTCCGTATTGTATGCCAAACGCTGTTCATGTTTGTGCACAGCTTCCGTGGTGAGACCGTTAGCTGAACCTGATCCTGCTGCGGCTGCGGCTGTTAAGGTGGCAAGTTAAAATTAGCACTTGCTGTAATAATGGTGTTTTGATTCGAACATACCCAAATTCAAATTTGGCTGAAAGAAGCGAGATTTTGCTTTCAGACGATGCTTCATTTGATCAGGATTCGAAACGGCTGACTGGCCCTTGCTCCAGGTTTTGCCCTTGTTATGGCGTTTCAATTTTGAACGAAATTTACCCATTATCAGAACGTTTGCGTGCGATCCCAACGCACAGAAATTGCAATATTTAAAATGTAAAATCAAACACGTGCAACACACAGAGAACTGAGCAACATGTTAAATTTCTATCGTAGATTTATCGATTTCTAAATTGCTACCAACAGCAGAGCGCTGAGCAGCGTTGCCAGATGTTCGTTCTGTCTTAAGGTGCCCACACACGACAGACATTTTTCATTGCCCGCTGTAGAATAAATTTTAAATTTCAATTATCTATATAAAATCACAAAAGTCATATATGTTAAGATTATAAGCCAGATTTATAGTTGTAAAACCGTTTATATTCGGAAAAATTATATTCGAAAAAGATGCCATTATGGCGAACCCAATAAGATTTATTTTGAGTTTTAATATTTAAAGTTTTATTAAATAAATAATTGTATTCACGAATGCAAGTTAAAATCAGTTTCAGGTATACCACTAATAGTTCTATACTATCGATTATGCTATCGATAAGCTCCCACTTCTGCAATGAAAACAAAAAAGTCTCGTGCAATACGGTATTTAATCACACCAGATAGTATTATTAACATAAAAAGCAACAGCTAACAAAAGAGACAGTGCAATCCAAACACAATGTGCCAGACGCTGCTTGGCCTCAGTAGTCTTTAAAGCAAGCGGACTGACGGACGGACAGCACGACGAACGTTTATGCCCAACAGCAGTAGCAGCAAAAGCAACAATAATAACAATAACGCAATAACAACAAGAGCGATGAAATAATTTCAAATGCATTAAATGTACATATGTATGTATGTATGTAAATGCTCAACGGTTATCCTTCTCCTTCTCTTTGCCAAATGAGCGGCAGTAATGAGTTGCCATCGAACAAATGAGCACACAAACAATAACAAAAGCAGCAAACAAACAAAAATAATAAAAACAACACCTGAGGGCGAACGTCAACGACGACGAAGCCGGTGAGAATAAAAAAAACCTAATTTCAAGTCAAATACGCGAAGCATAAAGAAAGAAAGTAAGCATTGAGTGAAAATTAGGCCAGCAAAAGCAACGTTCAACGGCTGACAACCAACAAAAACAACAACAACAACAGCAGCAACACAAAAAATAAAAACAAAAAGACGCCTGAACATCCATGAAACCTCAATCTCAATAGCCGGCAGCAACAATATCTTTAAAATGGACTTTTTGGCCAATTTGATCAGTAATCCACAGAGCATGTTGTGTAATTATTACAAGTCTCATCATTTGAAATACAATGTTTATTTATTTATTTATTTATCTATTTAAATGTAGCAACCTACATCGATCTAGATTACTCGCTATGGCTTTATCGCTTTCTAACGCCGTTGATTGTCACATTCCTCCTGCCGCTCGTTTTCGTAGCGCTCATCTATATATCATTCTTGGTTCTCTTTATCTACAAGCTGCACAGGTAAGCAAAATGAACTCAGCACAAAATGCTTACGCCAACATATTCATGTACATATATGTTACAAATGTACCGATGCATTTAAATATGTATCGTATAGTAGGTACATATATATATATATATATTATATACAGACGTGCGCAAAATAATAAGAACAGCTTAAGTGAAAGCTTATTTTGTTCATAACAATTCTGAAATAATAATATTTTTATAATATGTTTTTGATCAGGTTAGAAGTGCTAAAGCTTTCATCCCCAAACATACACATAACTAAGAAACTACACATTATTTTTAGGGACGGTAAATAATGATTATTTAGTTTTATTTTTTTTTTTAAACTGAACAAAAAATCATTCCCTTAAAGTATCTTTTGAAGAACGTGAATTGTACCAATGCTTTTCTTTATTTATCTATGCAATTTCACCATTATCTTCAAATGAATGCCTTTTATTATTTTACTTACGAAAAATGATTAAATTTGAGTCATCCTATAAAACTTAGACAATAATCATTGTTTTTGGACAACAAAAAATAAAAACTTATAAATGAATGATTATTTCTTGAAATTTTTTTTTGCTCAAAGGAAATAAAAAATTAAAAATAAAGATTATGATGTAATTTTTATAATAAAACTTAGATTGATTGATTGTTAAATCAGGCCATACCACAACAAAATTGCTATTAAAAAAATAAAAGGACATAGCAGGACATGAATGTAAATTGTTTAACATAAGTACTTTGAAAATAAGATAAGATTCAAAAAATGTTTATTTTAAACGAATTAAATTTTATTGTATGCTGGGATTACTATTTTGCACACATTTGCATGTACATATATTCATGTTTACACGTATGTGTGTGCAAATCAACTGTCATTGCACTTTTGTCATTGAACATTGTTCAAATCACCGCTGCGACTAGATATTCGTCTGCAAAAACAGACACCAACAAAAAAAATAATTTTTTTTTTTCAATTGTGTCACAGTAAGCTTAAACACTTGAACCACGTTCCTCATTCCATGCTTCTGGTTGCCTGTTAAGCAAGTCTCACTTGATGCTTACTTTACATTACTTATTTACAAATATGTATATCTTAATTTCCAAACGCCGTTTGTAATGTAAACTGGTTCTAATGCTAATTAACTAAAAGGTCGGACTAGATACGAAGATTAAATCTCACTAGTGAGCTTCAATAGTTGTTCTACTCGTACAAAGTCGTACCACCATCGTTTTGCTAAACTGCAGATAATTACAATTTCTGAGCCACCCCAACATTCAATATAATTCCGCATGTTCTAACGGTGCGTCATAGGCTATCAATAAGCGTACTAGTAAAAATAAAACTTGGACACGCCATTATTGTGGACTTCCTTTGTTTGCAACGTGTACTGTTTTTGTTGTTTTTGATAATACCCTGCGCCCATTGATAATGGCTAGATAAGGGGTATAATGTGGGTTCTTTATTAGCATTAAACGCCGAGTCGATTAAGTCCTGTCCGTCTGTATCAAAGTCTATAAAGTTACTAAGCTTGACTTTAAATTTGGAATGTATGTTACTGAATTCCTTACGCAGATTAAATCTCAGACAAATTTTAAAAAAACTTTCTGCAATATCAAATAATAATAAAAATACTGGGTCCGATGTGTCCTAAAAATGTAATCACATTCGGATAATACCCGTGGAAGCTATTAAAAAATTAGATTTCCTCAGCCTCATGCCTAGTTAAGGTACCTAAGAGCCTGGTCGCAGGGTATCTCGAAGTCGTGCAATCTCGTCTTGAGCGTTCTTACTTGTTTTTACGATAATAAAGTTTAAAAATATGACAACCTACTAATGATTACTGCGGACGGAAGTTCGCGCTAGTGACGAAAGCAGCACGAAGTGTGCGAAAGGCGACTAGCAATATATACAGCTAATATGGACAATTTGCTATGACCACGGTTTCCACTTAATAAAATAAAAAAGAGCCAAAAAAATGTTTAAAAAGAGCCAATTTCATGAAAACTACCAAATTCTTGCAAAACAACTAAATTACATTCGAACTTCCCCAACTCGAATCGCCATTATCCAAAGAAAAAGTTTGACTTATGGAATTCTTTTTATTAAGTTTATTAAAATTCAATAATTCTTGCCAATATTTTGGTTCGAGTTATGGTTATCACATTTTTTAAATTAGCATCAACATTGAGAATTTCAGTACAATGGTACAATACATTTATATTCTTGGTGGCAAAAACATTTAGATCTAAATTATATATTTATAATAGTTTTCAGAAAACTCTTGATAAAAACAAAAAAGAGCCAATTCCAATAAAAAAGTGTCATTGCGCCAACATAAAATAAAGACAGTTTTGGCGCAAAAGCGCCAAGTGTGGCAACCGTGGCTATGACTGTCCCATCATATTGAGTTATATACCGATCGAAAGATTTAAGCCCCGGTCAGACGAGCGTTTTTTCACCGACACTTTTTTACCGACGGTAAATTTTGCCATTCACAATATTCGCACACAAAAATCCCATCGGTTAATTTCTCATAAAATCAGGCAACACTCTATTATTTCTTTATGCATTTCAGTGACTTGAGTTGACCGACGCAAAAAACCGATGATATAGGACGTGTTCTATTTCCATCGGTGAGCGTCGGTCAAAAACCGACAATGTCAAATTTTGTGTGTTCACACGACAACTGACAGCTTTTCAACAAAAAGTGTCAGTGAAAAAACGCTCGTCTGACCGGGGCTTTAGTCCTATCTAACAAAATGGCAAACTAATACTTTACCTAATGATTCATGAGATAATGGGATGTAAGTTGGAGGGTCAAAATTTAAACGATTGAAGGTAATGGGGCTGTTGGCGTATTTTGGTAATTTTTTAATTCGAATTAAAAATACGCGTCGATTGATACCCCATTCCGATAACTGGTTCAAAAGATAAATCAATTAGAATTCTACTTTTTGAAAAAACCACTAGTTTAGCGGGAAAAAGCAATTTACCGCTGAAATTGTAACCCAAACCGTTTCCAAACCAAAACAAAAATATAACATAACAATAACAAAGAACTCGAAATTTGGCATTCGGCACCTTGCAAAAAGTATTTATTTTTTTCTTGATAGCTCACTCATTTTGCGCGCAGTGAATTTTTTTAATATATATTTTATTTAAAAGTTTTATATTAAACTTTATTTTGTTAGTCACAAAATTGGGTATAAGAAGTTTTTTGGCTGGAATATGCTTTTGTCACTAGACTTTTACCTCGTGTAGAGGTTTTTTTGTGTGATATTGGCTATAAGAAATTTGTCATTTGGATAATCACGAGGTTATTTAAACGAAAAATCTACGCATTTATCTAAATCCCAACAAAATCAATTCTTAACCTGTGGCATTAGCTCAATAATTACCTGACTGTCCCAATTAGTAATGTATATATGTGCATATTTAATTTCTTGTGTTCTTCCCTTTAACTGGAAGTGCAATTAAATTTGCTGTTTAGTCAAAATTAAATACATTTTATACGATTTTCTTATACCCTGTATCTATGTAATTAGTAACCTTATGTGAAAAAAATCACCATCCATTTTCAAAAACAAATCTCACAATTCAAGTGCGTTCTGTCTTACTTTAATGGATATTGGTAAAAATTCTACTGGTCTTAAGTATCGAATGTCGAAAGTTGTCAGAGTATTTAAAATTTAACATAGAACCGCACACAAAAGTAAACACCGTGTGTATTCATAGCATGTCCAAGTCCAACTTAAGATGTTTTATAACTAAATATCGTTCAAATTTTTAGAATTTATTAGTTTATAATCTAAAAGAGTTTTTATATATATATATAATACAGCTTTTTCTATTTCTTTATTGTGCTGTTAAGCAATTACAGGGTGAATGATTGAAACCAAACGTAGGATACAAAAACCAAAGCATCCCCAATGATCTATACAGTCGAGAGTAAGAACCGTTCAAAGAAAATTGTTTTTGCATGGGTTTTTCTTGTTGGTTCTGTTCGAAATAAACAGTCGCTAAGTGGCAAAGGGCAACTTTTGGTTGCCATTGTTATCAGTGCGTTTTTTTTTTATAAATTCAACAACAATAAGAGTACTGGGGGTCGCTACACCCAGGTGCGGCTTTTATGTTGCTCAAAATCCATGCAGTACGCAACTGTAAAGATTCATTCTATTGATTTATTATGAATTTGATGTGCAAAGACGCGAATGCGAACGCAACGCTTGATGCTGATAACACCTAAGCCTGCCCCTAATAATGATGCTGATGCGCTGCAGCTGCTCAAAAACTAAATTTAAACATAATTATCAGTTTAGAAATTAATTAGCTCGTCGAAGCTCAAAACAAAATTCCATTGATATTAACTAACTGCATACACTGCTCAGCATTGATGACACAAATTTCTCTATATCATATTTTGAGACGAACGATATTCAATTTTACAAATAAATTATTTATCAGGCTTGTTTCGGTTTTCGCTTTCGTCGGAAGTGAAAATCTTTAGCCTGTTATCAATATACTTACTCCAAATTTAAAAATTAAATCCCAATTACAACAAAAATAAAAAGCGGATCAGTCGATCGCACTCGACATTATGATACCCTTTGTGCTTAGGCCTTTAAAAGACGTTCGGAAAGCCGAAGATTTGATGCCCTTGCAGACCGCTGCTATTTAAATATTCCGATTGTTTAATGACACCTCTATGATATACTTAGTTAACATATCGTAAAATGTATATATTCAGTTAACAGATAGTATCTTACAAACCAACAGCACAAACTGCTCCGTATTACAATGTATTGAAAATTATTAAAAAAAATCGTTAGAGACATTTTCTATTAAGTCAATGTAAGCTTAAAAACCGTGAAATAACTGTAAAATTTTACCTGAGTTCGTAGTAATATTAATTTTCTTTGTCAAAGAAAAAACACATCGATATCGAAACTTATCGAAATGTCTATACAATCACGTGTGTTTTGTTTTTCGTTAAAAAATTAGCAACCAACAAAAATGTACAATTAACAACAATACCTTATGTTAAATATTAAAAAAAGGTCTTTCTGAAATATAGTTATTAGGCTTATTATCGCAAATTTTCGACATCGAAAATAAAAATCTTTTGAGCATTGATTATAAAATATCAAATAATATATCATCAATTCAAGGAAGATCCAAAGTCTTGAGTTTACATGAAGAGCTAAAACTAGTCGGAAGGGCTATAGTCGAGATTCCAATCGAAAACATTAATTCGCAATTATGCCGTTCTACTTGTCCGATCTTGATGCGATTCAGTGGGATAATATATAATACTAGGGGGCTCCGCCCCCTGCTTGCTTCGCTTACCAATTTCCAATTACCAATTGAAACGTGAAAAAGAGGAGCATTTATATTTTTTTCTTGACCTGCGTGTGGTATATAGAAGTCTGTGAGTAAAAGTTTGGTATCTCTATCTCTTACGGTCTCTGAGATCTTTTTGTTCATACGGACGGACAGACACACATGGCCATATCGACTCGGCTATTGATGCTGATCAAGAATATATATACTTTATAGGGTCGAAATTGCCCCTTCTCCCTTTTTTATACATTCCAATGAACACAAAATACTCTTTTACTTATTTTATAAGTAACGGGTATAAAAATTAACACATGCTTCCATATTGATTAAATCAGTTGCAAATATAGTGGAATGGGGTAGTATTAACTGTAGTTCCTCTCAGAAATACCTACTATTCCGAAAGTAAATAATTTGAAGCTAAAAAAAAACAAGTGGGAAAGGCTATAGTCGAGATCCCCACCATAGGATACCCGTTACTTATTTCAATACATTAGCGATTCAATCCTAATGTCATATTTGCGTTGCCAGAACTAGTTGAGAATTTGAAGCATTCTAATAAGGTTTAACAATACAAAAACTATCGCATACTCTAGGGGGCACCTGTTGATTCAACAACTTAGGCACGCAATAACTGCGGTTCTACTTGTCCGATCTTGTTGCGATTCAGTGGGATAATAGATAATAATAACAGATATCGGTTATTACCAAAAAAATACGTATTATATGAAAAATTTTGGGTGAGGTGGTTTTTCGCGATTTGCGGGGGCGGAGGGGGACGTGGCTTAAATTTGAAACAAACTTGATCTTCGTGAGGTATATGGAAATCTGTGTCACAAATTTGGTTATTCTATCTCTTATAGTCTCTGAGATCCGTGTGTTTATACAGACCTACGACCGTTTTTTCGCGAATTACGGGCGTGGAAGGAGGCGGGTCAAAAATGTAAAACAAACTTGACCTGCTCCAACGCCTTTGTGATCTACGTGTGAAAGTTTGGTTACTCTATCTCTTATGGTCTCTGAGATCTAGGCGCTCACACGGACAGACAGACGGACAGACACACATGGCTATATCGACTCGGCTGTTGATGCTGATCAAGAATATATATACTTTATGTGGTCGGAGATGCCTCCTTCTGCCTGTTACGCACATTCCAACGAACACAATATACCCTTATACTTATTTTTTATAAGTAACGGGTATAATAAATAATTTAAAGCTTTTTGCCAGTAAAAAAGTTAAAAAACACACGGAATCCCGTAACATAGAAATGTAAGCAAATAAATGTACATTTTTGGATTTGTATGATGACAAATGAGCAAAATCAGCTTAGGCTGTTATTGCGGCTGAGAGGCTATCACCATTTATGGAACAATTGATTTAGATTTTATTGAAATCCGACTGAAATCCTAACTTTAATCTGTATTTTCTGGATTGAAAACCCTTCTCAGAGTAAAATCATTAATACTGTAGCAAAATAATGCAGTTATTCACAATTATCGAGTGATAAATTATTTTTTTTTTAATTAAGAAAGTTAATCTTATGACTTGGTCCCCTCGTTTTCTCGTCTTAAATGTGATAGGAAATGATTGGGGGTGGATTTCCGAAGGGATAGACCAGATAGGTGTCTCCAATTAAATAATAATAAAAATTAAATAATTTAAGATTTAACCGCGTTAAACAAAATCAAAATGCAGTGTATCAAGTATTTCCACAGAAACACAAAATACTACACAAATACTACTACAAATTATTTTATTTGAAGTCTTCCTAAATGTTTGTTTTTATAATAAACATTAACGAGCTTAATTAGAGGAACAAACTAGAGTTTTTTTTTTTTAACTACACGTTTATTTTGACGGGGAGTGTAGTACAACATATTCATGATAAAATTCTATTAAAACTCACACGAAACAAATATGTAGGTGTATTATTCTGTATTCATTCTCTGACCCTTTTCTTTGTTTGTGTTCTTTCAGGCAAGTTATAATGCGAGCAGTGCAAACGGATCGGAATTTTTGGCGTGTTGGTCGCAAGATTGTAGCTGCGATTTGGGATGCACATGCACGAATTTATCACGGCTATGAAGTAATCGGTTTGGATAACGTACCTCAGGAAGGTCCAGCGCTGATTGTATATTACCACGGCGCAATTCCCATCGATATGTACTATTTGAATTCGCGGATGCTGCTGCAGCGTGAGCGCCTGATCTACACAATTGGCGATCGATTTCTATTTAAGCTACCTGGCTGGGGTACCATCTCAGAAGCGTTTCACGTCAGCCCCGGTACAGTTCAATCATGTGTGAGCATCTTGCGGGATGGAAATCTACTGGCCATTTCACCTGGTGGTGTTTACGAGGCACAGTTTGGCGATCATTACTACGAGCTGCTCTGGCGTAATCGTGTAGGATTCGCAAAAGTGGCCCAGGAGGCCAAGGTTCCCATAATACCCTGCTTTACACAGAATTTGCGCGAAGGCTTCCGCCAAGTGGGAATTTTTCGCAAGTTCTTTATGCGGCTATATAATAAGGTGCGCATACCCGTCTATCCAATATATGGCGGATTTCCGGTGAAGTTTCGTACATATTTGGGCAAGCCCATCGACTATGATGAGAACCTGACGCCGCAGGAGCTTCAAATAAAGGTAAGATTGGCCTGCCTTATAATAAAACAAATAAATAATATTCTTTTTTTTATTAAAACTATTAAGGTTGCCACAGCCATTGAAGATCTTATTAATAAACATCAGCGCCTGCCAGGTAGCATACTTATGGCGCTATTAGATCGCCTGCCGGCATTTAAAAGTCAGCGCAAAAGAATCACCCGTGTCTCCAGTGGAAGTGAAATCAGCAAAGAGAAAGCAGAATAGATCTAACGTCTTTCCAATTGTTCTAACTGTGTTAATAACTAACAATCTAAACAATTATGAGGGCAGCAATCATTTATCTGTATGTATTTGTATGCCTGATGCAATGTGCCGCCATAAGACTTTGTTCCATGTACTTCACTACGTGTATAATGTATCTTACGACTACTTTCTTAACATATTAATTTAAACGTGACTGTTTGTAATGAGCTCGATTAAATCTCGCTCTTTGAGTGCAATAATCCGCCTTATATCGCCCTAAGCCCTTTAAATAGAACATAATTTTGCTACATAAAGTACTGAATGCTTTGTTAGTCTTAAGTTCAATGTCGAATAATTAAAATGTAACTTATAGTTTTGTTTATAATCAAGGCTGCAAACCTTCAAAAATTTGTTAAAGTATCGGATCGGCGGTTCGAAACATAGAGCAAGACATCGTTTATTTTTATTGTTAAACATTTTTCTCGACATTTTGATCTAACCAAATTTTTTTTTAGGAAATCAAATTTTGATGATAATTTATATTGATTTGAAGATTTAAATATGACTTATATTAATCCAAAGTCTCAAATAATTGCGAAATATTAGGAAACCACAAAATTATGTAATTATTTTTTTCTCAAACCGAACCTTTTATTTTAGAAAGAGGTTCGGTTTAGGTTCGTGTTCGCAAAGTAAATAGGTTCAAGGGTTCGGTTGATGATCCGGTTCTACAATGTTCGGTTCAGAACCGGTTTGCAGACTTGTTTATAATACCTTTGCAGAGGTAATTGTAATTTTTGTTCCGAAATTTGATCCGCATTACCAGAGTTGTGGCAGAGCTAATCAAGTAGATATATTCTTGATCAGGACGACGAAATTTAATGCTAACTTGATGAATCTTGGTACAAGTCCGTCTTTTGCTGCAGGCAGTACATGTGTCGGAACCGATGGAATGGGGTCACTATATCATATCGACCCCTTTTTCCGAAAGTATAGTATCAGTAGTAGTAGTAGTAGTAAAGGTATCGCTTCCAAACTTGAATTGCACATTAATGGTGAAATTCTTTAATTTTTACCAAAAAGAAATGTTGTAAAAGCGTTTAGTTTTATTTTTACACATACGATACTTTTGTGCTTATAGTTTTGATAGCTTTCCCACAAAATGTATAACATACGATAAGTGTAATAAATATTTAACTAATTAAGAAAATTTATATAACGTTTAAAATTAACAAAAACAATTATTTTAAGTAGTTAATTTAAGTATATTTTTTTATACACAATGTTCAACTAAATTTAACTATCTTCGACCGTTTCGGCTAAGTTCTCTCTAATATTGCTTGAATGCTTAAGACTTGGGTATTCCGCATGATATTTGGAGAAAATATAATTCTAAAATTTTAAATTTGTTCAACTTAAATGGATATGGTTAAAGTCTAAATTGTTTTAAAAAATTTTATTGCAATTGCAGATGAAATTGTCATTAATTTCGATTGTCAATGGAGTGGAGCTAAATTAAAAACTGTTTTTCAATCGTTGCGCAATGAAAAAACGAATAGAACTGGCTTAAAATTAAATGAAGATGTTAGATAAAATAAGGCGAATAAATTTACATTCACCTTTGGTATTCATAATAAATTTTTGAAATTTTGTAATTTAATGTTTATTCGAAAAAACACTCTCAAATACGATAAAACTGACAGCGAGATTTCAGCGTAATTATAGCGATTTTTGCTATAATATTTTGCCAGATGATGCGTTCGGAGTTTAAGAACAAGATTGCTTTAAAAAGTGAATTTTGGAAAAAATTTAACAAACGATACTTTCGCAAAAGGGGTCGATATAGCTGCCATCAGTGCTGCCAGTTTTTGTCTTGTTTTATACCTTTTTGAAATTAATAGCACAAATCACGATTAATAATAGTTCACAAAGATATCGAGAACTGTATTTAACTCAGTGGGTCGATTATATGAACAACTTGAAAGTGTTTGCGCACTCTTTTGCTGTGTTTTGTAATTGTGTTAAAATGCCAAAAAAAAAATTTAGAAGCACTCTTTACTTCACACAAATTACTGTTAATATAATTGCTTAAGATATGAAATCATGTTCCATTTTAATTTGACTATTTCAATTTAATTTTTTTTTTTTCTTAAATTGATACATATATTTGTTGAAACGAACATTTTAATTATCTAGCATTTTTTTTTAGCAATTGTCACAACATTTTTAGCAATTTCTAGCATCGTTTTTTTTCCAAATCTAGCAATTTTTGTCTCCGAGATTGTGGCAGCACTGACAAAGTTTGGTGTCTCTAGTTCTTACAGTCTCTGAGATCTAGGTGTTCATGCATCAGGACAAACAGAGAGACGGACGTGGCCATATCCAATCGGCTATCAAATCTGATCAAGAATATATACACTTTATAGGGTCGAAGATGCCTCCTTTTGCCTATTACTCACATTTTTTTTAAACAATGTTAATAGACCCCTGTACTTTTTTAAGGACCTTGTCTAAATATTCAAAATCCAAAGTCTAGAAATAAGAGTTCCATCTGTGTGTGCTGTAAAGTTTTACAATTTATTATCTAGGTCGGCGTGAGGATTAATATTAACTAACGAATAATGGTTTATTTCAAACCTAAAGGTTTGGAATACCTAACGTAAAGACGTCCATCCATTCATCATTAATAAAAAATTAAATTATCCGTTTTGTCAAACTAAAACGTGAATAATTTTAAGAACACATTACTTATACGATTTTAAAGTCTGTATTTTTATTAGTTAATTATTCTTAAATTCGTCTATTATCGCTATTTTAATTAAATAGTCAGATTACAAATTTGTACAACTTATGACAGAAGCAGCCAGAGAGAGACCGGCATTTAATTGATAGGACAACATACATATATGAATGTATAATTATGTAGTTAAATTTTTGGAAAGAAAGACATGGCTAGAAGCTAACAGCTGAAAGAAATCGCAGTGCCTTTGGAATTGGTTGTAAAGATTTGCGTGAGGCTATCACAGAAGAAACTCACAGCAATGAGACCGTTTGAATTTAGAACTGCTCGGCCATAAGCAGAACGACAAGACCACTCCAGCCAGTAAACGGATTGCATCCCCGGCCCTCGCCCGTGGTATCATCATACTGCTCCCAGATGTAGCCAGTGCGCTGGTATTGCCGAAAGATATTCTTTATCAGATTATCACGCAGTTCACCATAGATTTTGCGTGCAATCTCTGCATGTGGACCATTTATTTTGCCATAGTGCCACAGAGCCTTTACGGCCAAATAATTGATGTTGATCCAGATGGGACCACGCCAATAAGGCGGATCATGTTCCGTGTTACGTTTCATGTACATCGGCGAGTCTTTCGAGAGCGAACGCAATCCATAGTTAGACCACAGCAATTGTGGGTCGCGCATATCGTGCAACAGTTTCCCTAGACTCGGTGAGTCATGATCCAACTGCTCAAGGAGCAGTGGAAATAGACTTACATAGCCGAACATGCTGTCCACAAACTTGTAATCTGGCGGATTTAACGTATATCGCTGTTTTTCCGCCTGCTGCTGATGATGTGGAGCGCCCCCACGTTGTGCTCCAGTGCGCTGTGGTGTCAGTGGCGGTGGATTCTTCAGAACAACAGAATCCGTATGCAGGCCCCAATCTGTGTAACGTTCGCTATACGGATCCAAATGAAGCTTATTCAAAAGCTCATTGTCTGTCAGGTAGGATGCTGTCTCATAGTATTTGACATCGTCCTTGCCCAACAACGTCGACAGCTCGGCCATGACGCTGGCGGCCAGCGCAATCCAACAACGCAAATCGACATGACGCTCGCGATCCGTGGGATGCGATGCCCGTGGGTAATCATCCAAGCCAGAGGACAGGCTCTTGGGGTTTAGCTCACGCAATGTGGTGGCGTTACGTCCACGCCACAAATATGTGCCCAATATTTCACCTGAAATATAATACATACATATGGGTGAAAAGGAATCAGAATGCACGAAGAAGAAAGAGAAAGCGCGAGTACAAAAAGTGATTTGAAGCGAGACCACATTTTTTTCGAACATATTTTAAAGTCTACTGCCATAAATTAATTTTGAGTACCTTAAATTTTAGAAATGTACAATTTAATAAATACATTCAAAATATATTTCATTAATTTTTTAACATTTATAAATAATTACATATAACTCAATAAATTTTTATAATTTATAAATCTCTAAAAATTATTTTCGACATTTGAGAACATTGCATGCATACTTTCAGAATTTCCATCTTTTGGGTTGCTTTTAAAAATTTGCAGAATTAAAGAAGAAAAACTTGTTTACAATGTTTAAGTCTAGGGACAAAAGACTAATTTTTGATATCCAATTTGGCGACAAGCGATATTCAATTTAATATATAAATTATTTAATAAAAAACCCGGACTGTATCGGCATCAAAAGGAAATTGCGCTTTAGTGGAGAATCTAACCTTTTCAAAAATCCCAAGTTTTTAAACTAAGCATACCAGAGTTGACACTCAAAAAAATAATGAATTACTTGTCCCCAACCTAGGATCCCAGGTGATGCGGTGAATTTAAAAAAAAAACAATATACTACATACGATAGTTTTGCATTTAAGTATGGATATTACTCTTTAGCAAAATATTATTCAGTTTCGTCTATGTGAGATATGACTTACCTCGTTGCGTGGTGTTGTACCAAGTAAACCATGCCTGAAGACGCGGATAGAGACGCTCAAGGGTGGCGAAGCGTCCCTTTTGCGACAACTGCTGCTTGTGCTGAGTGAGCAATTTACGAAGGGTGAGAAAGAATGTGGGTGGATTGGCGTTGCTGTTCCGCTGGGTCACAAACTCCTCGGGCACCTTGGCGAGCGCCTCAGTGCCGAGAATTTGTTCTCTGGGTATCCAACCCTCGACGTTAAGCAGATCAAACCAATGGCAAATAATGTCCAGCTCAATGTCCACATCCCAGGAACTAATCAAGAGCCCATGGAAACCCTCGTCCCATAGAAAACCGCGCGGGAAGAAGCTTCGCGATGGCACCGCCGTATAAAGTGGCGCCTTCCAATAGGGCACTGGATTCTGTGTATAAACAGACTGCACACGACTGGCTCCATAGAAGTATCCAATGCCACCAATCATATTGCTAAATGTGTTTCTGGCAAAGCGAATCTCTTCAGATCCATAGCCCTTGGCAGACAGTTGAAATGTATCTTCGAATCGCTTCTCAAATTCAGCAATATGTTTTTGAAGCGAGTCGGTGTAAGCGCGTCCCGTCGGCGGTTTGGGTATAGACTCCCCCAATGCATATCCGGATGTTGATTGATACGTAATGTCCAGTGTAAAATCTACCTCGGCTGTTATCTGTATGGCTATAAAGTTTGGTTCCGGATTTGTCGATGGCAATCCATTCTGGGATACAATTTCACCGGGCAGACCAATGAAGCGATTACCATTTTTGTTGGCAAATGCACGAAAATGGGAGAAAATTGTCTCCTTCAGCATGCTCAGGGACGGAGCCACCGTACTCAGATAGGATTTGTGCAGAATTCGCCCCTTAACAGCGTGGAAACGTACTTGAAACTCGCCCAAGCCTTGAGTCTCACCGTAGACACCTGGCTCGGGGCTCTTCTCATCGGAGACATACTTGATGTGACCATTTGTGCGCTCGTCCAGTGCCACATACCAAATCAGAGATATGCTGCGATCCCAGGCGCGAGTTGTATTCCGAACTGAAATTCGTGCTGTCCAGTCTCCGCCAAATTGTTTGTCAGTGGAATACTTGACGAACGAGGTTCTTATCTCGAAGGGCAGATCGTGTATCTTCTGCATGCCAAAGTTGCGACCATCATGATGGGTCCAGCCATATCCATCCAAATTGTCACCCAGCTCACACCAGTGCCGAATGCCATGACCTCCAGGACCCAAATTGCTGGGCGTATACCACATCAGTCCCATAACCAGCGAATGCGGATCCCGTGTCTTCATGCCAAAGTACGTCTGCGGCCGATATGAGCCCCAATAACGCTCCGGATCGTCCAAGCCAGTGCGTAAGACCATCTTTTGATTATCGTATGGCGTATTTACGCGTGTCTCCAGATAACCAAGATAACCAAAGTAGCTGGCTATAGCCAAACAAACACAGCCTATCAATGTCTTCCACTTGTCCAATATCAGTTTTGAAGACACCAACTGAAAACTAAAAGTTCTGCTGTTACTCGTGCTCCGTTTGTGTTTGGCATTCGCTGCAGCCGCAGCAGCAGCAGCAGCCGCAGCACCTGCCGCTGAAGCACCAGCACCCGGCGGAGTGCCAGTTACATTTGTTTTAGGCGTATTGTTGTTGGTGCCGCCTGCGTTACGCGCCATCTTTCCTGACCGTAACGTGTCCAAGTGCAATTGTATTTTATTTATGTACCCACAACACACACACAGACACGCATACAATCCAATTGTGAACTAGAGTTGTGTAGTTCCAGTTCCAAATCGTGATCAATTAACTAGTGTTGAAGACAACATTTGGAGAATTGTTATAAAAAGCAAATAATCTGCTAATTGAGATTTAATCATACCTAATTTGTTAAAAGTGTGAGCTATGTAAAATACGTAAAAACTTTAACATCAAAAATGACTTAAAACTAACTTGTTGGTTATCGATACATCTATTGTTGTTACCCAAATTTGTACATTCGTGCGTGAGTGATTGTTTCTTTATGTTTGTTGATTATTGCAAAGCTGACCGCTGTCCAATTTTGCTCTGTTGTTCTACTAAGTAGAATCTACTTAGATCAGTTGTTCAATTATATTTCTGCTATTTAGGGTATTCCATAATCAAATTTAGATTTGGTTTTGTTACAGATTCAGTCAAATTACATTTTGCTTTCATTTCAATCATATGTGAGGCCGTTAATTTCGATAACATTATTTGATCATCCTTGGTAATTGTTTATATTTTGTTGAAAAGAAGAAGAAAAGAAAGTTTTAATTACTGCAATCATCAAAAAAAAATGAGTGAAAATATGTTAAAAGGTGTGAATTGCAGCCTAAGCATTATAAACAAATACTATTTTAATAATTATACTATTCTGGAAGCAATCTATTATTGAAAGACTTAAGAAAATCAATTTAAACACTTTCTTACGTCAATTTAGGTTTTCGCGCCTTTAAATTCTTGAAATCAAATCCATTCAGTATGCAAAAAGGGTCGTTCATTAAACTGATTCGATTTGCTGAAACCAAATCTGAATCTGTTTCAGGAATACACCTAATGTAAGCAACAAAAAAAATGCAACCGCTGAGCACTAAAGAAAAATGTCTATGGATCTTGTTCATTTGCACACTTTCGTGAACAACTCTTTTTTGTTCACTCACTGAATAGCCACCAAAACCAAACAAATTGTTTACATCTGTTTAATGCCTAAATGATGGACTCGTTGTCTCTGTCTAAACCTAAACGAACGTTTAAGCATTCATTTGCGTTTCCTAAGAACTGCGTCTATCGACCGCTACGTCAAATTCACAATATGGAGCGCAATCAAAAATTGCCCGCCGATCAGCCAACATGTAATTAGTAAATGTCCAGACGGATGACAAGGTTAACTTGAGTCACACCTTAACACTTCACTTCACTTCACTTCACAGACTTCACGCTTAATGCGCCGCCTTCGTTGTTGCCGGTCAAGAAATATTCAGACATTAGTGGACTACCAGCGCCCTATGTGGATCCCCACTCCAAGCTGCGTTATGCCAATGCCGAGGAATACGCCTCAATGCAGCACATGCCATCGGATATCATCAATGGCTATCTGACCGTTCGTGGCTACACAAGTGCTGTTGGTTAGCTCAAGGTGTATTTACATCTGTATGTATATAAGGTGATGTCTTTGCTGGAACGAACTGGCAAAATAGTTACGCTCAAATAAATACACCTTGGAAGCAACATAAAATCACATATTGGGTGCGTTCAGCAGCACTCATCAATCAACATTCAACAATCATCTATCACCTATCAAACAATTCGTGATGGACTTCTGGTTAACGTTTTGATGGAATTTTTTAGACAAAATCAAAGTTGTCATTTCATTTAAAGTCACAGCTGTAAATATATTCTAAAAATTACAGAACAATTCGACGCATTATGCTCAATGAAATGAAAGCCAAAAGAACTAGAAGCCAAATTTGATATAATCGATGATATGACGTTATAAGAAATAATTACGACATTATTGCACGCCCATTTATATAATTATACATTAACAGATTTAAATCATTTTTCGAAACCATTTTGCCAACAAATAGGCTGCTATATCCTCCAGAGACCACTAAAGTGGTTTTAATATGCATTTTGTTTCTTTTAATTTCAAAATTTGTGCTATTTTGCTAACGACTTGTTTTATCGATAACGAAACATCACAATCAGAGAACTCCAGCGTACTATTTTGGTGATGAATTTTAACTCATCACAATCACAAAGTTTTGGCATCATGATTGTACATCACAATCGAGCAAATTCCATAGATTTTCTGTTGTCGATGAGTTCTGATGATCGCACCCAATATTCATAATATAAGAGCTTTATTTAAGATTATTATTATATATATATATATAAACAGTTTACAAACTAGAGCTAATTCTGTAGTATGTCAAAGCAAGTTTCTGAAACTGCATTGTTTAATTTAACTGGGTCTTTTCATCGTTACGTCGCTGTGCGTGTGTGCATGTGCGCGCGCGCGCGTGTGTGTGTGTGTGTGTTTTCGAGCACTTGTGAAAGAGATCTGATGCATTGCTCTGCTACTGGACTAATGATGAACTAATATGCGATAACATCTGGCATTGTTGTGGTATTGTTAATAAGCGACAAACGACAGTGAGACCCGCACCAGACCAGCATCATCCATATCATGACATTTGTATTGTTTTTGTTTTTGTTTAGACATATATAGCAACAGTAACAAGATCGATAAACGCTAGCCAGCCTGATTGATGGGCCGTGTAATACTGTTCGGCTGTGTCAGCATATTTAGGTCAGCACGGAAGCTGCGCGGCAGTCCGGAGATATCTAGCTGATGCTTCAGCACCACCATTGTGGCCAATGTCTTGAGTGTTGGCTCAAAGTCCAGCACATGCAGATCGCTGTAGTCAATCAGTGTGGTCGCTGCTGATGCCGATGCCGCTGTGGCATCAGGTACACGTGATGTGGATACGGATGCGGATGCGGATTGATGCAGCTGCTGTGGCGTGGAGCAGCGAGGACTGGTCCCACCGAAGAGGAACATGCGGGTGCCCATGACAATGGCACACTGACGTCGACGAGCCGTTGGCGCCTGTCCATTGGCACGCACCAGATTCCAGAGTTTCGTGCGCGGATCGAAAGTGTACAGATCGTTGAAATGCTGATCCAGTAATCCGTTGTAGCCGCCAAAGACAAAGATCAGTTTGTTGTGCACAAACATGCTGTGACTGCGTCGACCCACTGGCACCTTGCCGGCGGTGAAGGGACGATGCCATACCTTGGTTTTCATGTCCAGATAGACGATCTCGTGACAGTAGGTCTCCTCCTGGCTATGGTATGGACTATGCTTGTCGCCGCGCCCGCCAAAGATATACATACGCTCCTCCTCGTACGCAACGGCAGCATGAAAGTCACGATACGTGGGTGGTACACCAAATGTTTGCACATAACGCCACTCCATTGTCTCCAGATTCAAGGCATGCACATCACTGCTGAACTCGTTGATCTCATCAACGAATCCCCCGAAAATGTACATGCAATCGCCAATGACGCAGGCGGAGTGACCATCGCGTGCTCCCGGCAGACAGCCACTGACCGCCGGTCGTGTCCAGCGTGCAGTCTTTGGATCGAAGCAGTAGAGGACATTGCACAGATGCTCATCGTTGCGACCGCCCCAAATGTAAATGCGCTCCTTGTGCGCAACGACAGTGTGACCGTAGCGCTGGAACGGCACCAGTGGATATTTGAGGAGATCGCCATCGCCGTCGCATTGCTGTGGCACCAGCGTCCAACGCATCGAATGCACATTCAGCACATGAACATCGATAGGTTCATTGAATCGATAATCGTCTCCGGTGCAATACCCGCCAAAGCTGTAAATGAAATCGCCCACGCCCACGGCGGCATGATTGACACGCTGTGGACCTCCATCCAGATGCACTGTCCACAGCATTCCTTTCCTGTGCGCCTTTCTGTTGCAAATGGAAATGGAAATATGTACATATGTATGCTTTAAGTTCTTCAATTCACAACATTCAGCATGTCAAATTGTTGACAGTTGACATTAAGGGAATTATTTCAAGTGATTGCGATTATATTTCACTTTAATAATCGATAGCAATTTGTCAATTGTATGATTATTGTCCTTGTCCCATGTCCCTTTTATTTTTACAGTTAGTCAAGAAAGTGTTTTGACAAAATACCAATGCACAGATTTTAACATTTTCTAAGAACCGTAGACAAGAATAATAAAAGAGAAAATGTGTACATATTTGATTTTTTCAAAACACATTCTTGAACAATACAAAAAATAAACATTGAGATTAATCGTGTTCAATTATTTTTCAAAATAAAAACAAATGTACGAATTTAATTTGTTTGTCAAAGCAATTAATTGACATACTGTTTGTATGTAGATAAATGCATTTTCTGTTTGTTTACATTTTACAGCTTGAAGCTAAAAACAGCTGTTCAACTAAATATGCAAATGAATAACTTTTATTGACTTGTTCCCTCATCATAAGTCCATTACTGACGATATTTGATACAAATAATGTGCAGAAATTCACCAATTATGCCTAAATGTAAATGAACATATATTTTTTGTTTCTTTCCTTGATAGTCGCAAAATTTTTGCAGCCCTTTTCACGTTTTTTTTTTTTTTTTTTTCGTTTTTTGTGGCATTGGGAGAGATTGTATGCCATGAAATACTAATATAATGTGCGTAACCAACTCTAATGTTTATATGTATGTATGTTACTAACAATATATAATGTATTTATTAATCTGGTTAGGAGGCCTTGAGTTTTGCCTACTTATTTACACTTACCTCACACGACGACTATTGCAAAGGTGGGTCGCTTGTTAACTGTTTTATATGTTTGTGTTTTGTTAGCACATTAACTAAATGGTATATAATTTTCTTATTCCACAATCTTTATCCAGTTACTGGACTTTTACTTAAATCAAAGTTTTCGTTAGGCGCGTGCAGTGCAATGTGTGTGTGAGTGTGTTATTTCTTTTTGTTCACAACCAAATTTTTGACGGGCTTTTATTTGCTGATTATCAATACTATCGATATGCACAGTCGATGCGAAATAATTAAATATCGATATCATTGTGAATGTGACCAGACTGTCAAATACATTGTATGATACAATAATATCTCAGTAATAAAAGGGATATTCCTCAAACAGATTCATAATTAGCGCCAAATCTTAAACAATAAAAAGCTGATAAAAAATAAATGTTAAAGTAATGGTTAATTTCATCATGGTTATATTAAGGTAATAAGTATAATATTCATAAAATAATTTAACAAAGGAACTGCTAAGGGTGTTTTAAGCAACATGATTTAAATCATCAGAATCTTTGACCTTTGCTCTTGATGCACCTGCACTATGAATTCATTGTCTCCAATTATTCGTTAATCCACAGGTGATTCTAATGCATATGGGACTTTCGGAGATCCTTTTGTTCAATTAGAGCAAACCGGGGCACTCAATCTGCTTCTAAGAATATTCCGTACCGTTTTACAAAATATTTTGTTTGGTTATTTATTATGGATCCTTTAGGCAGACGAAATAACAAAGACTATCGTATGCTCATACGCTTTGCAATTAGTTTTCTGGATGGTGACCAATCCAAAGAGTTGATAGTTTTCTGAAATTAGCAACAAATTCCTCAATATGTTTTATCAAAATATATTAATTGTGGTTGTCAAATAGCTCGTAAATAAATCACAACCATTTTTTATATATGTTTAAATGAATTAATAAAAAATAAAAATAATAGATCTGACGTTATTCGAATGTCGAAATATCGTCGATTATATCGATATTTGTTAGTCAAAAAAATGAAAAATAAATGATATTTTTTTCATTTCGAAATATTATTATATTGATATTTTTAAAGATATCAACACCCTAATTCCAATGTTTTGTCACCGATGTATCGATAAGCCTCGGTATCAACGAAAACATCGCGAAATATCGCACACAAATATTCGATGCATTGAGGGTTTTTTTTTATTACTTGTACGCTCTACTCGGGAATAGGGCTGCAAAATCATCGATAGTCTGAAACATCGATGTTTTCATTTAAAAAAATTAAAAAATCAATTTTACACCGACTGTTTAATTTAAACCGACAGTTTTACGTTAATTGATGTATGTATATAGATTTTGAGATCTTAGCCAAGATGTATTTACAATAAGGTGACTTCTTCGTTGACAGCTAGTAATCTAAAAGATGTTGATGTGAATCAGTTTCACGAACGACCTTTTTTGCACACTAATTTGATTTTGATTTCGAGAATTTAAAAAAATTGGCGGGAAAACACAAATTGACAAATGAAAGTGTGAAAACTGTTTTTCTTAGACTTTTTTATTAATAGTTTGGTGACAGAATAGTATAATAAGAATAATAGTAAAGTTGTTTATAATGCTTAAGTTGCAATTTTACACATTAACAGCTAATTTATTATATGCGTCTTTTAAAGCTATTTTAGTGCATTAGCTTCAATTCTAACAGTCCTTTCTTAGCTTTCATCCATCTGGGACATTTTTAGTAATTATTCTGAATTAAAAATATAGGTCTTAAATTATTCATTCTTGAAATGCAAGAAGCTTTTGACATTATTCAAATTAAAATCATTACAAAATGTAAGCAAACACCAAGTGTGGCCAAATAATGTTATCGAAATGCACGGTCTCACATGCTATCGTAATAAAATCAACACGAAATCAGCCTCAAATCTGATTTCGTGAAATCACTCAGGGTTCCCACACTTTCCGTGTAATTTTTTAAGCCCTACACTTTTTGTATAGAGCAGCTGTGAACAGTTGATCGGCGAAATCAAACTCTTCTTCAGGAATACCTACAATACAGGCTATTACTTTTGACAATTTTACTTAATTGATATGCAGTAAAACGTATCCATTTCAACCGTCACAATTTATTGTTGCTAAAAGAAAATTTATGTAACTCAATAAATTATTTTTTTTTTAATTACTCACTCGCAGTCCAAAGCTTCGCCATGTAATGAAACATCGATGTTGAAAATAAAGCATCGATGCATCGAACAATTTTGAAAACATCGATAAGATCGATAGTACCATCGATGATTTTGCAGCCCTACTCGGGAACAGTTCCCCACATAAACACAAGCACTCCAGCGCCCCACAGTAACAAAAAGCATGCAAAATGAGCAAACGCAAACAAATATTGTGTTCAGTTCAATAAATTGAAAGTTTTAATAATGCAAAAGTTTTGCATTATAATTATAAAATCGGTGTGAAAAACCACAATTAAGTGCAATTTACTGAGTGGGTCGTTGCTGGCTCGTTTTGTGTGTATGTGTGTTTGTGTTTGTCTGTATGCCTGTGCATCGCACAACACATAAGAAAACTCTGCAACTGCAACAGAACCGTAAGTTGTTATACACTTTTGCGTGCCTAAATTTGCCATTTGTTGGTATTACTGAAAATGCATTAGAGTGTGTTGTTGCTTACATATGTGTGTTTACGTATGTGATGTATTTATGAATATGGGGTTAATAAACAAATGCATACGCGTTTATGAATGTGCATTCACAAACATAGTGCATTTATATGTATGTAAGTATATACAAATATATGTATGCGTGTATTCATATGTATACATACTTTGTTTGACCTTCTTCCTTCCCCTTCCCCATTTCGCAGCCATACACACTCACACACACACACACCAACACACAAACATACACACAAGATTGTAGCAAAAACCATAACAATGAGGACACTGCAACGCAGCGATGAGGGATATGATAATATTGGTGACAGTGCCAACTGTGTCTGTTTACAACAAATACACCGACTATACGAATACCCATTACATAGTTTTTGGAGCTTGTCTTGCTATTAAAAATTAAAACTACCATAACTGTCATTCTGTTTAGCCAATTTTGTTGCGTTTAAGTGGAATGATAAGAACAATTACCAAAAACAGCGTTATATATTGAAATCCTTAAGATCTTTGCGATCACACACACAGACAGACAGGCTGTTGATGCTGATTGAGATAATATATGCCTTATAGGATCGAATATGCCTCCTCTTCTTTGTTACATACATTTTAACATACACAATAGTCCCGTTTTCCTTGTTCCTTACTGTTATCTGGGAATTTGTCCAAAGGTCCTATGCAGGGGCTTAAACTAATCGACACCGTAACCTTTAACCGATAACCAATATTGGCCGATTGAAATTGGATACCGTAACTGAAACACTTACCGACACAAATCTTTTTTGCTATAAGTCAAGTTACACTGGACGCAAAACGACCGCGAATAAAACACTCTATAATTTGTTTACCGTTATTTTTGTATGGAGTTTTCATTCCTGAAACCCTAAAAACCGAAACTCAAGGGGAAATTGCCGATTAGTAACAGATTCATGTATAACGGCAACTAAGCATAAAATTCAATTATGGTTTTAAAAGGAAATCATCGTTTTCAAACAAATCTTGATTTTAAATTTAAATATTGATCTTATTAAACAAATCTTTTATTTAATCAAAGAATTTTTGTTTATATACATATTTTGCGTTTTCATAACACTGATTAATTTTTTTTTTTAGCCATTCTAACATTTTGAAACCCCTAGCATGCATAAAAAGAATCCGTAACCGTTAGGGAACTGATAAACAGATTTCTGATTTCTAAACTCTAAGTAAATCTAATAATCGATTCCCTGGTTTTATATAAAAAAAAATGCAATTTAATGTTCATATTAGCTCCAAATTGAGGGCTTTCCAGAAATATTAACCAAGCCCATACAATGTTTTGTATACATGTATTTGGTTTGTTTTCGGTTGTTTAGTAATTTTGGAACACCTATAATTATAAAGCCAGATTTGTGAAAAATTATTAAAAAAAAATTCACATTCAAAAAAATGTTTTTCTTCGCTTTTAGCCCCAAATCAATCCAAAAATGTGGGTTTCGCTCGGTTAATAGCCACAAAAGTTCAAATTTGTTGAATAGTGTGTAATTAGCTCGTTTATCTCAAAATTCAAATTCGATAAAAAAAAAAAAAAGAAAATTGCGCAGGAATAAAAAAAATTGTTAATTTATAGTGGTATTTGTGTCAATTTACAGTGACTATGATTGCTTGTAGAGTTTTTGGGCTTATGTATAGATGATTCTTTGACAGTATACATTTAAGTTACTCTGGACGCGGAATAAAAACTCCATATAAAAAAAAACAAAAAAGATTTTTTTTTTTTGGAATTTTGGTGGAAAGTGCTGTCTCTACATGGATTTTAATCGATTAATGTATTTAATATATTATCACTAAATAGAATTTCTGAAATTAAGTTAAAAAATCGTAGAAATACAGCTAAAACTCATTAATTTATTAATTCAAAAATCGGCTGTTGCTTAGTGTAATCGGATATACTAAAACATATATGTTTTTAATTATTTTTTATTTTTATTTTTTTTTTACTGATCGATTAAGAGCACCAGATGTTTGTATTTATATTGGTGTTTGTTTTTTTTTAAGCTTATTTAATGTTATTGTACTTGTCGTAAATATCGACACTACTGCGTATATGAAAAGCCAAACCCAATCAAGTACTTTTTATTTACAATAAGCATTTATTGTATTTATGTGTCTTCTTATGTATGTATTTGTCAGTATAAACATGTACATACATATGTATATAGATATATAGCTTTTGCTGTGTGGTCTGCTGCTAAACAAATTGCGTCTTTTAGCAACTCCAAAGAGCGATAAACATTGGCAAGTGCAAATGAGAGAGAGAGAGAGAGAGAGAGAGAGAGAGAGAGAGCTTCAGAGAGCGTCATTAAAGTTCATTCATCTGATTTCTCATTCGCGGTCTTTTAGTTCTCATTATTGTTGTTGCTTTTTATATATCGGTCTCAGCTGTTCACTGTTGGTGTTATTACTTTTTTCGAAGACAAGAACTTCATTTTGCCTTCTGGTTCTATTTGATTTGGTTTTGATTAATCATTCCGCACACATACACGTACACGCAGGTGTATTGCGCATGTGTGTGCCCATGCGTCGCACAATCACTACGGCCGTACAGCTGTTTTTGCGCTTTATTTTTGTTTACGCTTCTCTCTTTCTCTCTCTATATCTCTCTCGCAACTTATTTCTGACGTCTGTGTCGCTGGCGTCGCAACGCAATAAATTTTCTGTTGTTATTTTCTTTGTCGTCTGATAAGATTTTGTTGTTTCATCAGCTGTTGAATGCTTTACCCTGACTCGGGGGGTTTTAATTTGGACGAATCCACAAAGGTAGTGATGTGTGCTAGTCTGCAGGCTAGTTACAAACAGTATCCCCTTTGCTTGATTACCCCTATCATTGTCCATGATGTTGTTGTCATTTCTTGACGTTTTCTTGTTAGTTTTGTAATAATTCTGTCAAAGTTTGAGTCAATTGGTACATTATTGTTAGGCAAGAAATCTTAACTAGAGCGAGCACTTCGGGCGATTTTTCGATTTGGGCGGCATTAACTCTAAATATGAAGCTAGAGAATTAACATTTTTTGTGTACGTTAATTAGATTAAATTTAAATTAAAATTTTTTTTTTTTTTTGGAAATTGGACCACCTCCTCCCCAATCGGCTCTGGTAAAAAAACTCGACTTATTGGCAAAAACTCTAAAAGTAAAGCTATGCACTTAACGTCTTGTACAAATATATCCAATATTAAACAAGATAATTGGAAAAAAAAATTGTTAATTGAGCCACGTCTTTCCTTCCCGCCCCTGAAAGTGTACAAGCAAAATAACATTTTTTAAATGTAATTTATTTGAAAAAGAGCAAGAAAGCACTTCTTATATTTTTCTTGAATAAACTTCTTTTACGCAAATATAAATTACTGTTCTACTTCAATAATTCGGACAATTAATTAGAACAACCTGATATTTCGGACACCTAATTTTTATCTATAAAATATTCTGTAACCCGGGCACAACACAAATTTACTGATGCTAAAATCAGATCATATTAACGTGTTTGTATGTAAGAGTATTATAAAAGTAAAACAGTAAAATAAACTGCAAGCGAAGGCATTTCAACTGCATTTAAGAACAAAGGAGCAAAAAGAAAACATGTTGAAACGAAACGTCTTAATCTATAAATGCCACCGAATGCTTTTCAAATTTGAAATAAATAGAAACATATGATCTTCTTACTAACATTTTTGAGTTTTAAAAAAGTTTAACCTGTTTATTAATTTTATGAAGTAACATTTTTAATTTAATATCAACTTTTAATTTTGAAAATGTGAATGCTATACATATATTTAAGGCTTATACATAGTAACTTTTCGTTAATTTTGAACAAATGTATGAAACTTTAATAAAAACAGACCAAATTTGAACAATAAAAAAAAATCTGTGTTGTTACCAACTTTGAATTTCAGGAACGTAGCCCCTTATTTTGTACTGAATCCATGTATCGCTTAACACGATTTCGGTTAACGATTAATTTTCTAGGAACATAACCCCCGTGTTAAGCGAGGGCCAAGTGTAGTAGGAAACGCAGAAGAAATGCTAGCTTTATAGTCTCTGAGCTCAACGAGTTAAAATAGGACAGATACTGATCAAAATATATACACTTAATTCAATTTTAAATTTTTAATTTAATTTTTCTTTGATTGTTATATGGACTTTGGACCGCTGAATCCTAATCCGAAGTCCATTTTGCCTCAGCACATCAGGTTTTCGAAATAACCCCAAAAATCCAATATAGCAAACACTTTTGTGAAATTTAATCGGACTCATTAACCGGGAGCTTTTGGGGTCGCTGATCACGAACACTAAATTTATCGGACTCACTTGGATGAGCTTTTTGCTCAATTTGAACAAGTTGTTAAATTTTGTTCTGTTCAATTTGGCTGTCCTGATGTTGATATAAAGTTTGTTCATTTCGTCCCGACATTTGATTACATTGTTCAATGTCAGTAAGCGCCAGCCGCACAATATCAAATTCAATGAATTATGAACACATTTTGATGTGTTGTGCCAAAGAACAGCTTCCTTTTTTATTTACATGTCTGTTCGTCTGTCCATGTGTATGAATACCTATGTATGTATATCTCTTTGTCATGCTCCTTTCCCCTCCATAAATAAATAAAAACATCTAGCTCTTTTACTTTAAGGACTAACATTATATAATATAACAATATAACGGTAGTTGAAGCTGTTTATGGTATACATCAGAAATAGTGTAAAGCAATAGGCCTGAAGTTTTAACAAAATTACTAACTTGAATTATTTTTTATATAATAAAAAAATAATTAAACATTTATTTTATGCATTTGAATTCATTTTAAAAAAACAATTAATCTTTCTATTTTTTTGTTTTTTTTTTTTTGTTTTAGAAATTGTTTGTAAGCTTTTTGCGGGTCTAGTGGAAATTTGTCACCATTTCGCAAATTTAAAATGCAGCTAATGTGTAGACGCTATTTTTCCAGCAACCCATCCACACTCCACTATAACGTTTTTCGGAAACATATAGCAAAAATTAAATTAAAAGACCGATAATAATTTTCGATCAAGTAGGGTGTCGTAGGGTGTGGTGCTCGTCATCGTTAATATACGCTCTTTCTTATACTACTCCAATTTTATTTTGTTTAAAAAATCGTATTTAAAGTAATAAAATTATGTATAGACGTGTGCGAAACAACCAATAATCTAATGGATCAGCTATGGATGAACGTTAAGAAAGAAGTCAGAGATGCTAAGGACAAAATATAAGAGACAATTCTAACTTGAAAAAGAAAATATTTGGTAGAATAGTGTAGAATATGATCCAGAAAACTGGTGGGGCTTAATCATATTAAATGTACGGACCAATCCGTATACTCATAAATTGTTAAAACTAATAAAAGGAATCGGCGATCCATTTTTCGCAGTTGAATTTCAATTTAGCTTTTATTATGAAGGATAAGGACATAACAGGAAACGCATTCTTTTTGGATATAAATAGCTTATTATGTGTAACTATTAAAATAATATGAAGAGTTATTGTTAAGATATTATTATTGCAATTTTTTGAACGAATTAAGTTTTCACATATGCTGTTCTTGTTATTTCGCACTCGTCTGTACTTAACACTGAAGACCTAGTTAAAATTTGACGTATTTTTTCCGCCAACTGACGCCAAATTAATCAACGTACACTCCCTCTCCTTCAAGTACAAGCATGTGTATATACATATGTATGAACAGAAAAGTACATATATATAAGTTAATTGTTCCTTTGTGTCAAAAATTCATTCAACCCTTTGTTGTCTGGCCAAGGCAGCAATAGCCACCCTGGCCAAATGCATTTCCCTCTCGCGCTGCTCCACGTCCCGGTCGCTTCTTTGTTCACAATTCTCAGTTCCACTTCCACTCGCGCTGCCGTTCGCTCCTGTTTCTTTGTTTCAGTCTGCAACGTTCGCGTCAACAGCTAATTTGCATTGGAGATTGAACAAAAGCACCGACAATGACAATGATGAAGCCAATGTCTTGGGAACCACTCCAAAAGAAATAGGGATGCTAATTGTTGAATATGGAGCGTACTTCCATGCAAATTCAACATGTGCGTACGTACATACAGTTTCGGTGAAAATAATAGCACCATGAAAAGAAAAAGACTATAGAGGCGATTATTGCTTATATCCGCGTATTGTGGATAAGTTTTGCACAAAATTTTAAAATTGGAACCTTTAACTTATAGTAGCAAAGTTATTTTTAATTGATTCTAACGTTTTTAGAACATTTTTTTTCAAAAATCGTAAGTACTGCAATACAAGCTCAAAAATCTTTAAGGCGGAAACATAATAAAATTTGAAATGTTTTTAATTGAATTGGGAACTGTACTCAGTGAACACAAAAATATAATACAGTGCAGTTTCGATAGTTCGGAGAGACTTTTAGGTGTACCTTTTCTAACAATTTACAGGTGAAATATGGATTTTTAGGTTATTTTTTGGCGAATTATGACAAAACGGCTCTAATGATTTTTATTTACAAAATTTATTTTTATGTACAAAAAAGTTCACCCTTTTTGCGCACAGTGCCAATTTTCAGGTATTGTTTTTTTTATATTAATTTAATATTTTTATATTAAACTTAATTTCGTTCACAAAATGGGATATCAGAAATTATGGGGCTAGAATATCCTTTCGTCACTAGACTTTAACCTCGTGTAGAGGTTTTTTTGTGAGATCACATATGTCTGTAAAAATTCTATTTCTTGAGAAATAACCATTTAATTGTAAATTATCATATTACGTAAAGTTGAAGGCAGCAATAAAGTGTCATAGCAGCAAACCTACGTAGCATGCAGCTTACGCTGCATTAACAACCGGTGCTGCCAGAAAGTTTTGTTTTGCGTTGAAAAAAATCCAGTGTTGCCTGAAAGTTTAATTTTTTTTTTGAGAACTCGGGCTTGCGTCTTTTTGCAACGCATATTAAATTTTTAAATAAGAAAGTGATAAAATTTACATTTTAAACTTTATATAAATAAATTATAGATATATTCATTAGCTTTCAGAAAAAGTAAAGCTTTTGAAAATCGGTTTCGTCATTCTCGAGTAATAATTACAAAAGTGGGCGCACCTCTCAGAATCTATCCAAAAAATTTCAAATTTGTTGATAAGTGTTATCTATTATCCCACTGAATCGCATCAAGATCGGAAGAAGGTGAACGGCAGTTATGGCGATTTAATGTTTTCAATGAATGTGAAATGTGGTACAATTAGTTTCTTCAAAGTACTTTATGTGTATTGAAATAAGTAATGGCTATCCTATCCTTGTTGTATTTAAGAAAATAATAAAAGTAGCAACACTACGTTGATAGATAGGTAGTTCAACTACTGTAAACGCAAATTATATAATTATGACGTATCCCTAATTATTTTTAGAACTACAGGTCCTTATTTCTTACACTTCAACAACTTTCACAGCGGCATAAAACTTAAAATCGATTTTGGGAACTAACTTGTTCATGTTTTTAGTAACATTTGACATACGAATGTACAAATCAGTATCATATGAACGCAAATGGAATTAGTTTTAAGCGTACATATATATATATACTATGGGACCGATCGGTCGAAGTTTAGTACAGGACTTCAATAATATAAAATGTCGAAGAAAAACTTTGTTTCTTTGTACAAGTGATCTGTGAACGCTTTGTTTGGTGATTGGGTTAACTTTCAGCCTCTCTCGCTAAAGCGATGACGCGCCTATTGCGTCCATAAATCATTTTGTATCCCAAAGATGTTAATACGAATTCCGCATACCGATTGCCGTCTGTTGCCTTCATAACATCATAATTATTGACTTGGTGGCCGCCAACACAGATAGCTAGCTAAACAAGGGGAGATAGAGAGGCAAAGAGAGTGAGAGATGCATTTGAGAAACTGTTCATTCCTCACCGATTGTGTTCCAGTCGGCTAATAGGCCACTTTCAATGACTGACTGCAATATAGTGGTGCAAAGAGACTTGCAAATGTTAATCAATAATTGGAATGCACCGACAATATTATGGCCTCTCTTTTTTTGCTGCCTGTCGCACTCTTTCTCTCTTGCTTGGGCTTTGCATAATAACCGCTAGTATTGTTGTTGCATTTTATATGGCTGACAACACACACCACACAAAACAACTGCACATGCATTAATCATTTGCCTTTGTCTTTGCCAGGAAATCTGATATACAGACATATACAAACGGTAAGGGACCGCACGTGGAGCAAAAGCAGACAGTCAGACAACTGTCAGAGGCAAAATCCGTCACCTCCCTCATCCCCATCGGCCGCTGTCGCGATTGCATTGAAGTTTGTTCTGTGACCCACACCACTGGGAGACGCTGGACATAATCGTTCAATGACAGCAGCCACAGTCGCTGCTTCTGCCTCTGCCGCGGCGCCGTCGTCGCCGTCCGCTGTAAGCAACGGACGCAGTTAACGCCCAACAGCTGCTCGAGCGTTTGTTTGTCCCAGTCCAAGCAGGTGAGCTCAACAGGGCTAGCTGATAAATACTCGCATACTCGAAATATGTATGTATTCAAAATAAATCAAATTTAAATTCGCTAAAAATATAGTTAAAGTACGTGTACGAATATTGCAGTAACTTACTTAATCAATAATTTACGCTATGTAGTTGTATAACAGTACAAACTTGAAATGGCTCGTCATTAGGTTAGCACACTTTGTGCATTGTAGATTTGGCTCAATTCCATTCAAGCGGATTATGTTGTAATTTCAATATTTTTGTTCATTCAATTTACTTTCTCGGTCCACATTATCATATAGCTGCCGTAGGAACGATCGGTCGAAAAACTCACCTTGTGCTTCTCAGCAGGGGCTAGGAATCACTGCGGACGGCAGTTCTCTCTAGTGACGAAAGCGGCACGAAGGGTGCGAAAGGCGACTAGCAATATATACAGCTAATTTCAAAAATTTGCTATGACTGTGCGATCAGATCGAGTTTTATACCGATCACATACTATAACTTTTTGTAACTCAGCTAATGGGCCGTTGAGGGATTATGGAAAAAAAATTTTATTTTTTAAAAATTCGAATTATAAATACGCGTCGATTGATACCTCAAAAGATAATTTAATTTTACATATTTTGAAGAATTTTGTCTGTTTGTTTGTTCGTATCAAAGCGCAAAAAAACCTTAGATGTAATGGTGGGGATTTATTCTTTTTCAAATATCTAGAAAAGTTTGTTCAGCGAATTTTTGAATTTCCCGCTAGTTTCCAAGCCGTAAAAGCTACAGATATGTTCTATATATCGTTAAAAAGGTGTTATTGAGGGCTTTTAGTCGTACCTTTAAACTTTTTTTTTCCAAATAACTAAGGTAATATTTTAAAGGTGAAATAATTACATTTAGGCTATTTTAGAAAAATTGACACTTGTGGTCTTTATCAAATCGTTATCAATATGTTATAACCAATAAAATTCCGCGTTTTTTGGTATATCATGCATATCTGTATAAATTAGTTTCGTCGAGATATTATCATTTAAGTGTAAATATACAGATTAATTACATATTAGTTACTATTAAAAAAAAATTTACATTCGGCACTGCGCAAAAATTAATTTTTATGCGCACACTCACCCTTTTTGCGCATAGTGCAGAATGTCAACTTTTTTTTTAATAATTAATAATTTTATTTTAAATTTTTGTGCGTATTATTTTAGTTTCGTTCGTCACAAAATTGGATATCAGAAATTTTGGGGCTAGAATATGCTTTCGTCACTAGAGTTTTACCTCGTGAAGAGGTTTTTTTGTGGTTTACATTTACAGTACAGTTTCGTGGTGATATATTCTTAGAATCAAGGCTGCAAACCGGCTCTGAACCGAACCTCAGGAAATATTTACGCCGCGAACCTGAACCGAACCACTTTTTAAAATAAAAGGGTCTCTTCGAATATAAAATCTCATACATTTTATGTTATTCACTGTTCAACTAATACTTAATATTTATTTTTTCTGACTCTTGCAGTGGGCCATTTCATAGCCAAATAGTGCACTTCACTGTCAGCGGTACAGCAAGTCCAAGACTAATTTCAAACAACCAGCTAAAAGCCAAGCCAAACCACACGCCGAACACTCGTCGCATCAGCAACAGTTGCAATATCACCACAGAACGAGAGATAGCAACAGGTGGCAGCAACTATATTTATATTTGCAATAACTGAAGCCAAATCAGAGCAACAATGGTGAAAACCTTTCAAGCCTACTTACCGTCCACAAATCGGACCTACTCATGTGTTCATTGTCGAGCGCATCTCGCTTCGCACGACGAGCTCATCTCAAAGTCATTTCAGGGCAGCCAGGGACCGGCGTATCTGTTTAATTCAGTGGTTAATGTAGCCTGTGGCCAGACGGAGGAGCGTGTCTTGTTAACTGGATTGCATGCGGTCGCTGATATTTACTGCGAGTGTTGCAAGACGCCTCTGGGCTGGAAATATGAGCATGCATACGAGTCCAGTCAAAAGTACAAAGAGGGCAAATTTATCATTGAGCTGGCGCACATGATCAAGGAGAATGGCTGGGATTGAACGTTGGCAATGCATGTGGAGGCAGAGGCTTGGCAGCCCGGGTGGCTTGGGTCCCGTTAATAGGCGGCAGGCAACAGCAACAGTAACGGTGACGTAAACGGCAACGAAAGCTGATGGCAGTGCAAGCGAGTGCAAGCGAAATGACGTTGTGTGAACCATGAAACAATCAAGAGCGAGAGCGAGAGCGAGTGCGTGTGCGTGTGCGAGTGCAAACGAGAAGACAGCAGGCGAGCGACATTTTATCGGTCGATTAAGTCGAGTCAACTTGAGAGTTCGAGAGTTTTAGGGTACCACAACATATATATGCTATTATATAGTACATAACTCGTCGTATTTTATAGAACACAAAACAACTAAAAACACAGACACATACACATACACATAAAACACGACTCACAACATCTATAAATTCCCATAATCATACAGCTCCATAATGGTCATAATTTGCGATGGCCGCAGAAGAGGATGCAACTGAAATTAACATTATCTGTTCACAAGTTGCATAGTTTACTTTTTCGATGTTTTGTTGCTGTTTCACCTTTAATTTTGTTTTAAAATGTTTGCAAATGTTTTTAAGTTAGGTTTTCCTAATGTCATATGTCAAGCAATTTATGTTTTTAGTCCCCGACATTCAAAATAGGGATTTGAATGGATGTGTGTGTTAGACATGTATTACCAATCTTTAGAAATTTTGAAGAGAATTGCTTTTGAAAACAAGCGTTCAAAATGTCGGTGTTTTATTAATATTAGAGATTTCAATTTCCTAGCCTATTTTCGAAGTAACGAAACTTAACTCTCTTAAATGGTTTCTCCAATTGCAACAAATTTTTAATTTCAAGTTTTATATAAATGACAAACTTATTCACATATAAATGCATTGGTTGCGTGGATTTAGAAACACCGAATATTGCTTTTGTGTTGCTATTGCGCTGCTAAATATTTGATTTGTTTTAATTTTGCAGTTTGAGTTTTTTGTACTTTTTGTTGCAACAACACAAAATAAAAACACAAAAAACTTGCACTGCCAATAAAAGTGTAATTATTTAAAGTGTTTTTGCAACACATGCAAAAGCAATAAAAATAGTCAAAAGCTACAATTACAATGCGCACGACATGCAAAATCAAAATTCACTGATTCATACACAAACACACACACACACAATTACACTGTCTCAATGCAGTAGTTATTTAATAAAATATTTAAAAATAATAATTTAAATCAATTAAGCTTGAAAATCTGAAAAAGTATTTGAAAAAGGCGCAAAGTAATGAATGTAAAAATCTTTTGATAAACTTTGCAGGAAACTTAAAAAATTTGTGAATGCCAACAAAATTAATATATTTACATATTTATTCATATATTTGCAATCAGAGCGAATAACCAAAAAGAAGAAGAAAAAAACAAAACAGAACAAAACTGTGTGCAAAGCCAAGCGCAAGGTGGTGCCCTATGGTGTATAATGTTTAAAGTGTGTATTTCTCTAATTTTGTACTAATTAGTTTAAAAATATATGTTTTATTGTAATGTTTGGGTGCCGCGAGTTTAAGGTAGACAGGTGAAAATGGAGTCGGAGCATGAGAACATGCATAAAAATATTATGTAATTGCAATTTTGTGAAAGATATTATAGAAATATATACAAAATATATGTATGTACAATGTGTATATTATTTAGCATAGATGTCACAAATATCGCACATTAAATGAAACAATTGAAATAAAACGCAAAATCAAAGAAAGCGCAAGCAGAGAAAGCTAATTTTAAAATTAAATTAATATGCAAAATAACTGCCAAGAACTATTCGAGTTAATAATGTTCTCTAAGTAGTCATAACTAAATAAATAAATATGTATATGAGAATATATTTTGTGGTAGCAATAAAGGCTAAAAAAAAAATAATAAATAAAACCAAAAATCGCGCATTGAAGAGATAATAAGAAGATGATAAAATAAAATGAAATCTCTTCTTAAGTTTTTTTCTAAGTAAAAGGAACAAAACAAGGATTTTGTGTTTGCTTTAAATATTTGTGCAGGCTTATAAATGTAAAAGATAATAGATTAAAAACAACAGATGGAAGACATACTTAAATAGTTGCAGATTATATTTTTGAGACCATAATTTAAAAAAAAGATAAACGCTAGTTGCTCGAATATTAAAATCTTAACTTCTTTTTGTTTTCAAATCCTCTGCTCCGTTAATCGCATCCTTTTGGACTAACTTTTCATATTATTAGGTTCGTTTTCAAATATGTTTTAAGAAAGCTGTCAACATTTTTCGACAAAATGTTTTTCATTGACTTTTAAAAATGATATAAAAATTGATGTGGGGTAAACAATTATTTTAAAACTTGACACAAGTTTAGTTGAATAATAAATGTTGAAGGATTATTGAATCATTTAATTTTTAGGTATTGCAATTTAGATTGAAATAATACAATAAAATGTAATTTACTTATCAATTCTTGGACTCATTTATATTATTATCAAAACACTTACGACTACCGTTATTTACAGTTGACTATCGATGACCAAAGATTTTTCTAAGCCTACACTTAATACAGATTTATAGGTATAAATTGATTGCATAAATACTTTCACACAGAAACATATAAAAAAAATTTAGAAATATAGTTACGACTTGATAATTCATTCAAAAGAAAATAACTTGTGTTTTCAACCAGAAATCTATGCTAAAAATTCAATATTTTGTATAGCAACAGATGGATGGATAACCAATTTATCCATTTAAATTAAGTTTTCAAGTAAGCAGCTACCAAAATATTAGGTTGTGAGTATTTTTTGAATTCACAATGATACCCATCTTATAAAACAAATAAAAATACATTTTTCGAATAATTCATACTCCAAGTTCAAGAAATATTAAATACACCATACATCCTAAGTATTCTACTTCATCAAAAAGCAACATATTGAAAGATCTAATCACACAAGGCAAGAAATTCTCACTTTTTTTTTGTGAACCGAACCACACCCACTTTTTTATACATTTGAGAATGCTTTACAGTTTCTTAAAGCTAATGAACATATATACAATTCATTTATAAACATTTTTAAATTTCAAACAATAGTTTTAGAGCAGTATGTTTTTTAAGACAAAAAATTAATTTTTTTTTTTCAATTTGTTGACTTTAAAGTTCAAGGAAAAAAAAACCTCTACACGAGGTAAGACTCTAGTGACGAAAGCATGTTTTAGCCCCGAAAATTTTGATATCCAATTGTGTGACGAACGAAATTAAAAATAATACGTATAAAAATAAAAATTTTCAATATTAAAAAAAAATTTTTCGGTTTGAATTAAAATTTAAATAAAGTCGGCATTAAGTGCTCTAACCTCGCAGCCAAGCTGTGCGAAAGCTCTGCGAGAATACCCCACTGAAGGTTTGTGACTCGGCTAAAGTGACGCATAACTCTCTGAATGCCCAATTCAAACTTCGTTGCTATTTAAATTGTGGATCTCTTTTTCTGCGTGGGAATTCTTCCCTTGTATGCGCTGGTTTTCGTGTGCCATTAAAATTTTCAAATTCAAAGCCCCAGACATGGTGACATATTGGCCCTTGAAAGTGCCTTATATTGTCCCCAACCTCATTATATTCTGCAGTGCAGAAAAAAAAAGTTTTTAAATCGTCGCAATGAAATATAACCCGTTAAACTAATTTTGGTACTGAACTATATACAATCCACACATCATTAGGAAGGTAAAAGAGTGCACTTATTAATAATGAAAAAAATTCGAAACAAAAAACACTTTTTCTCGGTAAATTTATGCTTTTCTTTTTCTTGTTAAATTTAGCTTTTGCTTATCAAAACTCACCCAAGACCCGAACCCGATCTTAAGCTTTTATTTCAGACATGCACCTAACAAGCATCGGCCACGCCCACACTGAAAAATCTTTCCTCGTAGAATTGTAAGCCGTAAGTGTTATACATTTTTCGTTATTTATCTTTGATACATATAAAAGCTTTTCGGTCGGTTTGTTATTCACCTTAACATGTCGAAATAACGAAAAAAGAATAACAAATCATACTTTCATAAACAAAATATTTTTTTGGATTTAACGTAAACAAATTAACGATCAACCATTTTTATTTTGCACTGCATTTATACAAAACAAATATTAAAAATTTAAAATTAAATAAATTAATTCACAATCGCCACCCACTCAAGCAAATGATAGGAATATAATATTGTGATTTTGATTTAATTTTTTAATTCCTTAATTCTTCTTTATTAAAACTAGTTGAAATATGAATAAAACAATGTTTAGTAATACATTTAATATAATTTTGAATATGAACTAAATTATTAATTAGAGTAGTGGTAGTGGACGACATTATTTAGGGATTCTTTTATAGACATTTGGCCGAAAGGATCATGGCGGGGCGGGCGTTCACACTTGTTGGTGCAACCAAAGAAAAGTGTCGAGTTGCTGTATCTTATGATTCCTCCGTATGCCCCTCCTTTAATTCCGTTCCTAAATTTCTTTTTCCCTCGGTACGCAAATTTATTTAACTCAAAATCATTCGACAATATTAAGACACCCACCCAACTTGCCAACGAGCCGGAGCCGGACTGCAAGCGCGAATTATCCGACGAGTGATACCCTTTATCTGCTCAGTCACCTATCTAGAGGTTCGAGAAACGTTACAAGCTTGTATTACTAAAAAATTAAATCAGCCATTTGTGGCGTTTTACTTAACCAATATTTTTGCGATTGTATAAAATGGTAATTTTAAAACAAATTTGATATGCTGCAATGTCATATAAGTCTGTTTTCTAAACTTTGTTGATCTAGCTCTTTTAGTTGAAATGCATATGGACCTATTTTGATTACAAGTAATCATTCTTGTAATTCACTGAAAAACCAAAATTTGAAGCGATTTCAAATCTATTTTGAGGTAAAAAAGGTAAAAATTATGTGATCAAAAGTAGATAAGAAAAAGTGCGACATTAGAATCACAATTGAGAGTCAAGGTGTGACACAACAAAGTCCATAGTTTTAGTTTTTCAATGTCTTGACTACACTAGTATGACAATACTGCTTAAAAGAACTGGATTTAAATTTTGTTGATTTTTTTATCCAATTTTAAAGCTATCATATCCTTGCACGAAATAAGTTGTGAGCCACTCACTGAGAAATTGTTTGACAATAAAGGCGCAAGTTTAAGGAGCACGTTATTATGCAATATTTACGAAGACAAGATGATATAATATAAAAATGAAAGAAATTTTCGTTAGGTATGGAATGACATTTAATACAAGTTTAAAAGACAGCCGAATTCATATATGTATGGCTAACATGTATGTAAATATTTACGTTCACCGATGGCTTGTGTGTGTGTAAAAAGTATGTTTATGTATGGTTATTGTGTTGCAGCATTTCGTATCGATTAGTATAAAAACAATTTGCGGAATAGCATTCTACTTCCACTTGTTTGATTCATAGCACCACTTGGACGACAGACCAGTAATTGGCTGAATTTGCAAGTGGATCATACGACGCAGCTGAGCCTGTCGACGCTCTTCCTCGAAGGTTTCTGGTGTTATGCGGTCTAGCCGCATACTGTATAGTATAGAGCACATGACAGCTACGGCAACAGCCCATAGACCGATGCCGACCACCAGTTTCCAGTCGGGTGTAAAGTATTGAAACTCGGAGTAAGTCTGACAAAAGCTGTGACGATACAATTCTTTCTTTTCCTCCAGCGACAGCTTCTTCCAATCGCTTTGCTCTTTTTCGCGCAAGGCACAAATCTCGGGAGTCACCTCACGATAACGTATAGCCGGAAATGGAAAGTCCGGACAGTCAATGTAAATCGGTGAACCATTAATGCCATAGCCAACAACCTCCCGTTCACCGCTCATTGCACGTGTGCCATCGTGATGTGTGAGACGACGTGATACCCCCAAGATGAGAGGAGTATTTGCTGAACGGGATGCAGATGCGGCCAAAATGGAAGCTGTAGCTGCTCCAGGCAAACGTAAACCAATGGAGCGTAACGATAACATGCCGATGCCTTTGATTTTCTATAATGTTAGATCAATGTACATAAAGCATATAATATAGCTAATTTCTTACCTGCTTGAGCAATTTACAATTTGTGATCAATTTGGTACAGCAGCTGGTTTATGAACTGATGCCTTTGTTCCCTGACATATAAATCTTACTAACTGTCGTTTTTATAAAGCCTTTCAACAATTGACAGCTAGGCTAGCGTTCTCGATTCACACAGTGTTTTTTATTTAATCAAAGTCGACTACGATGTAAAGACTCTTTGTAAAAATCACCAAGTGTTGACAGACAAATGGAAGTCAAGTGCTCGACTTTAAGAAACCTTGTAGGCGCAAAGAAAAAAGCAAACATTTTAATAAAATCGTAATTGCTTAATATGAGCGTAATATCATAATTTGACACAACTTGCTTTACAAATTTTAAATATTTAATTTCTTTATTTTCATATTTTCAGTTTTAATTAAAATGTAAATTTTTAAACTCTTTTATGTTTAAAATTATCTTCGGTTAACAACTCGTAGCTGAAAAATGAAATAAATGCATTTTGAATTCTCAAAACTAAATTTTTGAATCCTGTTAGTTTTTGGAAATTTGTCAAATACACTAGGCAACAAATTTGGACTTTTTTCTTCTGAATTGAACCAAATTTTGGGGCCCCAAACGAAAAACATGTTTTTTTTTCTATGGCAGAATTTTTAAAAATTTGACTGTTTTTTTAGAGGTGCGCCCACTTTTGTCATCATTAGTCCAGAATGCCAAACCCGATTTTTAAAGCCTTTTCTTGAAAGCGAATGAACATATCTGCAATTCATCCATACACAGTATTACATTTAAGCCAGTATGATGTTTTTTTGGCTTTTTTTTTTTTTTTTTTTTTTTTTTAACTATTTTTACTTTAAAATTCAAGGCAAGCTCGAAAAAATTCTTGCAAAGCTGCATTAATTGAGCGTCGTTTAAGAATTGATTTATTAAAATCCATGGAATAACGGCGGTATAATAATATTTTTTTAAATCAAGGGATGTTCTTGTCGATTTTGATGATTTCCTTGTAGAGCGGCATGAACTTTAGTACGAATTTTTTTTGTGTTTTTTGAGATATCCTAACCAAGCTCACAGGACATCAAGTTGCTGTTGTCTTACGCATTATGACCAAATTTGGTTGAAATCGGAACACTATATCATATAGCTGCCATAGGACCGATCGGAAGAAAATCAAGCGCTAGTATGAAAAGTTCTGCTGTTTCTTGAGATTAATCAACCAATCTCACAGATTGTGTAGCTAATAATGTGTTTTATAACCCTACCAAATTCGGTTCAAATAGGTTCACTGTTCAATATGGCTGCCATAGGAACGATCGGTTGAAAATCCACCTTTTGTATGAAAAACTTTCTTATTTTTAACATATTTCAACCAAACCCTTTCTAGATTTCCATAAGTTTTAAAGTAAAAAAGCTAAAAAAAAGCTTTAAAAAAATCATAATTTTCTTAATTCACAAATTTATGTCTCTTAAACTACTGGCTTAAATCTAAATCTTTGTATTAATGAATTATAGATATATATATATATATCATTGACTTTCAGAAATAGTAAAGCTTTTGAAAATCGGTTTTGTCATTCTCGAGTAATGATGACGAAAGTGGGCGCACCTCTGAAAAAAAGTGCGAAAAAAAAGCCAGATTTTTAAAAAATTCTTTAAAAAAAAATTACACCATAGAAAAAAAAAAATGTTTTTTGGCCCCAAATCTATCCAAAAAAGTGGGTTTTGTTCGTGTAATTTTTTGGATGTTGCCTAGTGTAATAAGCACCCGCAGAGACGTCGAACAGTGCGCACCGAAGAAACAATTGCCGCTGTAAAGCAAAGTGTTGAGGAGGACCCGAATGAATCAATTAGCCATCGTGCACAGCAATTGGAGCTTTGTCCAACATCTTTATGGAAGATTTTGCGCAAAGATCTTGGCTTACAACCTTACAAGATCCAGCTTGTTCAAGAATAAAAGCAATGCAATGAGACCATGCAATGCGTCGTGATTTTAATGTATGGAAGAAAATGAGATTGATCTCGATACTGATTTTCATCGTAAAATTTAGTTTAGTGTTGAGGTTCATTTGCCGTTAATGGAAGCCGGTATAGACCCATGATAACCGACAATTTTGTTTCCGAATCGGATGGCATGAATGTGGATGAGATATGGTTCCAACAAGACGGCGCTACATGCCATACAGCGCATGTCACAATCGATTTATTGAAGGAAACATTCGAAGAGCGCATAATCTCGTGGAATGGACCTGTCAAATGGCCACCAAGATCCTGTGATTTGACACCATTGTATTATTTTCATTGGGGATATGTGAAGTCGCTCATCTACGCCAACAAACCACAATTGTTAGGGGACTTGGAAGCAGCGTTTGAAAATGCTACGATACTTCGTAGTATTTGCTTATGCTAACGCTACCGCTCTCACTTTGAAACTACTCGAGAAATTGACATTCTGCACAGTGCGCAAAAAGGGTGAGCTTTTTGTACATAAAAATTAATTTCTTTTTAATAATTGATATTTTTATTTAAAATTTGTATACGTATTATTTTGAATTTCGTTGGTCACACAATTGGATATCAGAATTTTTGGGGCTAGAATATGCTTTCGTCACTAGAGTTTAAAATCGTGTAGAGGTTTTTTAGTGGAATATCAGAAATTTTTGCAATTACTTTAGTCAATGCCATTATTATCAGTTATCATACTATTTGAAACAAATTTGAAATTTGAAGCAATAAGTAGCAACAAATTTATAAAATATTGAATTTTTTGTAGAAGAAACAATTATTCGTTTGCACAATGCTAGATTCGATAAAAAAAATTATTCGATATTTGGCGTGCAAAAGCGAATGTGTGAGTTTAGTAAAGAAATTGCAATAATTAAAAAAGTTTTTTTTTGTTCATCATCATGAATATCAGAAATTTTGGGGCTAGAATATGTTTTCGTCATAGCATTAAAAACTGTGGGTTTGATTTGAGTATTAGAAAAAACATTCGATCGACATGTAATATTTTACGAAGGTTTATTAGGAGTATGTAAAAATTAATACCTATAAAAAGTAATTTGTATTTGTGTATAACACATACTTCTTGTGGCAAATCTCAAGATGTAATATTTTAAATTGTAGGGCGTGTCAATGTTTTAAAGCAAACTCGACATGTGTGCACAACATAAGTGAATTGTCCCCAAAATTGCTTGCTCTAACTCTTATCTAAGACTTATGTGTTCATATGGTTATGTGTTCAAATTGTCACAACCCCAATAGCCTCTTTCCCTATTAGGTACTGGGCCAGTAAAAGGAATAAAAAACGAATTCTTTCGATGCAAGACTCAAGTGCTTGTGAAATGAAACAAGGGACAAATAATCGGGTACAGGAATATCAAAAAGAAAAAGTCATATGAGGGACAGCCGTGCCCGTGAATGCGCCACTTACCAACACCCCAGCTCGAGCACCACTCCCAAAAGCAGTTGTCAAAGCTGCCTCTATTTTGACGTAGGTCAATTTAATTTGAAGAGGTAAATCTCAAATGTCTGTATCTACCACTCGTCCACCTGCAACCCCAAAAATCTACCTGCATATGAAAGCCAACCAACTATCAAAGTCGACCACCTTTCTTTCTCTTCATACATATACATGGTAGGAGACATACAGACATGTGCGAAATAATAAGAACAGCATTTATGAAAACTTAATTCATTTTTTCATATTTAATATTCCAATGGATTAGCTGGATGGAGCTGTGGGTAGACGTTAAGAAAAAAGTCAGAGATGCTAGTGACACAAAATGATAGATAACACTAGGCAAAAGCCTAAAAATTACACGAACCAAACATTGGATAGATTTGGAGCACCATATGACGAAAAACATTTATTTTTGTGGTGATTTAAAATAATCATCATTTTCTTAATTCAAAAATTGATGGGTTTTAAACTACTGGTTTGAGTCTTAAACTTTGTATTAATGAATTATAGATACGTTGCCTTTCAGAAATAGTAAAGCTTTTGAAAATCGGTTTTGTCAATCTCGAGTAATGATGACAAAAAAAACAAAAAAAAGTGCAAAAAAAATAATATTTTAAAAAATTCTAAAAAAAAGTTTCAGCACACATAAAAAAAATGTTTTTTGTCATTTGGGGCCCCAAATCTATCCAAAAAAGTGGGTTTGGTTTGTGTAATAGTCAAAAAGTTTAAATTTGTTGCCTTGTGTAATTATAGCAAGAAGAAGAAAATATTTGGTATAATATTGGAACAACTACTTTAAGGAGATGTTCTCGACCAGAACAATAAGCTTACTATTTCTATGATTGGATACGTCTTGCTTCATTCATCGAAGCAGCACTAACATATAGAAAGAGAATAAATAATAATTATCAATCAAAGTTAATACAATAGTAAATGAAAAAACTTGAACAATTTTGATGTAATTATGTACTCAATATTATAATATAGCTAACGACATCATGTCAAGCTGAAAATACCCCCACAATAAAACCTACTACTATTATTAGAATATACGCCACGCTTTTATAGGATCTAGGACATATAGGATCTCGAAATAAATAGCTTAGTATGTGTACTATTAAAATCAAGGCTGCAACCAAAATTTTGGTAAAGGTTCGGTTCGATGGTTCGAACCATAGAGCAAGACTTAGGTTCGGTTCACAAACTGGTTAACATACATCCTAAACCCAAGGTTTGGGCTAGGACCTTGGTTCAATTATGTGCAAAAAAAAAATATTTTTTATTGAATGTACAGGGTGGGCCTTCTATTTGTACGTTTTTGAATTTCGTCGTATGACAACACCAAACGAGCTGCAGACCCGAACTTTCGACAGTTCATTAGTCATACCGTCCGCGGCACGAATCAACATGTTTTCTCTTGAAGAGCTTTTTGAAATTTTAAAAACTTATTTTCAAAGTCAGTGCTGTGTCGCCGAAACTGTACGAATCGAAAAATCATCTTTTTGGACGAAGCTCATTTCCATCTCGGCGGATATGTGAACAAGCAAAATTTGCCGGATTTGGGGCTCGGAACAGCCACACACAATCGTAGAGAGACCAATGCATCCTCCAAGAGTCACAGTTTGGTGTGAATTTTGGAGTGGTGGCATAATTGGCCAATTTTTCGTCGAAAATGATGCTGGAAATGGCATACTGTAAGGCCAGTAGAGGGAGCCACATGATCGAAATCGTTTTTCAGTCTTGACGCGGATACTTTTAACTTCACAACAAAAAAAAATTAATATAAAATATCAATGTGTGCTCATTTAATCGCATTCTTAAAAACGTACCAATAGATGGCCCACCCTGTATATAATTTTTCTTGATTTTTATATCGAATTTTTAAATCGAAGTAAATTTGAAAAAATGTATAATTTTATAATAGTGTAATTAGTATAAAGATGACCTATTACACTACAAAACCAATTTGGAATTTTTTCTTCTGAATTGAACTAAACCGACTTTTTTGGATAGATATGGGGCCCCAAACGACTTAAAACAATTTTTTTTTTGTTTTGTATGGCAGAATTTTTTTGTAGAATATTTTTAAATTTGGGTGGTTTTTTCTTGCTGTATTTTAGAGGTGCGCCCACTTTTGTCATCAACTCCAGAATGCCAAAACCGATTTTTAAAACCTTTACTTTTCTTGAAAGCTAATGAATATATCTGTAATTCATCCATACATAGTCTAAAGCAAAATATACTTGATATAGGTCAACAGCCTAGGAGTATTGTCACCAAATTTGGTTGTACTAACTCTTATAGTCTCGGAGATAAAGGTGTTCAAAATAGTGTACCTCGAACTTGTCACGAGCTAATTATTATTTCCTGTACGAATGGGAAAGGGTAGTCTCGTCAGAAAGAAAAGAAACTACATTTGTGCTTTGCTTTTATTGATTTATTTGTTTTCGCTTTTATATTTTTTTTGCTGTGCGCTCGTCTCGTTTTAATATGTTGGGTAGTCCAATTGACGCTTTATTATTGCCGTTATCGTCAATGCTTGATTCATTGGCGGCGTCTGGACGATTTTCGGAATCGTTGCCTTCGAAATTCGATTTTTTTCGAAATACACGTACATATTTCTTTTTATTGAAAGTAATTCATCTAAAATTGCAAATTTTAAAGCAGTTTCTATTACTTTAACAACTTATTTGATTTGTGTTTCTTGTATTTTGTGCCTTATGTTTATATTTTCTACGATATGTATTCTAGAAAGTGATACATACATTTTAATGCATGTACAGCTTTTCATTTTTCTTCACTTTGCTTAACATTTATGATAGACTGTATTGCAAATAATTAATAAATTCCAAATTGTTACTTCTTGAAATAATAATAAGTCTCGTATTTTTGACCATATAAATATAAATTGTTTTGCGCCGTGTCCTAATATTTTTAATATTTCTGTGATTTCACTTACTGGCTTAACTATTTTTTGTCAAAGGACAAAAGGTTTGATTTTGAATAAATTTTGAAACCTATCTGATGATGCGAGCACTCATTGTTTCCGACCAGAGAGAAAGAGATGAAACATTTCAAGCTTAAATTTTGTTTTGTCAAGCAAATATAGACAATCGTTGATGTCATAGCAAACTCTAGTAGAAATTGTGTTGAGTTGGTTTGCAAAACCATTGTTAAAAATTCCGATGTCATAGACAAAGTTTACATTTAATTTTTCGATAATTTAACTCCGAAAAACAACGAAGTCAACTTTATGTGAAAGAAGACCAGAGACTACCTTAACTTGCTTCTCAGCACTAATACAATTTTTTAGCTCGTTTTTATTGTGACACCAAAAGTGGATATTGTGTACATTTGTGTTTTCCTGTGTTTGTGTTCACCTGTTTATAATTAGCTCTTCGTTTTGGATATATCAGATTGCCATATAAAGAATGCGCAGTGTTGGTCAGTAAGAAAAAAAATAGAATTTTATCACACATTTAGGCTTTTGAAATTAAGCTAAAATACCTTAACTCCATCTACAGATATTATGAGTGTATATGTGTGTGTAAGTGGCTGTGTTTATACACCTACTGTTACGGAGTTATTCTTTGTGACATTGACTATCATACACAAAAAAATGTAGCCTAGATTAGGTTTTTTTTTTTTATTTTAGCATTTTTGCTTTTTATTTTGCTTTTACTTGTCTATATCGTTCCTTGGTTATTGGTAATTTAATAATATAATAAATAAATATTTTGTTCACCGACAAAAACAATATCGTTTAAATTAAAACCAAGTAAGCGGCTACTAATACTTATTTCTAAGTTTAAATTTATATCTGTATTGGGAATAGTCTTTAACCAATCCGAAACGCTATGATTTCGTAAGCTTTTCAATCAATATGCAGAAGATAACTCTGTGTTTGCGCATTACCATTATCAATGACGGAAAATTTGTTAAGATCGGTTTATATGTTTTTGCTTAAGTTGTAAAAAGTTTTATGCATCGCAGTGATTCAATTTGTTTTATAACACTAGGAAATAAATTTTAAATTTTTGTAACCTTCACCAAAACTACTTTTTTATATGTACATGTATGTTCCCCAGATCATAAAAAATACATTGAAAAGTGTTCTATGGCAGATCTTCTATTTTTCTAAATTTACATAATAATTTTTTTTTTTTGGTTTATTGCGATAAGATTGAATTTTTCATAATCCATGGTCATGATCTGATATTAATAGCAGGGACTGCAAATGATAAGTAATGAGTTTAAAAACATATATGATTTTTATTTAAATACAGGTTTGAATCAAAAGGCTTACATCGAGCTTTTCTTGAATTTTGAAAATGATATTTTTTAATCCGATCAAATGGTCAGATGTGATGTGGTATAATGTGTTTGTCAGAATTTATGTAAGATGCAGAATGAGGCGTGACACGACCAACTGAAGTCTATATATTCTTGATCAGTACCAACAACATCAATCAAACTTCGTAACCCTACATTCAAACCTGTATCATTGCATGAACTTGGCGGGGTTGTGGCATTGTCGAGTTTTGATCAAATATTCAAATATACAATGCTACCAGTATGCATACGACAGCAGAAAATTCATAGTCTGCGAATTTGATTAAGATATCTCCAGAAACAACAAAAATAGTTCGAACTAAAACTTGAGACCAATCTTTCCTATGGCTGCTATATTATATGATATAGTGCTCCGATACAAAAATAAAAACTAACTTGATGTTCGTCCGGTATCCCTTAAGGTCCCATGACTATAAGATGTTGTTGGCTTTTCTAAATTACGCCCTTCACAGGGGACGTGAACTCGCCTGAATTTGCCCGAAATTTTAATGGGCACGTTCAGCAAACCGAATTGCTCTCTGGCAATTTAAATGATTCCTCTGTTATAATTAGAAAATTTGATAGATAATTTAGCTTAATACCTGTGCAAAGTGTTTGTTATACTTGATCAGGGAGCATATTTCCTGATGAAAGTGGCCAGTGAGTCTACATTCCAAATATTGGGCTCCTCGATCTTAGTATCTCTGAGATAGACATGGCTATATCGACTCGGCTGTTGACGCTGATCAAGAATATATACACGTTATGGAGTCTGCGATGCCTTTTTCTGCCTGTTACATACTTTTCACAAACCTAATGCACCCGAACAGGTTATTGTATAAAAGTGGTTTTGGCAAAAGTAACAATCCTAGTGTAATCCATTTCCATTCACTTTTTAATTGATATGTTTCTTTTTCCTTAACTCAATTTATTACTTTATTAAATCGCGCATCATAACATTTCGTTTTGGTTAAAAAAAAGGTTTTAATTATTCCTCAGCATTAATTTGTGGTTGTTATTATTGTTGTTGTTGTTCAAGTGGATAAAGCGACTTAAGGCATCGGAAAGTGATTCTGCTCATAATCTTTGTGTCGTTCTGCAAGCAGTTTGTGAGAGTTGACGCTGTCCAGGCGTCGATCCGTGATTGCAACGAAAGGTAGACGCTGCTTTCGACTGTATGAAGATGACGAGGAGCCACCAATGCCATCCAAAACGCGATGATACACAAACGAATTGAGCGGCGATGAAGGCGGCGCTGTCGTGCTGTTAACATCACCATCATCGGTTGCATAGCTTTGTAATGCAACATTCCAGTTGCTCTGCTTTGCTCTCCCGGCAACATTTGCCACAAACTGTGCGCTGCGACTGCGCGGTGGCGTGCCAATAAAGCTGCTTGTGATCGCCGGATACAGAGGCAATTTAAAGAGGGCCGGCTTTGGTGTAGAGCGCAGAGATGAAATCGTCTCGGTTTCAATCTCATCTTGCCAAAAGCTGTCTGCATCTGTCAGCTGCTCCACTTGCTTGTCCTCATCTGGTAACTGATTAAGCAGACTTGTTGAATTGCTTAACAACGTTGGTGGCGATTCAGTTGTTGAGTTGCTACTGCTGCGTTGTCGGGCAAAGAGATCCTCGTACCGTTGCTGATAGCGATGTCGCTTCTGTTTCACATACTCATCATCAAGACGTACGGGCGCAGAGTCGTGAGGTCCTGGCCGCAGCTGTAAGTTGCTCCAGACGTCAACGGGTTGTGTTGGTATAGCTGTGGGTGTTGGTGGAGATAATGTGCCCTCGAGAAGATTGAGCAACTGCTTGTTACGACGATTGTACTTCTTGATGTATGGTGGCAAATTCGCCTCTTCGCCATGATCTTGTTGGGCTTCCTCTAGCTCAGCAGCTGTCTCGTAATCCTCTTCCGTATCATAGTCGGGATACAGCTCTGAGTGAGATTCACGATAGTGCTCGTCATAGACCTGAAATTGTACTCGTGCCAAATGAGGCCATTTGGCATAATATCGCTCCAGTTGCTCCAATTCGGTAATCTGATGGCCCAATTGTTGCTTTGGCGGTGGTAGAGGCGCTGGTGGCGTGGATGCTGGTGCCGATTGCTTTCCAGTTACTGTCTTGCGCTGGTATGGATTTGGTTGACGTTGACGTATATGCTTATGATGATGATGGTTTAGATGATGGTGGTGTTTTGCCTGCTGCTGCTCATTGGATTTGACACCACTACGCAACACTGGACTGATGCGTCGATACCAAATTCCATTGTCTGTGGCAATTAGACGCTCCATTTCGGAATGATGACTGTCCGGCTGATGCTGCTGCTGCTGCTGCTGCTGCTGTTGTTCCTCCTGTTTATCATAGTAGTTGACTTGACCCTCATAGAATGGTTTTGGTGTGACGCGTTGTGGTCGAACGCCCAGGGCAAAGATTTGCGCTGCATGGGTGTGTATCTGTTCATTTCCTCGATCCTGATCCCTTTCTCGCTCTCGGTGCTCGTACTCAAGATCCTTCCGCAGCTTGAGCGCATACTTTGAAGTCAACGTGGGGTTATGCTTCAAATAATTCTTGTAGCGTTTCTTGTGGCTCCTGTGTCCATTACGACGATTGTTGCGCCTCAAAGCCTTAAAGCGCTCGAATGCTGAAGGCGAATTTGTGACAGCATCTGCAATGAAGATGGAAAATAGAAATAGTAGGAATGAGTTTCAATTGAAATTGTGAGTCTCAACACGATGCGCTCGCTCGGAAGTAATAGATTTCTATTAGGCCCCAGGACAACAAATCGCCATATTTACGGACAGTTCTTGCTATTCTTGTTTTACTGTGACCCTCATCTAAGACCACAAAATCCGTCGCCCATAAGGCCACAATTCATTTCATTTGATTGTGCATAAAAGTGCGGCAACATCGCCATATGAAACGTGGTCAAGTCAAGCAAGAGAGAGGTTGGTTTTATGATTTTTCCCTTTTGTTGTACGCCAATGCTCTAACAATACCTCTATTATTGTGGACTCATTTTTATAAATGTCTAATTAAACAATATTATTGTTAGGTGTAAGATTACACAATAAACGTTGTATTGACGTAAAATGCATATAGTATAAATAAATAAATAATTAACAAAACACCTTATACGTAATTAATAATTATCAAATATTTTTTATTTATGAGTCGAAATGTTTATATCGGTACGCGTTCGGTACATTTTGTTCAACCGGTGTTTTATATGTACGTAATTGTATTATTTTTTAATTAAATTATTTCAAAATATAAGTATTATATTTAAAACTTAACAGGATATAATAAATACTTCATATACCATTTTGTTTCTTAATATTTTAAAATTTTTGATTAATCTGTTGTTTTACCGGTACTGGCACTTGAGCCAAAACACCAAAAGTCAAAAAATAATGTTTTTTGGGAATGTAACGGTAATTTTTAAGTGACTATTAAACTTGTGACACTAACAATATTAATTATACTTTTAGTGAATTATTTATAAAAGAAAATGTAAGATTATTTGAACATTTATCAGCATCTATAATGAAGGTTTTAAATGTATTGACATTTTAGCTCACTAATCGAGTTGACAATAACTCATCGAACATCCCTCAAAGCACACAAGTACACACTTATATTATCTGCGACTGGCTTACGATGCGGCCAAGCACAGGACCTCGGGCAGTCTAGGCACGTACCAGGGACGCCTCCTACGCTACAACAAATGCAGTGCAAAGTTCATTTTTTTTGTATTTTTCATGATGATGGTATGGGCGGGTATGGGTGGAGAGTACGCAATACTCGAGTCTTGCTCTATTTGGACGGCCGGATCAGGACAAAGTTATACAATATTTGCCGTTTTGTTGGCTTTATTGCTCTAGGCCGGGAAAAGGAAAACTCCGAACAAAATGGTTATAATAAAATGTTGGCCATTCCATTTGATATCTGTCCGAATTTGCATAAGTTCTGTAAGGCCTATAAACTAATTAAGTCCACATGCGAGCAGCCAGTGGCAACAATACTTACATACATTTGCACTGACATTAAAGAGATTCTCGCTTTTCAAATGTGGTTTGAAATTGTGTGCACCACCCGGGGCGTCTGCATTCAATTGGGGTTTGCCTAACATATTTTCAAACTACGGTTCACATTCAAAGTCCCTTGCAGCACCCAGTCCACTTTAGACCAGCACCAGCCTTGTGCACTGCAGTCATGTCCAACTAATCGAATCGAAAACAAAAATTATAAACGGAAACCAAGTCAAACTTTGTGGATTGTTGGCACTCAACCGCAGCTACTGATCTAAAGTGGTTAACGATTTTACATAATAGGATGAAATAATTTCACTTTGCGGATTCTAGGCCATCAATTACCAGTTTTTGGAATCTAACATTAAACATATTATCGTACTATAGGAATTTATTGAGAACATGGGCGTAGCCAGACTTTTCTCGAGGTGGGGGCAACAAATTTGTTTAGACCCGTAAATTAAACAGCAACAAATTGTTAAAAAAAAAAATTTGCTGAATTTTACGAATTTAAGTTTCTAACTGCTTATCTAACAAAATATTTTGAATGGAATTAAAAACAAACATAAATTTATCTGAATATTAAAAATAATAATACTATTTTAATATCCTTATTATTAGCATATTTTTTGATCAATTTGCATTAAATATATCTTACTTAATATTGTGACAAGAAATTTATGAAATAAATAAACAGATAAGTAAATAAAATATATATACTTCGTCTGCCACGCCTCCTTCTGCCTGTTACAGACATTCACCCAAACAGATTAGATACTTTATTGACAATTTTTAAAGGCGCAGGACATAAACAAATTTTTAAATCCACTTTAGTTCAACTCATGTTCATGCTAATTTTTGAAGCCCCTATATTTATAGTATACATTTTATGTAAATATATTACAGTTTTTTTTTTAAGTCGGATTGAAAAGGGGGTAAAGGCGTGGTCAAAATAAAATAAAAAAGAAATTTGAAATTCTGCATTTGTCTAAACAAATTTCTAGTTTTTAGTATCGCACTTTTTTCTGTCAAAGTGCAGCGTGAAAGTTAAAAGCATTCAGTAATTGTGAAAGGAAATTAAATTATCCCACTAAAGTAAATCTTAATTTCTCAGTATTCTTTGAACTGATCGTCATGGCAGAGAGTTCAAAGTTTAGGAGTTCCCGAACTTCTGTTCGCTCTGAAAAGTCGTTGCGAACCTCAGTTCCGATCTTATAACAAATATTTGTTGTACTCATTTAAAGCATTTCTTACTAGATACAAGATTGTTTGTTTTTAAAAAATTATTCGGACTTGGTTTAAGAATTGATTGCTCATTTTTAGTAAGTTGTTCTAATATCAATAAACAATTTTAAGACTGGTAAAACCTTGATTCAAGCTTATTTCCACTTAATTTTAGTACCCGAATTTTCTCTGTGTGTTTTACATATTTTTTGCACTCACCACACGCAAATACCCGAATAACTTACCGGAACGATAACCCAATGCAGCATCCGATTCCAGTTGCGACATCTGCTCCTCCGTGTACTCTTCGGAGTTTAAGGTACGAGTGCCATGCTGTTGTTGTTGTTGTTGTTTCTTGGTTTCATTTATTGCAACACCGAAATAGTTGCTCAAGTAATTGACGTGGGATTTGCTGGAACTGAGACTGTCTTCGGCACTCCTTGAATTCTGAATGTCATCGTAGTAATGTAGCTCACCAACGTCGCTGGCGTTTACTTCCAAAACTGGGTTGGCAGTCTCAGTTTTCTTGTATTGTGGTTCGTCGTTATGGGCCTGAATACGAACAATGTCGTAGTTGTCGTTGTTGTTGTCGTTGTCGTTGTCATAGGATCTACCTCCCGTAACCCATGCCAGCGTATTACCGTTGCCATGTCGCTTCTTCTTGCGTGCAATAGGCAACGAAAGATCCTGGTAACTTGAACTTCTTGCGGTTGTTATTGCAGCAACATTAGTTGATTCTGTTGCCGTTGCTGTTGCTGTTGTTATTACTGCGCTGCTTGATGACGTTGTGTTGTTGTTGTTGTTGTTGTTGTTGGAAGTGGCCGGTGATTCATCATTGTCGATTGTGGACTTAATGTTTTCCGCCAATACTTCATCATTACCAAAATTGTCCTCAATATCGCCGATTGCCATAATGTCCTCCAAGCCATCCACAGCCTTAGATGCTTGGAACGTTGATTGGACCGACGCTTTATTCAATTTTCGTTCATTTAATATTTCAATAGAATCAAACAGCTGCTCTTGCTGTTCCTGCTGCTGCTGCTCTGACTCCTGTTCTCGTTGTCGTTGTCGTTGTTGTATGCCTTTCCCATCCCATTCGGCTTGTCCACTCCCTTGGTTTCCCATCTGCTCACTTGGACTGTTGGCATTTGCCTGCTGCTGTTGCTCCTTTTGATTCTGTTGATTTTCCTGTTCGTCCAAGTTCTTAAATTTTTGATACGCAAAACTTTTGCTGCCAATGTACGCGTTCGGCTTCTCGTCCTCCAGATTGCCCTCATTTGCGTCTTCCACGTCTTCCACGTCTTCCACGTCTGCAGCTTCCTTCTCGTCCCCATTTATGGAGTCTTCGCTGTTGTCTCTGCTGCTTTTATTGTTGTTGTCGTCAGTGCCGGAAGTGGAACGTGTAGCTGACGCTGTCTCTCCTTCATTGGCAGCTCTCTTCGGCAGCGTGCTCTTTTTATTGTTTTTCAATTTATAATTGTAGTGGCTTTTATTGTTTATATTGTTGTTATTATGGTATTTCTTCTTGACTGCCTTACCATCTATGGCTAGGTAAACAGTAAAATTTCTTGAAATGGGCCTTTGAGATTCAAGTATCTGCAAGAAAACAAGCAAATACAAGAACATAAAAAACAAAAAAACACATTCCCATTCCATTCCCAGTCTCAGTTCCATTCCTATTCCGAATATTATGTCGAAATGCAGCATTTACAAAAATGCTGCATAGCTATGCATATACGAGGGCAGGCTGATAAGTAATCGGCCTATATAATAAAGCACAAGTCATTTTATCTAATTATAATTTTGTTAAATTGTGAAATTCATCAACTTGAAATCAACTTAAATGAACAACTATAACAAAATGGTGAGTCTCGTCAGGACATAGCACTCATAACTATGCAGCATAACAAATTTATGTGGAGTGGGCTGACAATTGGTTATGCTTCCACCATATTCTTCAGACATTGTTTTCTCTGACATCTATCTATTTTCTAATGTAATAAAAGAAGATTATGATAAATAAAGAAAATGTATTTTAATTGAATGAAGTTGTTACTTAGGTCAATTATTATCACTGCGGATGGCAGTCCGAAAGACGACTCGCAATATATACAGCTTATATGGAAAATTTGCTAAGACTGTCCGATCAGATCATATACCAATCGAAAGGTTTAGCCCTAACTTACAAAATGGCATACTAAATCTTTTGATAAGGATGATAAGGGGGTGTAAGTGGGAGTGGAAAATTTAAATAATTACCGCTAATGGGGCCGTTGAGCCCTTTGGGTACATTTTAAATTCCTATTTAAAATTGATACCCCGATCAACCAAATCCGACAACTAGTTTAAAAGATAATTAAATTTTAAATTTTTAGTGGACTTTCTCAAAATTAAATGAAAAGTCAGTTTGTCTGCTTGTTTGTTTGTATTAAAGAGCTAAAAAATCTTAGATTTAGTGATGGGAATTTATTTACCTTTGAAAATCTAGAACTGTGTGCTTTTTGACTTTTTGAAAAAAAAACCGCTAGTTTAGCGGGAAAACGGTAAATCCCGCTAAAATTGATCCCAACAGTTTCCAAACCATAATAGCTACATATATGTCCTATATATCGTTGGAAACCTAGTTTTCAGGACTTTTAGACGTACCTTTATCTTAGGTAACTCAGGTATCAGGTAACATTATACAGGTAAAATAAGGTTTTTTAGCTTAAATTTGAAATTTGTAATTGAAATAAAAATATAAATAAAAAAAAAAAAAACACAATACTTGGTATTGGGCACTGCGCAAAAAGTAATTTTTATGTACAAAAAAACTCACCCTTTGTGCGCACAGTGCATAATGCAAATTGTCGTTTTTTTTTTATTCAATTATATTTTTATTCAAAATTTTTATATTAAACTTAGTTTTGTTCGTCACCAAATTGGACATCAGAAATATTGGGGTAAAAATAATGCTTTCGTTACTAGACTTTTACCAAGTGTAGAGGTTTTTTTACAGTCCACTCTCGCACAGACATGTTTACTTAAATAAATGTATAGAAAAGGAGACGAGCTGTTGCTGTTGCAAAAAAAAAAAAAAAAACAATAAAGCCAAGGTAATACAGACAGTCTGAAAGGCGCACCGTGATACTAAGTTACTCAGTAAATAGATATGTGCATGTGTAAAAGGAAAGTTTGGTGAGAATAAAATGGCATGCTGCCAAAGTTGCCACTGAAAATTGTGTTTGGCGTGAAACTTGTATAACTTCCAGATCGGCTTATGTGTGATTTTTCGACTCCTAAGTAAAGTACATATCTTCCAAAAAAAATCCTCTTTACGAGTTTAAAACCTAGTGGCGAATGTCATGCCCCAAAACTTCTGATACAAATTTTGTAACGAACAATATTCAATTTAATATATAAATTTAAATCAATAATAATAACAATAAAACAAAAATTTAATTCTGCACCATAAATATTAGTTATTACGCAGTGCGGAATGTAATTTTTCTGACATTAAGTATGCAATATGCCTATTTGAAGACTCACAAACAGTGTACCTAATCGATTTAATGTTCACTACTATCGCTTGAGGTAACGAATCTCATAATCAGACATCGTTTTAATTTATTCTTCAACATTAAATTTATTTTCAAAAATCAAATTAGGACGAAAGGGTAGACTGTTTGTCAGGCTTCAAATAGGCATATTGCATACTTAATGTCAAAGAATTCAGTGAAATAAATTCGACTTGGCCACCACATTGTGTGACATTTCAATGCGTTCTCTATATTGCTCATGCTTCTTATATGATTTTTTTCAATAGAAGTGACCTCATTCAGAACGCTTGCACCCACATATGAAATTGCTGCCGTGTATGTGCACACAAACAAGTACTCGCTGCATACTCAGCCTCTGTTCGTACTCACAATATCAGCCACCTCGGACTCGTCAGCGTCATCATCAGAAGGCTCCGCAAATTGCAGCTGGGAGGTGGTATCTTCGTCAATGTCCCCATCATGCTGGTCAAATATGTCCTCGGGTATGGTGGCCTCCGCTTGCAAATTGAAATCTACAAAAAATATATAAAGAGACATAGAGCAAACAAATGAGAATTCTATAGTCGAGTCCCCGACTGTAAGGTATTCGGTATTATACTATACAATATACAATATACATTGTACTTAATTGTAATCGTAGCCTTGTTGGATTTCCTCATAACCCACTTATGCAGATCTTTGAACTTCTGATTGATTCTAGTACCCAGTACTAAGCCTGTCCTTGTAACCTATGGCGTTACCAGGGTAGCCATCTTGTCCTTTCCCTAAATCTTTTCCTTAACAACACTAGGCAACAAATTTGAACTTTTTGGCTATTAGCTCGGTACCCAAAAAATGGGTACTAGATCCTATTAGATCGTGTCAATTATGGTACACTATTTTGAACACCTTTATCTCCGAGACTATAAGAGTTAGAGCAACCAAATTTGGTAACAATTCTGCTATGTTGAGCACGCAAATTAAAATTGCTTTAGGATTTTACCACTCCCCCCAATTTTCCTGAAATCGACAATAAACTAAAATATCCAATTACAAGGCCAATTTAATAGGTAGAGATTTCAAATTCAGCTTACGTATAGATTAGCATCATTATGATGTAGGCTAAAAATTTCATAGCGATCGTATAATAAACAACGCTTTGCTCGCCGTGGTACGCACAGTCTGGTGGGGTGGGGGTAAAAGTAGGTACACATGTTATGTTAATATTATTATAACATAATATAACGTTAGTTATACATGTTATATCAATGTTATATTAACATAGTATAATTTATGTTAGACATGTTATATGAATGTTATTTTAATATACATTTCTTCTGTTAATTTAATTGTTCATTCATCTTTAAAATTGTTAATTATGTAATAAATGTGAAATTTGCATATATTTTTTTGTATTTTTGGATGTTAGTACGTTTAATTATATTTTATTTTAACATTTTGAATGTTGAAATTGTCGATTAAATTTAGTCTCTGTACGAATTGAAGTTTTTTAAGTATTTATTTATTTAATTAATGATCATTAAATCTAACTGCCGCGAAGATGTGGGTAGCGAGCATTTAACTGTCGTGTGGGCTCGACTGTAGCCCTTTCACACCGCAATGCGAGCGAAGCGATTCGGGGGTAAACGAGCGTAGCGAGCAGGAGGCGGAGACCCCTTGTTTTTGACAAAAAAAATTTATATTAATTTTTTAACATACAGTGATTTTTACCGAAATAGTTGTTCCGGGACGTACCGGAACCGAAACCGGAACCGACACTTGTTTCGGTTTGATTCTCTGAATTTAATATCGCTCGTCACAAAATTGGATATCAGAGTTATTGGGTCATAGAAATGCTTATGTAACTAGACCATGTGATATAAACTTACATATATGTACCTTCAACAAATAGCGTTATTTGACACGACAATATTTGTTATATTTCGCTGATCAAAAAATACTCACAGACCTATGAAAATCGTTTTCACAGGAACTAATTAAATTAATTTTACTGTAAATAAATTAACCAAAAAGCAGACGCTGTCATCATAGACCCAAGGGATAGCCTCAAAAAAGGCTGAACAAAATCTGTGAAAATAAAATCACGCAAATGCTTTATATGTCCCAGCGCTCTGCTGCGACACGTTACAGAGCCCAAATCTCAAGCTTTCCCAAGTACTTCCCTGCTCGCACCTCGACGCCCACCCTACGTCACTGCTCCCTCTCTAGTTGGGGGCTACATTGAGGTTATCGCTGCAGAGCTTCGCTCATCCAACGCTTTTGTTGGCCAGCTGTCAAGCGAGTATGGGACCCTCCCTTTCCTATCCAGCTGTTTCATGTCATAATGAATAAATGTCGCATTAATTTGCACGCAGCGTTGGGGGCCTTAGCTGGGGATAGGTTCACATTTGATGTGAGGTACGAGTATTTGGCCTAGGACTGTCTGTAGCTTGAGACTGGGCCCGGCTCGGCACGGCACGGGACGGCACGGCACTTTCTGTTTAAGACCCTGTTCTTAAAAAGTACAAACGGTCTATTAAGTTACTCAAACAAAGTGCATAAAAAAAGTATACAAGAAATATGACAAATCTTGTAATCAGAATCAGCATCTGAGTCGATATAACAATATTTGACAGTATGTCTTAGTGTCCCTCTGGTCAATTTAATTCGTAAAAATCAAATCATTGCTTTTTATTTAACAATTGACAGTAATTTGCTGCCTTCTTATACCGTGTGGGCATTAAAAATGTCAAATACGTTTGGAAAAATCTATATTACTGGCAGACATCCGTCTGTTTAATCGCGTCGAATTCAGAGACCATAATAGTTCAAGACGTTGGTGTGTATGTTCCTGGATACAGTACGAAGATCAGGTTTTATTTATTTCTTGTTTGGGTCGGACCACTATATTATAAAGGTGCCACAGGAACAATCGGTGGAAAATCAAAGTTTTGTGTAAATAAATTGTTGTGCTTTATCAGAAACAAATATAACAGAATATGCATTTGGTCTGGTCTTATACATCCTGCTTACGTCCTGTGGCTTCAGTCGTTCAACTATCACTGCGAACGGCAGTTCGCGCTAGTGACGAAAGCAGCACGAAGGGTGCGAAGGGCGACTGGCTGTATATACAGCTAATTTGGAAAATTTGCTACGACTGTCCGATCATATCGAGTTATATACTGATCGAAAGGTATAGCGAACTGGTTCATGAGATAAGGGGTGTAAGTGGGGGGAATTTAAATGATTGCAGCTATTGGGGGCGTTGGGGCTTTTCGGTCACCCGAATTCGACAACTAGTTCAAAAGATAATTACATTTGAAATTTTTAGTGGACTTCTCAAAATGAGATGAAAACTCAGTTTGTTTGTTTGTTTGTTTGGACCAAAGCGCTAAAAACGCTTAGACTGTGCTCAAAAAGGGTGGGTTTTTTTTTTTTACATAAAAATTACTTTTTACGCAGTGCCGAATTCCAGTTTTAAGGTATTGTTTTTTTATATTTCATTAATATTTTTATATTTCAGAAATTTTAGGGCTTGAATATGCTTTCGTCACTAAACTTTTACCTCGTGTAGAGGTTTTTTTGTGTGATATCAGAAATTTTTGCAATTGCTTTTGCTTTTGACATTGTAACTTTATCATGGAAAATAAAGTTTTTCATACTAAGACTTGATTTTCTCCCGATCGGTCCTATGATAGCTATATGATATAGTGGTCCGATTTGAACAGGATCTATTTGGTCAGGATCTATAAGTTTTCAATATCTCATAAAACAAAAAAGTTTTTTATACTAAGACCTAATTTTCGCACGATCGGTCCTATGACAGATATCTGATATAGTGGTCCGATTTCAACCAAATTTGGTGAGGATATATAAAACGAAGTCAAATGCATATTTTATCAGTTTGGTTTTGATATCTAATAAAACCAGAAAGTTTTTCGTACTAAAACGTGATTTTCGACCGATACAAAAATGTCTATATTCAGTTTACAGGTAATATCTTCCAAACCCCTCAGCCAAAAAACGCGAAATTTTACGTTTCACAACATATTGAAAATAAATAAAAATCGTTAGAGCCGTTTCGTCATAATTCGCCAAAAAGTAAGCTAAAAAACCTTATTTCACCTGTAAATGGTTACATGAGTACTTTAGAACAAAAATTTAAAGGTACGCCTAAAAGCCTTTAAAAATACCTTTCCAACGATATATAGCGGGGAATAGCGAATTCGAATTCGAAAAGTCGTAGAACAAACATTTCTAGATTTTTGAAGCGGAATAATTCCCCATCATTACATCTAAGGATTTTTAGCAATTGGATACTGACAAACAAAGAAACTGACCTTTCATCTCATTTTGAGAAGCCCACTAAAAATATCAAATTTAATTATCTTTTGAACCAGTTATCGGATTTGGGTGATTGAGGTATCAATCAACACAAAATTTTAAATTTTAAATAAATAAATTTTTTTACCAAAATGCACCAACAGACTTTTTAGCTGCGATGTTTTAAATTTTTGTATAAACACAAGTATCTCAGAGACTATAAGAGGAAGAGTCACCAAATTTGGCACATATACCCTACGCAGATTAAGTTTGTTTCAAATTTAAGCACCGCCCCCTCCGCACCCGTAAATCGCGAAAAACCACCTCACGCTTATTCTTCATATAATACGTTTTTTGTGGTAATAACCGATATGTATTATTATTATCTATTATTCATTTAATCGCAACAAGATCGGACAAGTAGAACAGCAGAAGTAGCGTATCAAAGTTTTTAAAGCAATACATGCTCCCTAGAGTATGCAATAGTTGTTATTAGGTAATAATTTCTATACAGTACTTTCATATATATTGAAATAAGTAACGGGTATCCTATGGTCGGGATCTCGACTATAGCCTTTCCCGCTTGTTTACAAATACAAAATGTTAAAGTCGCCAAATAACAAAAACTAACTTGAATGTGCTGATCGAAAAATAAGCTCGGAAACTTACCAAGAAATAAGAAGATAACACTGATGCTATAACTTAAAAAGCGTAAGTATGAATTTTTACACATTAATATAAATATAGGGTCTCTTATAGTCGTGCTAAGTCGACTAGTCCTTGCTACCAGTTTGTTTTTCTTTAGCTTCAGAGGCAAGCAACACAAATCCATTGCATAGCTAGTATTCTATACATAGCCTTGGCACAAAATACCAACACTCTGCCATATTACTTTACACTGACTGTGCATGTCTATGTTTGTTTGCTTATATCTGTTCATGACATACAAAGCACATAAACAAACTGACCCCCTGACCATACTCCGTACCGCTAGTGCGTCGACGTCAGGCTACATATTGTTGCAGAAGGTACAGAATGTAGTAGCACTCTAGAGTTTGATTATTATGCTTATAATGAGCATGTTGAATATTTTAGTATGAAAAGGTGGCCTGCTTGCGTAGCTCGTTATTTGTTACTCGCTACACAGTGGGTAAAAATTAGGGATGTAAGTCCAAATTTTAGATCGAGTTAAAGATCGAAATAGAAAAATTATATATATATATAGATTATATAGACTTAATCAACTTGATAGATGATCAACAAAATGATCGAGTTGAAGTATTCGATAATCGCTTCCGCGAAAATATATATGTCGTTATTTCGATGATTTTTTAAATCAATAGTAAAAATGCTGCAACAGTTGCTAATATGCTATTCATATAGACCTCTTTTTGCAAAAGTATCGTATGTTTAGAAAAGTAAATTGTTCAGGAGACATTTTTTAAGTTTTCTCGGGCTAAGGTGAAGACATCGCTTCCAAATTTTTAATTGCAGATTAATGTTAAACTTCTGTAATGGTAACAAAAAAAAAAAATAAAAGCATGAAAAAAATATAAAGTTTTTATATAATAAATAATTTTCTACACATACGATACTTCTGTGCTTATAGTTTTGATAGTTTTGTCCGAAAATACATTGCATACGATAAGTTTCATAAAAATTTAACTTATGAGGAAAATATATATAAATTTAAAAATTAACAAAATTAAACTATTATTTCAAGTAGTTGATTAAAGGAATTTTTTTTAAGCACAATATTCAATTGAATTCAACTATCTTCGACCGATTCGGCGAAGTCATCTTAAAATTGCTTGAATGCTTAAAACTTAGATATTCCATTTGATATTCACAAATTTTGGGGCTAGAAAATGCTTTTGTCACAAGATTTTTACCTCGTGTAGAGGTTTTTTTGTGCGATATCAGAAATTTTTGCAATTTCTTTTGCGTTTGTAACTTTATCATTAATGCAGGCTAATATACCTTATTTTGATTGTAAATTGTTTCTTGAATAATTTAGAACAAAAACTTAAAGGTACCCCTAAAAACGTACGACATATAGTACGCATCTGTAGCTTATACGGTTTGGAAACTGCGGGGGTTTCAATTTTAGCGAGAAATAGCGTTTTCCCGCTAAGCTAGCGGGAAATTCAAAAAGTCGTAGAACAAAAATTTCTAGATTTTCAAAGCGGAAAAATTCCCCATCTTTTAACTAAGGTTTTTTTTATCGCTTTGATACGAACAAACAAACAAACTGATTTTTCATCTTATTTTGAGAAGTACACTAAAAATTTCAAATTTAATTATCTTTGGAACCAGTTATCGGATTTTGGTGCGATCGACGCGTACTTTTGATTTGAATTTTTAAAAAATAAAATTTTGCCCCTCCCACTTACACCCCCGTATCTCGTGAACCAGGTGAGTTAGAAAAAGTTCTAGTATGCCATTTTGCACCCTTTATGCTGCTTTCGTCACTAGAGCGAACTGCCGTCCGCAGTGATGGTGAATCGATTTGAATTAATTTTTGTCAGCATGTAAGACCAACTTTTATGTATGTAAAGGGCGGACTTATCGAGAAGCTAAAGTACTCCTGTTAATTAACATTTAAGAACTATTGATATGCTTATCATACACACAAACAAGAAGTCATCACCTTTTGTTAGACAGTCGATTTTTGCCAGTAGCAGCGTCAAGTTGAATTTTCCATAAAAGTTGTGAATTGAATTTATTTACGATACATACTTAAGCTTTGTATTATGAACTTTACTTATAATATACATTAATATTATTATTTCCAACATGTCTGTTTTTTCAGATTGATCGAAATATGTAAAAAAAATAAGTTTTTTTTATTAAAACTTGATTTTTGACCGATTGTTCCCGTCGCAGTTACATGATATAGTAGACCGATTGGGATCTTATTTGGTGAGAATGTATATAACCAACTTAATTGCATATTCTGCCAGATTAGTTGTATAATTTGACTTTCTATTTGTTTCTTGAGTACCTACCTTAAACTTTAACTAACTAAAAAGGAGATTTGTTTTGCTATGGAGAGGGAGTTGGCTCCGAAAAGTACAACCAAATTAATGGGTAATGCGCTTGTTTTAACTGTTTGTTATTGAATAGATTAGAAAAAGAAACGAAATAAGACATTCGAAAATTGAATTAAAATCAACTATTCGATCGATTTGTTCCACTGTGCGCTCCCTTAGCCTGTAGTGCGTGAAATTTAGGCTAATTAATAGCAGCACGATAGTAACATATTGAATTCCATAGGAGAGAGACCGGGAAGGTGATGAGGATGGGCACAAAGAGTCAGTGTCAATAAACTGTCTCTGTTAATTAACATATTGTGGTCTGTTGACTTTTTTCGAACAGTTCCATTGCCCTCCTCTATTAAAAGACCACACAAGCCAATTGCAACATTATAGCCCACTAATTGTGATAATTATGTGCACATTCATTGTTCTGCAAGTCAACTGAGTAGTTTGTTTTGTTTTAATTTGGACGAAAGAAAAACAACTACAATAGTTTTGGCAACTTAATAAATCGGCATAGCGAATATGTATGTAATTGTACAGCGCCCTTCCTCTTTTATCACCATTTTATAGCGAGGTTGCATCAATTTTTGCTCTATAACTTCCTAAGACGCAGCTGCACGTAAAAAAGAGGGGGGGTTTTTAGTAAGAGAATTGATTACCAAAGACTTCTGTAGTAGTGGGATGGAGTATATTTGAAGTTGTATTCCATTAAAGTAAAAAAATAGCATAATTTTATTGCTTTTTTTTAAACATCGCTGGGATAAAAAGTTAACAAGTGAAGAAACAAATTTCTACGGCATTTATTGGATTCGTAATCTTTGGTTTTTGTATCGAATGCATGTATTACTTTTTAGGACGCTTTAAAATTTTGTGTGTTCACACGACACCGACGGTTTTTTTAACAAAAAGTATCGGTGAAAAAGTCCTCGTCGGACGCATGTTTAAAGCACATTTTAATTGCAAAAGCTAGAAACTGAACTGCTATTAGCTAGAAATCTAAAAAATTTAAAAAAATGATTCAGCTACTGCCATTTTTTCGAACGCTAAATTTTGAAATTTTATAATTACAGAACTTGAAAAATTGAAATGCTCTAGGAAAATTCACTTAATCAAATTTAAGAACTATTTCGATAGAACATAACTTTAGAAAGAGACCTTTTAGGAGTAAAAAAGATGTCGGAGATGTTTTGAAGCAGTTGGCGTGAAAAACAAACTATTTAAAAATTATTTCAGAACCCGAAAAATATAAAGATATTCTCGAGTATATATTCCGAATTATCAAGTTTTCCGATTTTTTTAAATAGTATGTACAGTTATTTATTTTTTGGTTAAAAAAATGTATTCAAGAAAAATATAATCTTTTTCATCTTTCAATTGGGGGTAGGCAAACGAAGCAAGCGGTGGGCGGTGCCAAATAGTAAATATATAAAGGATTAAATTTAAAAAATTAGTTTTACATATTTATATATTTAAATTATGAAAATAATGACGATTCTTTCGGTATTCTTAGGATTTTTGACTTTAAAATTCTAAAGTGTTTAAAATGTGAAAGTGTTTCATACTAAAGGTGGATTTTCGACCGATCGTTCCTATGAAAGCTATATAAAATAGTGAACCGACTTAAACAAAATTTGATGAGGATATATATATAACACATTACCAGATACACAACCTTTGAGATTGGTTAATATCTCAAGAAACAACAGAGCCTTAAGGCTGATTCTCAAGCGATCCATCCCATGACAGCTATATAATTTTGTATCCGATTTGAACCAAATTTGATCAAAATTTGTATGACAACAAATTGATATTCTGTGGGATGGTAAAGATATCTCAAAAAAAAAAAAAATTATTTGTAGACTAAAGGTCAATGCCGCTCCACAAGAAAGTCCTCAAAATTGACAAAAACATGCCTACATATGTACAAAAATTTTTTTTATCTCCATAGATTTTAATTAATCGGCGACTTTTACTATAACCACTGGACTTAAAAAAATTTCTTATTTTTTATTGTCTAACAAGAAAAAGTGCTTGGAATATACTACACGCATACAGAATACAAACATATTTTATTTACGAAACGGTCTTGAACTCAGTATTATGTTCTTGTCTTATGATAAGTACTATTACTACAAAACGATCTTTAAAGCTCAAGTACACAGAAAAAACAATGGGGGCTCCACCGATAAGTTAACGTACTAACAATCACAAATATATAAATATGCAAATTTCACATTTATAGATTAACAATTTTATAGATGAATGAACAGATGAATTAACAGAAGAAATATATATTAACATAAAATTATTCATCATAACATTCATATTACATGTCTAACATAGATTATTCTATGTTAATATATCGATATAAAATGTATAACTAATAGCCTCTTCACATTGAGCCCATCTACGGGGAACGCATGGGAATGATGGTAGATGTGAAACAGCAATTCACACTGCCAACATCTGACATCTACCATCAATTTACCTTTAATGTATTGTGATTGTGAAATTGTCTTACATTTTATAGAAAAACTAAATTTGAGAAGAAATTGGATTTTGTTGTTTTTATTGGCGGCATGAAATACAACAGACGAAATGGAGCATAAGACAGACAGCCAAGAAGACGACTTGCCGATTTGCTGCCAATTTCTATAAAATGTTAAACTAAAAAATAGACATAAAAGTAAACAATAAAAATTCAGTTTTTATTTATTTATTTATTATTAGCATGCATTACAGCTAATTATTAATTATTATAATAATCTATTTTAAAAAAGTTTCTTCTGCGATTTGTGCTGCTCTTCGCGTAATTCAGTCTTCTGTTTCACTACTTGCACTCGCTCCCGCACTACCACATATCAATTCTATCTATTTGGTGGAGTTAACTGGAGGTACCTCTGTACTCTTCGGTTCACCTGGTGATAGCAAGTCTTCCATTCCACTAGGCAATCCCGCGACGTTGAGCATGAGGGTCCTGCGCGTTCCCCTCGTTAATTAGTTGATTCTCCAACTCTGCTGACCGTGTGACCTCGCAGGCAGTTCCTTTATTGGGCGCCATTGACTAAAATTCATTTAATATTAGCTAAACAATTTTAAAATAGTTTTTACTTACCTGATTCGGTTATTTTTCATTGTTTTTGATTCTTGTTCTTGTTGTATTTGCCATTCATTTTAGTTGACATTGTTTACATTTTCGTAGCAAATGACAAATTTCCAGCGTTGCATTCGGAAAATAAAGTCCTAAAACTGATTGGGAACGTATGGGATAGCAACATCAATAATAGATGTTGAAACAAATGGCAAAATTTCGGCACGGGTTAAGGTATGGCACCATCACGAAAATTGATGGTAGATGATAGATGTTGCTCAGTGTGAATTGCCTATAATAAGGGTAGGTAATCACTAAGGCCTAGCGTCGCAAATTAGTGTGACCAACGCAATCCAAAAAGTAACCAAATGTTGAGTGGTCACATTGGTGCGTCAGCTGTAGTTTGTTGACATTTTAAAAAGCGCCAAAATTAAAAAAAAAAATACTTAGAGTTTTAAAGATGTGGAGACGGGATTGTTGGTAAATTACCGTATGCTGAAGGAAAAATAGAAGGAGGAACGCATTCGACGCACATATTGGGTCAATCTATAAAAATTGCATCGAAACGTTTTCATCCACGTCATATAGGATGGTGTACTTCTCCACTTCTTTTATCTTCTTTTCATTTTAAATTCAGCCATTTATAATCAATGTATTATCTCTTGCGTTCACAACAAACAGTTGACATTTCTCTAATGGCTGTCCTTGCACACGGCATATAAAATGTTCAGTCGACAGATAAATATCAGCTGTGGCCTATAGTGTTGAAAAACGCCGCACCTTATCTGGCAACTCTTTTGTCATGACTTTTATGAGTACCGCACCAGCGAAACTGAAGCGAGATCATTTATCTTGCATTATCACTGTTTTAAATTCGGTACTCAAAAAATGGAATCTAGAGCCTATTAGGTTCGTGTCAATTATGGTACACCATTTTGAACACCTTTATTTCCGAGACTATAAGAGTAAGAGCAACCAAATTTGGTGATAATACTGCTATGTTGAGCACGCAGATTAAATTTGCTTTAGAATTTGGCCACGTCCCCCAATTTTCCTGTAATCGACCAAAAACTACAATATCCAATTACAAGGCCAATTAAATTGGTAGAAAAAATGGTAAATTCACCGCACGTATAGATACTATCTTAATGATGTACGCTGAAAATTTCATTCCAATCGGATAATAAACGAACAAATTAAACAAATAAGTTTCGATTTGCACGCCGTGGTCCACACAGTCTGTAGGGGTGGGGGTAAAAGCAGGTACACATGTTATGTTAATGTTATTATAACATAATATAACTTTCTTCTCAAATTTAGTTTTTCTATAAAATGTAAGACTATTTCACAATCACAATACATTAAAGGTAAATTGATGGTAGATGTCAGATGTTGGCAGTGTGAATTGCTGTTTCACATCTACCATCATTCCCATGCGTTCCCCGTAGATGGGCTCAATGTGAAGAGGCTATTAAGCACTAAATTCCAAGAAAAGTTTCGATTTAAGATCATTAAGTTCTGCAAATGAGCTATGATGAACAAACTGTAGTAAGTTGTCGATGTTTTCACTAAATTTGATGTATTCAACTTTAGAACGTGGACGTGGAAAGAGTTGTCGACATTTCGATGTTTTTTTTGCTTCACTAAAAAAAAGTATGTAATCATTTTTTAATTCGAGCCAATCCTTTTATTTAAAAAATTAATTCGCTTTAGGTTCGGGTTCACGGAGTATAAAATATCAAATCGGATTGCTTAAGTACCCGAACCGGTTCAGCGAGGTTCGATTGAGAAACGGTTTGGAGCATTGAATCAAATGTACATAAAGAACATCACTCTTTAAGAAAAATAAACTTTTAAAATTACCATGTCTACAAAATGTGTACAGGATCACAGCTGAGTTTAGTTGACTCGTCCATTTCTTTTATTTTTTTCGTGCATTCAGTTCCCCCTATACTGACAACAATTTTTCACTGGTTACCGTCGCGAAATCGCAACCATAAACACATAAATAACATTGCTGTCAACGCTATGGTACTTTACAAGCTTTTGTCAACAGAACTCGGGGAGTAGCAACTGGAGCTATATCGATTAAATATTAATCTCTCATGCAGCAGCAATAGGCCACAAACACAAAATACTCGTACACTTACACAGACACACAAACACGCGTTTATGGATTCAGAAACAGTCAGACACATTGACACATGGTGGCAATGAGTTATAAGGTAACACCGGCGTAAACTGAAGCATCAGTCCAAAAACAACGGTAAGTATTCTTCAAAGGTCCAAATTAATTTTTAGATCTGGGCAAATTCATAAGTGGTACAGCCTCACAAATTTCATTTTTCCGTGCGTAAAAACTGCACATTTTTACAATATACACTGCACGTGAACAGATTAGCGGCTCCTGTACAAAAACGCCTATTTTGATGTCCTCAACAAGTCATATTTTATGGAAGGTGTTAAAAAATTGGAGGACTGTTGGACCAAGTGCACTCGACTGAAAGATGATTTGGTTGGCAAATAAAAAAGAAAAATTAAAAAAAAATAATTTGGTTTTCCTTGGTAGGCTGACTATTTATCAGCCATGCATCGTATATCAGTTTCTTATGTGAATTGCTGACGCTGAGAAGTTTGTTTATTCTTAATGAAATGCAATAAATGTATGAATTGTTGATTTTTAACCAGCAAAGTTTATAAAATACACTTAAGCTAGGGTTTTTTTTAATATTTAAACCCTTGCTCATAAAATTCTTTAGGATAATAAGTTAAGATTTTCATCTTTAATTATGATACTCATTTTGACCTTTGTTGTCTTGCCATTTCTCGGTTTACAGCTTTTGAAGAGCTCATAAACCTAACTCTTAGCAGTGTTGCTATCATCTAGATTTATTTCACTCGCTCTATCATCATTATCTGTCATGTCTGTTTTCAATATTGAGTTTAATTTTATTTTGGGATCATCATCATTATTGGGTTCCTTAATTGTTATGCCGTCGCTATTGACTTTTATTTCCTTACAAAAATGTTCGCTATAGACTTTTCAACATCTATAAGCTTATTGGAAACAACTAAAATATTTACTTTAAACCAGGGAATCTAGACTTTAACTAGCGTCTTCTCTATCTCTATCTCATAATGTTGTAGTTAATGTTTTACCAAATATTTGTACTTAGTAGTAATTAATGCACAGAAATTAATAATGAATTCTAACTCCAAAGTTATAAGTTCACGATAACCCTATGAAAGCATTTGTTTCAAACTATAAAAAAAAATATGATTTTTGCAACTCATAATAAGATTATGTTCCACTGTGCAGGTCTGAAAGCAAATCAATGCTAAGCCGTTTCAATTCATTCGCATGATCCTGGCTGATGCGCTTTGTGCTGGCAATGCTGGCAGTGGCGCCACATGTCGCCAAGGAAATTACAACTGAAATTGACTCGCTGTCTGGGGGCTTACGCACAATCTGCTTCTTAGCCTGCCCCCCGCATATTGATTATTAATTTCCATTTGAGTTATTGGGCTACACGTCAGACGGTCTGAACGTGATATCTAAATAAAAGCTTTGCCGTAAGCAATTCAAGGTCACGTCAACGTTTCTCTACATTTTTTGTTGTTGTTGATTTTTTGTTTACAAATTCTGTTTCCTAATAAAATCTTGCTCAAAGAATGTAAATATTTGATCAATATTCGAGCAGATTGGTTAACTTTCGTCTACTCGTATTTGTCTTTTGGGATAAAAGTGTCGAATATAGGAGCTAAAGACATGTAGATTCCTGTACACTATACATAGATCAACCGAATTATACCCGGTCCTAAAAAAAAAAGTAAAAGGGTATATTGTGCTTGTTGGAATGTATGTAACAGGGAAAAGGAGGCATCTCCGACCCTATAAAGTATATATATTCTTGATCAGCATCAACATATAGCCATGTCCCTTTGTCCGTCCGTCCGTTTTGCCTGAAATAGCCAAACTGAAAGCTAAAAAACTTTATTTCACCTGTAAAATGTTACTTGAGTACTGAGTACATATTTATAGCTTCTATGGTTTGGAAACTGTTTGGGTTTCAATTTTAGCGGGAAAAATCGTTTTCCCGCTAAACTAGCTGGAAAATCAAAAAGTTGTAGAACAAACATTTCTTGATTTTTGAAAAGGAATAAATCCCTATCATTACATAATTTTAAGCTCTTTGATACAAACTCAAACTTTTCATCTCATTTTGAGAAGTCCACTAAAATTTCAATTTTGATTATCTTTTGAACTAGTTGTCGGGATGGGTGATCAAGGTATCAATCGACGGATATTTTTAATAAGATTTGTTTAGTATGCCATTCTGTAATTTAGGTCTAAACCTTTCGATCGGTATTAACTCTGTCGGATCGGACAGTCATAACAAATTATCCATATTAGCTGTATATATTGCTAGTCGTCTTTCGCACCCTTCGTGCTGATTTCGTCACTAGCGCGAACTGCCGTCCGCAGTGATATTATCTGAATCGCATCAAGACCGAACAAGTAAAGCGGCTGTTATGGCGAGTTAATTTAAAGTATTTTTATATATATTGTAATAAGTAATGGGTATCCTAGGGCCGCGATCTTGACTTTAGCCTATAATTAAATAACTAAAAAAAAACCTCACCATAGACAAAAAAAATTAAATAGCCTAAAAGTGCAATCGTAAAATATGTATACCATGGAAAAATAAAATGATTTTCCCAGAGGAAGATACAGATAGATACAGTCGAACTTCCCTAAGTCGAATCAACATTATCAAAAGAAAAAGTTCGATTTATGAATATTTCGAGATATAGAATTTTTTATAAGTTTATTAAAAGAAACTACAAATTCATTTATGATAAATTGTCATGTTTTTACAAACTAATACATTTAAATACATTTAAATTCTTATATCGTTAAAGTTAAACAAAACTTAAAAAATCAAAAATTAGTTACTAGCATTCCTACACTTCAAATAGCTTTTACTCTTACTTTACTTAACTCAAACTTTTTATTTTCTCTTTTTCTTCAAGCTAAACAAAACTTAAAAAATTCGGAAATTGGGGTCAATTATCAGACCCTTTTTTATGTTATCGTCTACAAAAATAGACAATTTATTGGTGATTTTCCAGAAAAATTCGACTTTCAGAAGTAATTGTCAATATTTTTGTTCGAGTTATGGAGAAATTCGATTTATAGAAGTTTGAGTTACGGAAGCAGAATGGTTTGTAATTTGCTCAGTAAACGCTATTGCCAAAAAATTTCGTTCGAGTTAGAAAAAATTCGAGTTTTAGAAGTTCTTGTTAGGAAAGTTCGACTGTTATTAAGCGCACTGTGTATACATATTTTTAAGAAAAAGATTGGCATTCACGTCGGTGCTATTATTTCCACCGGAGCTGTATGTTTGTATTTATGTGGAGCATGTTTTCAGTTAAAAAAAAAATGTTTTTTATGTTTTGCGTGCACAGCCTAACAAAGTATTACGAGACACGCCAACAGGCGCACATATTACACGCACTCATCCATCCTCATACTCACACTCGCACATGTATAATTATCCCTCTAGCACCCTCTAGTACGACATAACATAGCAGTCGAAAAATGAAGTAAGTGATTTCACAATGCAAAATAAGAAACAGGTAAGGTATGTCGTGCACTGACAAAAAAAGAATTAAAGACAAAAACAAACAATTTTTTTATTTTTTTATTATTACACGGTGTTAGTCAAAAAACTTCTGGTATACGACATACCTTAGGTTGAAGTTTTCGTTAAATGTAACATTTTAAATTAGCTATATATTCTACATTTTTAAAACGTCGTTGAAAAAAAAGAGAAAAGTAACACCTTTCCAACAAAGTATTAGACTGAAATCTCGAATAAAAATTGAGAAAGGTATATGTAAAAATATTTGGATTTTTTTTTAATTTTTGGGTCTTCACCGTACTTTAAACGAAAATAACTAAGTAATATTTACTAACATTACTAATTTTTGGTATGCAGTTTCAAAACAAATTTAATATTGCATCTTCTGCACCATTGTTTATTGAAATCGGGTAATATTTAACTGAGGGATTCAACTTTTTCGAAGAAAATCCATTAATTTGTTAAGATTATTCGATCGTTTTTAATTCTTTTTCGCTACCTTTAGTTATTTTTATGGGACCGTATATTCGAAATCTAATGAAGAGTTTCAATTTTAAAGCCAAATTAGACACTGTTGCGTAATAATTTTCTTGAAAATAACAGGACTATGTTACAGTTGTAATCAATTTTTTTTGGGGGAACAATAACATAAACTGTAGAATGTCTATAAAAATTTATTGTTTTCATAATTTTAATTTGCATTTAAATAATAAACAAGATTAGGGGTTTCTAGCAAAATAGTATTTAAGAAGTTTCAGCAAAATCTTAAGGAATCTTCTCAGCGCTGCTAGCTATCAATAAAACCAAATATACCGTAGATAGCGCAAATTAATTTTAATTAATTAACATGAGTAACACGATAAAAAGGGTTTGCTCAGAGAGAGAGAGAGAGTTTTGGTTATTTGTAGTTATCTAGTGGTTTTTTATAAACATGTTGTTGGGCTTAAAAAAAAACGGCAAATCAAAGAGCTGTTGATGCTTACATAAATTTATATATATACGTTATCATGTCTCAATCAGCCCGCTTACATATTGTACATTAAAACGCATACGTTTAAAAACGTAATTCTTAAGTGAAAGTTTTAAAAATAATTAAATAAATATAACCTTAAAGTTTAATGTGGAAAAATTAGAGCTTCTGCCAAAAGTCGCGCTCCTAGTCATTGTTAGATTGTTATGCATAAGGAAGCATAAACAAACTATAACGCAAAGTTCATAAAATACCAAAGTCTTCGCCGGTTGACTGGCCACAGGCACCCAAACAGTTGCCATGCTCTCCCTCTACCTACCACCCATCATCCATAAACCGATACAAAATACTTGGGAGCTACTATTGACCAGCTATTTGTGAACATAAACGCTGAGTAACTAGAGTTAAATGAACGTAGAATGATGAAGTCAATTCTAGTGGTATTTGGTCGATTAGCTAAAAAAATAGTTCAAACAGAAGGATGGACAGATAGACCGCCGAATTAGGCTTAATCGAATTGACTGTGATGCCGATCAAGAATTTATATATTTTATGGAGTCTGCTACGCACGTTACTTTAACCCAAACGATAAATATAATTTATAGTAAAGTACACAATAAAAAGCTACATAATTTCTCTTTTTTATGTATTATATACTTATATAACTAAATGATTAAAACACCAAGCCATTTAATTAGTTTAAGGGCCGTTTTCCAAGGGAACTTTAATTTTCTTGTCAAAAATTTAGTTGCAGGCAGGCTATCAGTTACATAACAGGTCATCAAAATTTTAAGGGCTTAACATTCGGCAACTACGATTATTTTGGTATGGAAATAGAAAAATAGCCATTAGGGGCAAGCAGGTTTTTCAATCAATAATCTCTCCTTTACTTGTGATGGATCGGTAATCAGTAGCTGCTGAATGACATGATACCATTTTATTAAATCAGCCTACTATGTTTGTGAATAATCTCCATTCATCGGTCGTAATAAACAATCAGTACCAGGTATCACACTATTTGTACGATACTTTTTTGTGATATCGATACCAAAAATTGACATTCTGATTGTTGAAAATTTCCTGCTGAATGCGAAAAGTAGTCATCAGGTATCTTGATTGGTGATCAAAATTACCTGCTGAATGCCCCCAATGTCTCCACAAGACTAATAATCAACACTACAGCTGTTAAATGTTCCCGAAATGGGTAAGGTAGGCTTTGACAAGAATTTCTATCATATGTGCGTTTTGCATTTGATTTGTTTGCGTTTATCTTTTGACACTATATGTAACGTCTCGTATATAACTGATCAAAGATGGTTTTGTGGGACTGGTCCGCATGGTTCATTCCACTAGGTCTAGATAATTTGGTCTGTCGATTTCTGGGACACTGTAAACAGAAAAGGGTTTCGTACTTATACTCGCAGTTCGAGTTTCAGTCCAATTTTTGGGCTTGTGTTTTAATTGAGTTGACTTTGTAAATGATCCATTCATAATGCTTTTTGAGGGCCTGGTTTATCCTGCCAAGTCTACTGTTCCTATCTGTTTTTAATGGCCGCAGTTAAGTCGGCAAACAGCAGCAAAAGCAGACCTGCAAAATACGAAACGAAAATCGATAATGAATTAATTTCCAACATGAGACAAATGGCGCAGACAAATTTATGACGGTGGGTTGTGGGCTGCCTCCTGCCTGCTGATCAATTATCTTGGCCAGTTCCACGGAAGCTCCTGCAGTGGCTAAAATTTATCACATGGTCTGGTCAACTAACCAACTGGGCAGCCAGCTCTTACCTGTCCTTTTGCTGCACTATGGGGCGGTTGAACTGGCATTTATACATTTTTACAATAACTATTGAAATTAATGCGTTTGTCATTATATTATAAATACATAACGAATACATAAACCTGATCTGTTACAAACCAAAAATGTTAATAAACAGCCGCTAAAATCAGCTATACCAACCGAAGACTTCGAACACTTTTATATCCGATACTAATTGAGTTAGCGCAACCAAATTTGTGAAAATACTCGCTGAGTATTGAGTTCAGTTAGTTTAAGAATCTACCTACTCACAAAAATCGTGTGGTACATTATAAGCTTTTAATTAAACAGCGCGTTAACAGAACAGTATTTCCCCAAATATTTTGAACAAATTTATATCACAAGGGGTATTTAAAAATGCATTTTGCAAGAGCCGTATTCTTTTTCACCAATTCTAGAATCTATCGAGGAGTATAGTGATCATTCATAATACACTTGGCCCTCGCTTAACACGGGGATTACGTTCCTAGAAAACATAGTGTTAATCGAAATCGTGTTAAGCGAAACATGGATTCAGTACGAAATAAGTGGTTACGTTCCTGAATTTAAAAATTGGCAATAAAAAATTTTTTTATTCCGTTGTTAATAAAGTTTCATACATTTGTTCAAAATGACCAAAAAACTACTATGTATAAGCCTTAGATATATGTATAACATTCATATTTTCAAAATTAAAAGTTGGTATTATATTAAAAAAGTTACTTTATATAATTAATTAACAGGTCAAACTTTTTAAAAGCTTAAAAATGTTAAATAGTAAGAAGATTATATGTTTCTATTTATATTAAATTTGAAATGCATGTGGTAGCATTTAGAGTTCGAGTTCAGCGAGGGCCAAGTAGTGTTTGGATTAGATCGATATTCACCCTTATCTTTATTAGCGATATTTTTGACTTGGACTATCGATAATATCGATCATTCCGTTGTTTTTGAATTTTTTAAAATTTACAAATATAACCCCATCTATAATTATAATCACTCCAGCCTAATGTACATACATATATGAAATTTCTAAAACGAATATGGCATTAAATGTCCCTTTGTAGAAAGTCAGTGAACCAAGTCATTGGCTATTAAATGGCAATTGAAACACATTAAACACTAATCGCGACTTATGTATGTCGCAAAGCTCAAATGATTAAACGTTTAAATTGGAATCTCGACATGTAATTATAATTGTGCCAGTTGGTGTGCAGTCTTTCCTTGCACGTTGACTTGCATGTTATTAGGCTTTCAGAGCAGACTCGTGTGCTGCGTGCTTGTACATGCATTGCACCTGTAATTATGCGCACGGCTGACATACATTTCACAGCACGCTACTGTTACACATATAGTACATACATATGTATGTACTCAGACTTCTTTATATTTATAGCCTACTTAAAGTTTCAAGACAAAAATGTAAACTTACTTTAGGCAAATTGTTCTATTCATTAGGGTGGAGCGAAAATTACCTTTTTTTTTGTTTTCAACTCCTGTTTCATTGATAGATAACACTAGGAAACATATTTGGACTTTATTCTTCCGAACCAAACCCACTTTTTTTTGTGCCAAGGCTTTTTTTTAATTTGATTTTCTTTTTTCTTTATGTTTTTCAGAGGTGCGCCGACATGTGTCGAGAGAATTTTTAAAAGATTTACTTATTCTAAAAGCTATTTAATATATTTGTAATTTCTGATGTATTAGATTTTTATCCCCAATGCAGTAAAAAAAAAGTTGATCTGGACATGCAGATGATGGATTTGGAAAAGGTAAAGCTAGCCTGGAAGAAAGAAAAGTATGTGATGGAGATTGTTGCCAAGATTGAAATAAAGGAAAATGAAATGGAGCATGAAAAGGAACTAAAGAAAATGGAAATTGAAAAGGAACTAAAAATGTTGGAGCTTGAGCTAAAATATAATAAATAAATATAAAGCATATGTAAATAGAGAAAAAATTAAATAAAACTATTTAAATTAAGAACATATTAAAAACAAAGATTCATAATTTTCCATTTTTCTTCGGTATCAACTGACAAATTTGTATTTAAGTTTTCGTTCTCTTCAGCGACAGTTTAAAAACTTTTGGGATTAAAGTCGAAATCTATAACATCGTCGCTGCTTTGCTAAGTTATAATATTGTGCAAAATAGCACATACAAACATCCATGCTCCTGCTTTTTTTTATCCCATTGTCGTTGATCATACATTTCAATTCCTTTAAACACCCAAGTTGTGCCTTTAACAACGCGATGTAATGTTCGATGCAAATCCTGTAATTGCTAAACCCAATAAAACCTCTACACGAGGTAAAAGTCTAGTGACAAAAGCATATACTAGCCCTAAAATTTCTGATATCCCCTTTTGTGACGAACAAAATTAAGTTTGATATAAAAATTTTAAATAAATATAAAAAAAACAATACCTGTAAATTGGCATTCTGCACTGTGCGTAAAAAGGGAGAGGTTTTTTTTACATAAAAATTACTTTTTGCGCAGTGCCGAGTTCCAATTTTCAGGTATTGTTTTTTTTTTTGTATTTATTTGATATTTTTATATTAAACTTAATTTCGTTCGTCACAAAATGAAATATCAGATCGGACAGTCATGATGTATATATTGCTAGTCGCCTTTCGCACCATTCTTGTTGCTTTCGTCACTAGAGCGAAGTGCCGTCCGCAATGAAAACAACTTTTTAAAAATCGTATTTCATTTATGTTTTTTGTCACATTTTAGCGCACGAATGAAACGTCACGGGGCTGTGGAAATGCCCATATTCAAATCAGACGACTACTTTTTTCACCGATCGTAAGCAGCCATTATTATCAGTTATTTGAGAAGAATTAAACATTTTTTGTTTGTTGCTAAATGTTATAAGTAGCAATGAATGTATATAATAAAACATTGTTTAAAAGAGAAACGAATAATTATATTCACGCTGCCAGCGGCCCCTGCAATTGGACTTTGGGAAAATCGCCAGATTTGGTGGGAAAAATTTAGATTTGGCAGAAAAATTCGAGACTTGTGCCTGCACGTACCTGGGTCTGACACACCATCCTCCGCACTACCTAGTCACTGAGTCTGTCGCCTGACAAAACGCTGCTATATGTAAATCAAAATAAACGCAAACTTTGACCTCGATTTTAACGCACTTGAACTTCGAATTTTACAAAATGGCGTCTTAAACGCCGATGAAATTATTTTAAGTCTATTGTGGCCAAGTTTCAAGCATGTAACTTTAGCCGTTTGGCCTGTGCAATGCTAAATCAGTGAATGAATAAGGTCAAGCAAATTTATATATATAGATAACTACAAAACATGTTTTAAATTTTTATTTTTGCTATCTGGGGGCTCATATGCATTAAAACAAGAGGGCTTGGTTCCAGTAGCTTCTTGGATGTGGTCTAGTGTAATTCGCTTAGTTTTAGTCTAATTTTATCGGAATTATTTGTATAACTCGTAATGCATATTCACTTAAAATTCATACGGATATAGGACGTGCGTTTTCTTGGCGTTAATTAAGTAAGGGCTTGAGAAATCCCTCAAATATATACACTGAAAAAGAAGACCAACTTTTAAAATCAGGAACATTCATCTTAAATATTTTGTTTATATAATAAAAACATTTTAAGTACATATTTCTAATATTAAGAATATTAATCTTAAAAAAATCAAAGTTCTTAATGCAAGATTTGAAATCCTAAATTGTTCGAAAAGTATAAATATTTACTATTCTAGGTAGAGAAACCAATTTAGTTGTGAATCAGTAGGCGCCGGTTGGAATTCCACTAATTCCACTAATTTTAATGTTTTTACAACCAAGATGCGTTTCTTATCAATGTATATACGTGTGTATGCATAAGTGTATTTAAAGGACTTGGTGGCATTCTACTTACCATTGGCATAGGATGAAATATCAAAGTGTCTGTATGTCTTCGGTTCCCGTTGCTGTTTCTGTGATTCTGTTACTGACGCGACATCCTCATTGGTTTTGTTATTCACACTGTTAGCATTACGATTTATCACTAAGAGCTTCGGTGCCACTGACTGAAGGTGACGGCGACCGCTGTCAGCGGTGCCATCGGAAATAGCGTAATTTCCGCTCGCTTTAGCGGGCAGACATTCCGTCAAAAGCATGAGCATCAACAGCGGAATGGACACCAGCGGTTGGGGCAGCAGCGTTCGGAGTTTAGGCATTGCCTGAACGTACATGTTGTAACCGCTGCCGGCTCCTGATGCGTATCCTCTCTTGGCTGCTGACTCAGTCAGCCAAGTCTTTTAAGTAATTACAGGATATGCACAAAGAGAGTGGTGCGCCGCGACACACGGAAACGGAAATAACGCGCGGATAGCAACCTACAGTGACGACGACAACTCAAGAATTTATTATTATTTCTATTGCTGTTTCTTTTGTTATTGTTTGTCGTAGACACAAGCACAAGCACCAGCGCACACAATTGCATTTACACACTCACTGTACCTTGGCTTTAGGTTCCCCGAGCAGCCATCAGGCGGCACCTTCGACCACAACAAACAACGCAAACAAAAACAAGAAAAAAAAAAGCTGTAAAATTGTAAAGCTCGTTTTCAATATGGATATACTGTGAATATGTGTCGGACGCGATGATTTATCTCAGTTTGGTTTGGATTTGTACGTGTGCTTCCAATCGCCGTCCGTCCAATTGAATCCGTGGGCAATTAAGCGATTGCGGATCGCAACTGACGCGTTTCGCACGCCGGAAATGGCAAAAAACATTGAACGTAAGAACACTGAATACGACGTGTGGTGTGACCAACGTGCGAGTCGCTATTGAGCCAGAGACAGCCATATGCGATGCCAGTACTCATATTGCCAAAAGGACTCGTATTCGGATTTCGTACCTTAGGCTCGTCCTGTTACCGAGTGTCACTTTTTTAGTGAATGAACGTCGTCGTCTCTGCTCGGCTGGCGCCTGCGCTGGCATCAAGACAAACCATTAAATGCCAGACGATTCGAAATCCCAACAAAGTTGGCACGGACCGTTCACGTCGCAGTTCATTTGCTTTCTATATTTGTAGTCGTCGTAAAATCAGTGCTGCCAGCTTGGCAATTAAGTTGCTAAATCTAGCAACTATTAAACAAATTTGCAGCTTTGTTTTTTTAAAAATGCTAATAGCCACAAATCTATCAATTTTTCCTTAGCAATTTTAGCAACTTTATTATAAAACTAGAATTTCTTCTAATTTTCTTTAGCACTTTTGTCTTCTTTTTATACCTTTTTGAAACTGATAGCACAAATTACGATCAATAATGGTTCACACAAATATCGGAGCTTGTATTTAACTTAATTGTTCCATTATATGAACAGCCTGAAATTGTTTGTGCACTCTTTTGCTGTGTTTTGTGATTGGGCTTAAATGTCAAAAAATTTAGAAGCACTTTTTTACTTGACACAAATTACTGCCAATGAGAAGTACGCTAATTTAAGTCAAGCCGACGAATAAGATAGCATTATAATTATTTTTTAATTAACTGTTTATATAATTGCTTAAGATATGAAATCATGTTTCAATTTAATAATTTTCTGTATTGTGTACCGCACTCACTTTTTGGCCGCAAATCACAAATGATGCTGTTGCAGAGCGTTGTAATACATTTTCGACTACTTTTCTCAATGACAGCTATATGATATAGTGGTCCGATTTGAACCAACTCCGGTCAGGATATATAAGACTAACTTAAATGCATATAAGGTTGGTTGAGATTTCTCATAAAACATACAATTTTTTCATACTAAAACTTGATTTACGCCCGATCGGTCCTATGGCAGCTATATGATATAGTGGTCCGATCCAAAAAAGAAACAAACTTGATATGCCTGCAATATAGAGGAATCTACATACTAAGTTTGGTGTCACTAACTTTTAAAGTGCTCTTATCATATGGATATTAAATTTTCTATGCCGATTTTTGGGCGGTTCATATCAAGTTTGGTGTCTCTAGCTCTTATAGTCTCTGAGATCTAGGTGTCCATACAGACGTCAGGACGTCTGGAAAGACCGACATTGCTATATCGACTCGGCTATTGATGCTGATCAAGAATATATATACTTTATGGGGTGTGCCACGTCGGAACCAATCTCAGGGATGTTTTTTCCGATTTTGATGACTTCCTTCTGGAGCAGCATGACCTATAGTATGAAATTTCTTTGTGTTTTTTGAGATACCTTAACCAATCTAACAGAATATCAATTTGTTGTTATCTTACACATCTGACGCATCTCTAAAAAAAAATAAGAACAAAGACAGATTTTTGAAAAGATGAAAAAAAAACTGCCATAGAAACTAAAAATTTTTTTTCGTCGTTTTTGGCCCCAAATCTATCCGAAATAGTGGATTTTATTCATTTAATAACCAAAAAGTTCAAATTTGTTGCCTAGTATCAATGACCGATTTAAAAAAAACAAGCGGGAAAGGCTATAGTCGAGATCCCGACTATATGATACCCGTTACTTACTTAAATATATTGAAAAGTACTTTAAAGAAAATACTTGTTTTGCTCTGAAAACTTTAATTCGCCATAACTGTCGTTCTACATGTCCGATCTTGATGCGATTAAGTGGGATAATAGATAATGCTAATAGATAACGGTAATAATCACAAAAAACGTATTATCTTAAAAACTGTGGGTGTGGTGGTTTTTCGCGATTTGCGGGGGCGGATGGGGGCGTGGATTAAATTTGAAACAAACTTGATCTGCGTGAGGTATATATAAATCTGTGTGCCAAATTTGGTTACTCTATCTCTTTTAGTTTCTGAGATTTCTTTGTTCAGACTGTTTTTCGCTATTTGCGGGGGCGGAGGGGGGCGTGGCTTAAATTTTAAACAAACTTGATCTGCGTGGGGTATATAGAAGTCTTTTAGTGAAAGTTTGGTATCTCTATCTCTTATGGTCTCTGAGATCCTTTTGTTCATACAGACGGACAGACGGACAGACGGACATGGCTATATCGACTCGGCTATTGATGCTGATTAAGAATATATATACTTTATAGGGTCGGAGATGCCTCCTTCTCCCTGTTACATACATTCCAACGAACACAATATACCCTTATACTTATTTTTTATAAGTAACGGGTATAAATACACATATTACTCGAGAAAATGTGTTGTTTTTAAATAATATATTAAGGTTATAGGGCTTCTAACAAAATAGTGTTCAAAAACATCACCAAAGTCAAAAAATATAAAAAAACCGACATTTTTCTGTAGTCGCTGTGGCTTGACGTCTGTAAATATTTTGTTAAGTCGCACACTAGCGCAATGAAACATATGAGTGTGTTGGTGCCGACCACTGCTCTAAAACAACTGGTTTAAATCTAAAACGGTGTATAAATAAAAAAAAATATAGATATAATCATTAGCTTTTACAAAAAGGAAAGCTGTTGAAAATCGGTTTTGGCATTCACAAGTAATGATGACGAATTTAAGCGCACCTCAAAAAAAAAGGTAAGAAAAAACGGACAAATTTAATAAAAACTTAAAACAAAAAACTTTGCTATAGAAAAAAAGTTGGATTTGTTCATTTTATAGCCAAAAAGCTAAAATTTGATACCTAGTTAGCCATCAGTACCTTTTTATTTTACTGACTTTTTATATATGCAAATTTGGTGTTACCTAAAAATACCGTCAGCATATCATTTAATTTTCTTATGTTTCTTAATTTATTTTATATATGTATATTTAATAATGGATCAGTCAGTGAGTGCATGTGTAAATTACTAATAGCACTATTTTACAAATAAGTAATTATACGATTAAGTATTAAATGGTTACAATAATTTGTATATCTATGTATAAATATAAATATCAATAAAAAAAAATATTTAAATCTGTATACGATTACGATTGTATATGTAATTGTATAAGTATGTTCTTCGAGCTATTTAAAAATGCCGGTTCAGGCCAGGCAGAAAAGCTTTCTCCAGAACGAGGGTGTAGGCGGCAATGTTGTGGGAACCAATCCCTCCCATATAGCTGCATCAAACACATCCTTGACTTTGTCCTATAATAAAAAGAAAAAGTTAAAAGATTAAATGTTATTTATTAAAAACAAAAAGCTTCTGTCTACGCTCTCTACGTTATAGTTTCAGTGTTCTGTTTATCTTCATTTGGTCCGATTCAATGTATAATTATATTTTTTGGTTTGAATAACTTTCTAGTTTAATATCTGACTGTTCCAATTCATTAATATTATTTTAAATTGAATAGAACAACTTCGAGGGTACGGGTGCAGGGTATAATTCATGATAATTTCTTGGGGATGGGAAAGAGAATCAACATATCAATTGAATTTCATTTTCCTGCACATATAAAGAATTTACATACGTATACAAGATATGATGCGTCTAAGTCTTATGATCTCCATAATCTGGTTTATAGGCGGATAGGCAGATATTGATATTTTTCAAGCATTATACTAAGTAGGTTCGGAGATGTACACTTCTGCTTAACAAGGAAATATTTGCAAATAAAGTTCTTGGTCACACTGTTTTAGTTATGTTCCACAAACACAAAAAATAATTGTCAAAATTATGACGAAGAATTTTATTATGCTGGAGACAGGCCTTTAGTATGCAAAACTTTATTTTCCACAGTAAGTACGGGGTCTCCGACAGTCAAGTATGCTCGACTGAAGCAACTCAAATGAAGCGAGCGGGGGGGCGGACCATCATAATTTTCTTTATAAAAAAAGAAAAATTTAATTTAAATATATAAAAATAAAATTATATATATATTTTACTATCTGCCTGCATTAATGATAAAGTTACAATGGCAAAAGCAAAAGCAATTGCCAAAATTTCTGATATCACACAAAAAAAACCTCTACACGAGGTAAAAGTTTAGTCACGAAAGCATATTCTAGCCCCAAAATTTCTGATATCCCATTTTGTGACGAACGAAATTAAGTTTAATATAAAACTACTAGGGGGCTCCGCCCCTGCTCGCTTCGCTCACCAACCCCGGACTCGATTCGCTCGCGAAATTAAAACGTGAAAAAAAAGACGCACTTCTTTTATTTTTCTTGAATAAACTTCTTTCAGTTATTATCAGTTATTAGTTATTTGAGAAGAATTTAAAATTTTTGGTTGTTGAAAATTTCCTGCTGAATATTATAAGTAGCAAAAAATTTATATAATATAACATTGTTTAAAAGAGAAACGAGTAATTATATTCACGCTGCCAGCTGCCCCTGCAATTGGACTTTGGGAAAAAGCCAGATCTGGCGGGAAAATTCTAGATTTTCATATAAAACTTAATGTTAACCCGATTGTTGCTTTGGCAGCTATGTTATATAGTAACCCGATTTTGACCAAATTGTAAAAAATCTTTAAATTAAAAAAATTTTAATAAAATTAAATAAAAAAAAAAATTTTGCCTGGTGTGGGAAATGAACCCGCTCTTCCCAGCAGTTTGGTCTAGCACACGATCCTCTGCACTATTGCACCTCAAATAAATGTATATCTTTGTTATGTCAACTTGATTTTAAAAAAGCCATGATCAATCAAGATTCGAACCCGGAGCTACTGCTTCGAAATCTAATAGACCATCCCCTGCACCACTTTGCCACTGCATGCTACGACTGACCAAACTCTACTAAGCTACGAACACATGTAAACAGAAAATATTTTGGAACTTTGACCTTTAATTTAACTCAATTTTTAGGTTGATTTTAGAAAAATCCCGCTTATCTCCCGATAATTATCCCGATTATCTAAAAAATATTGTGTCCAAGTTTCAGGGTCATACGTCAAACCGTTTGGCCTGTACAATGCTAAATCAGTCAGTTGGACTAACAACTTCATATATAGATTAAAAAAAAAATAAAAAAAATACTTGAAAATTGGAATTCGGCACTGCGCAAAAAGTAATTTTTATGTTTAAAAAAGCTCACCCTTTTTGCGCATAGTGCAGAATGCCAATTTACAGGTTTTGTTTTATTATATTTATTTAATAGTTTCATATTATACTTAATTTCGTTCGTTACAAAATGGGATATCAGAAATTTTGGGGCTAGAATATGCTTTCGTCACTTGACTTTTACCTCGTGTAGACGTTTATTTGTGGGATATTTCTCTACCCTTAAGTGTCGAGTTTTAAAAATTCAGCTTCAGCATAGTCAGTCAGCATTAACGCCCCGTTTGGGAAAGCAAGCGACGAGTGCAATGCATACCTTACAAATATATGGCTTTGTTCTGCACTCACTCGGAAGTGCTAAAGCAACGGCAGCAGCAGAACATTTACAAAATTGCCAGGAATCCCTTGCTTTTACAGTTACCAGGCCGAAAACCGCACAATTATGATTATTGTATATACAAGCTGTAAATATATATGTATATGCATAAATGTATGTGTATGTGTGAAAATAACCGTGTAGCACATTGCCTCAAAATCAAACACCTCCCAGGCATCATCGTCTTGCAGAGTTTTGCTTTTTAAGTGTTTGCAATGCATACTATGCATACAGACAGCTACAAACCAAGGGATTTATTTCAATTGTTGTTTCTGCACCCTAGTCCGGAATACCGTGTTGTGTATAAATACCCAATTAAATGTTTATTTTTAAACAGTACTATAATACCGCTAATTATATAGTACACTTTTAACTTTGAATAAAGCAAATTTAATTAAAATTTTTTTCCTTTTGATAAAAATGTAATGTGTGTTTTTTTTAATATTATAATACTTAAATTAAATATGAAACATATTTAAAATAAATATTTTTATACTGCTAGCTTTTTTTAAAACGCTGCCTGATCTCCCGATGAAATTGCCATCACTTTGCTGTCCTAAAATCTGAAACTAGTACCTTGAGCCGTTTGGCCTGTACAAAGATACATGAGTGAGTGAATGAATGGACAGGGCAAAGAATTTAACATATATAGATATTATGGCTACATACAGTACGATTTGAATCAAATTTGGTCAAAAACAGGAAAAAATAGGAACATTTTAAATACACAATCTGTGAGTTTGATAGAGATATCTTAGAAAACAAAACAGTTTTCCATACCAGAGGGGAATTTGACACGGTTGTTCCATGATTGTTTGATGACAGCTATATGATATAGTACACCAAATTTGTTCATATATATCAAGGAGGAGCCCCCCAGTAGGAATATGCTCAAATATTTGTATTTTGTAGTATTACGAAAACCTGTACCCTGTTTTTCCCAGCGTTACAATATGGTAACAGCCGTAAAAATGGTCCTGTCGATTATCCTGACAAGGACGAACAAAATGAATGTTTTTTTTTTTCAGATTCAGCGACTTCAAATTTATCAGTCCTGAAAGTTTCATGAAGATACTTGAAATAAAGTTGCTCAGGACGATTCGGGTAAAAAGTTCATTTCCAGAAGGAAAGGATACACAGTTGAGTAAGCTTTACGTAATTTGGAATCTCTTTCGGTTAAAATGTCATTTAACATTTTTCTTTTACTAAATAACAAATGTAAAAATCCATTAAATAATGGAGATTATTTGTTGGTTGGCGACCTTTCTATTTTATATAGGGTAAGTTTAGCAAACTCGAGGTCATGTATTTATATTGTCAAAAGACACTTTTTGACAACAACAATTCGAGTTTGCTAAACTTACCCTATATAAAATAGAAAGGTCGCCAACCAACAAATAATCTCCATTATTTAATGGATTTTTACATTTGTTATTTAGTACCAAAAACGGACGACACGCCGAACGCTTTTGTAAGCAACACTTTCTTGCTACTTAAGCAGAGAGGATATACACACTTCGGTGTGTACATCTACCAATTACGGGCAGACTTGCCTATGTTATTGGACGAAAATGCCGATGGTGTTTCAACTCAATAACAGCAACAACAACAACACACAAAGGGCAAGATCAGCTTTTACAGCTATTTTGTCAATTTTTCGCCTTAGAATTCTCAACAGGTTCTAACGACGCAAGATTGACATTCAGCTTGAATCGCTGGTCAAGTCAGCAGAACGGTACTGATGATAGAGATTGGTGTCTCTTGAAACAGCTGTATGCCGAACCATGCTCCTTGCTTTTTTGCAAGTGCTTTGTGTGTTGTTTGTTGTTGTCAAAAAGTGTCTTTTGACAATATAAATACATGACCTCGAGTTTGCTAAACTTACCCTATACATTTTTCTTTTATTTTCTTAATAGTTGATTACATTAAAATCCACCAACACAAAATGAAATTATAGCAGATTAAAGAAAATCAATCACAAAATATAGCCGAAAGTGAAATCCCGAATAGTCTTGTATGTATTTACTTTGATGTAATTAAATTTTGAAATTCAGTGGCGGTAGAGTGGAGTGGAAAAAGTCTAAAACAAACTCCATCTGCTTAGGAACCTAAATACCCAGTTACGTGGAGTTTGTTGTCCCATGCATACAGACACTTGATTAAAAATGTGTACGACCTAAAATACTATTTCACTAGAGTTAGTCATAGCCAGTTTCTAGCCGGTTAACAAAACTTATCCTTCTGCAAAAAGCTTCCGCAGCCCAAAATAATTCATTAATTCCATTGCAGGATATGACACAAGTCGAATTTTCCAAAAATCCGTCTTGTTGCTTGACATTATTGTCTCAGCTATGTTGTGTAAAAGATTCGGCATCGTAGCTCAGTCCGTTCTGGTGATTACTGAGTTATAAATCCAGTCAGAACAACAACAGAACAACATAAATGCCATTTGCAATTAAATTAAACTCGTTATCTAAAATGTATTAAATGGATGCCTACACTGATAACAAACAAACATCATCAAAGTCAAAAAATTAAAAAAAAAAATTATTTTCATAGCAAATACTCTAATAAAGTAGTTAAAACCTATTAAGTAAAATATAGACCATTTAAATACCTAAGTTTTTTTCCTTAAACCAGTAAGAAAATGAAAATCGGTGGACTTTTGACGAAGCATTGGGCGTATTAGTGAGCGCAAGTATGAAAAAACGGTTTTTTTTACCGTAATTAAAAATTTCGATATGATCCAAAAAAATTCTAGTCTGCAAAAAATTGTTATTTATCTATACCTACAACATACGCTATGTCCCGTGGCAGAAGTGTTGTTTTGATTTTTTTTTTAGTATTTAAATTAAAAACAAAAATAATTGATTTGAATATGAAACATATTTAAATTAAATGTATGTCTTACTTAATTTAATAACGAAAATAATAATTTGTATTATGAAACGTAGTTGGTTTAATATTTAAATTTGATTTAAATATGATTTCAAAAACAGAGATTTAAGTCTACACACTTTGAATCAACTACAAACATATGTGGAGATAATTATCACCATCATGATTATAGTCATTCGTAAAAATACATATTTGAATCAAAGTGTATATAGTTAGATTTACGTTGTTGTTTTTTCTCTGTGTAGCCTGAGGTCCTTTCATTAATATGATTATGTCCCCAAGCTGACCCGCAAAAACCATATCGACCCATCTCGTAACTCACCTGAGTGGCTGACGAAGTCTCAATGTATTTGGCTCCAATTTTAGTTGCAAAATCCCAGGCGTCTGCATATGGAATTGGTTTCTCACCATTTGACTGCTCATCCGTGAAAAGCAAAACAGCAAGCCCAAAGCAGATATGAAATCAAAAAATAATTTCATGAATATTTAAGCAATTTGTACACACGAATGCGAATAAGCCGACTAAGGACTAAGGACTAGCGCACATATAATAAACAAAATCAACACAAACGGCACACAACATGCAATAACTTACCTGCAATTTGTTCAGCACATTCGAATTACTTCTCAAATCAGCTTGGGTGCCAACTAGAATGAGAGCGGCCTTTGTTTTGGCAAATTTTGGTGCCCATTTCGATTTAATCGACTCAAACGAGTCAGGTTTCACCACCGAAAAGCATAGCAGAAAGACATCGCTATCCGGGTAACATAACTCCCTCAATTGATCCAATGTGTCCTGACCGGCGGTATCACAGAGAGTCAAATGTACGGGATTGTCATTCACGTTGACATCAGCTGGAGATACATATATATATATATAATGAAAATGAATATAGTTGTATTTACAGCTTAAAGTCGCTTGAATTTGAATTTATGTTGTTCAGTTGTTCGAACCCTTGTGCGGAGCTAAGGTTCAATTCGAAATCCGATTTATATACCCCCTGAGCCTTAGGTTACGAGCCATGGTCCATTTTTGAAATCAGTTAAATTTTTTAATACAAAAATAATCAAATCTCATATAATTATTCAAATTTCGTATGAATTAATATTTTATTATTATTATTTAAAGTCTGAATTAGGTGCACGATATTAGAAAACCCCGAGCTTTATGTAATATTTTATTATTATCTGCTGTACTTTTCTGGAAATTTTGAAAATTGTAATTCAATCGTATCATAAGCTTATTGTACTGTCTCCCAGGTAATCGAACAGTTTTTAGTTTTTCCCGATATAACACTTTTGAGTATTGTGTGCGATACATAAATATGTGCTTTACAAAGTCCGACATAGTCACGTCTGTCCCCGTTACATACATACTATGCCACAACATTATTACATTCCTCTTCCCTTTGAGAATTAAATTTAATTATGGACATTTTCTGAGCGTTTATTACAAAATATTTAAATGCTATCTCTCACTCGCTCACCTACACTTCAGCTGATATTTTTGATTGAATGTTTGTTGGAATTTCATTTTAAACACAAGTGTACATTTTTGGCATAGCCAACTTTCAAGAGTGTATTCTGTGACATTCATACTGACATAAATAAACATCAGTGTGCACCCTTCAGTACGCAACCCCAAAATCTCGATGGGGAATCGTAAAGGAATCTTGGTTTGGTTTCACAAAAGCCCTAGTTATGTTTTTTTGAAACTGAACTTCGTATGACTTTAAATTATGTAATCGTGGGAGGGCTGATTTCATTCGGAATGCGACCTCACTTACACTGCCGCTCAACTGATTAGGTTCAATAATTGTTTCAAATAAATATAAAAAAACAACACTTGAAAATTGGAATTCTGCACTGTGTGCAAAAAGGATGAGCTACTTTGTACAGGCCATTTGCTTATTAATATTATAAGTCGAATGTAAAAAACTAGACCAAAATATCTTGTTTCCTTCTTGAGGTACTTATTTGATCTAAGAAAAAAGGCAAGCGGACCATAGTGCGCTGTCATGCACTCCCGCCTAATTCTTTACAGACACAGGAGCAGCAGTTGCCGTTGCCATTGCCAACTAACTGTGCAACGTTTTTGGAAGGGTCTGTCATTTCATAATTATCATATAGAATGCCATGTGTAAGTATGCCATGCGTTCCACCTGAAGCTGTAGCAATGAACTACACCCACAAACATGAGTATGAGCTGCAAACATGTGTAAAGTGCAAGCAATGCATATTTAAAACGCATGCACAATAATTCAAATGGCCAGAAAATCAGCTTTCAAAGAGGCAGTACATATTAGCTTTGGCTTCAATTCTATGCATCACATGCCGCATCCTCTCACCACCCACCCTTTAACGACTAACTGTGGCTTATACGTGCGCTGTCTGAAAGTTAATCACGACTACATACCTTTCAATGCTGCAGCAGCTTGTTTTATTATGTACTTCTCTTCACTCTTCTTCTGCTATGTAAATATAGTTTGTGCAACGTGTTTTTAATCAGCAGATCGACCCCTCAGCTCATGTATAATAAATTTAATTTTTGTAGGGCATAAATATCATGACTGCATTTGTTAAGTCTCTTCATGTCCCAGCGAGCTCAATTCGCTTTAGACTTTGTTTGTTAAATTTACAAATCAGAGAATAACTTATTTAGCTAGAGAGCACTAAAAATGGTTTAATAAAGTTTGTTGAATTATTTTATTTATTAAAAGTTCAAAATATTGAAAAAATAAAGTCTCTTACAAGGTGATAAGGACCTCATTTGTGTATGGGAGCATAAATAAATACATGTTAGGGTATCCTAGGGTCAAGTATCTCGTAGTCATTCAACCTTAACAAAAGGGGTTCTTGCTTGCCAACATTTCTTCCTATGAAAAACTAAGTGCTTGATGCCCCGTTTCTTATATTTTGACTGCACGGTGCAACTATTGTATTTTATTTTTTTAATTTTTATTTAATCTGATGTTGGAAAATGAAATTAAAATAAATCAGGTATAAAAAATGTTCTTTTCACTTTAAGACAGAGTAAGAAGGTTGTCTGTAGTTCTATGTTCCGCGTTTCCTTGAATGTATTCATCTATTGTCTTAACTGACTTTTGCCCTTTGCAACTCATTAAAAGGCGTCCTGGCACGTCCAATTAAAATCCCCAATGTCGTCCGCATTGCTCTGCTAGGCTGTTATCCATTGAACATAATGGCAGTAGTGCAGTGTACAAATTACATACTTGAATGTTTCAAGATTAATTACCGTTGAACAATGTATAATGTACATAACCTTTTCCATTAGGCCTTTATCCACTTAAAACAAAATTCTAGCGTTAAAAAGTCACCTAAACACAGTAGCTTACTTGTAAGCTTAAGCAACAGCCAAAAAATTAAACGAACGAAACCCACTTTTTTATGACATCGTTTTTTTAAATTTTCTTTATAATTTTATTATTTTTTTTTCCATTTTTGTAGAGGTGGATTCGCATTTTTTTTTATAACTCCAGAATGCCAAAACCTTTCACTTTTAACGAAGGAGTTTTACCTATTAACATTATTGGTAATTGTCTGTTATGTTAAACATACCTCTATAACAAAACAAAAAACCCAAATAGAGGGTGATTTATGATGAATTTAGAGAATATGTTGGTGGTCTTATTTCATTTGAATTTTAAAATTAATGCAAAATTAACCTATTTTGAAACTTGACAAAAGTGTTTATGATTAAAGTTCGATTTAAAAAAAAACTAGTTAGACCGCCAACTTTTTTGGTATATCTCAAATGTCTGAAAAATTCGCTTGTTCAAGATATTACCAATTAATTGTGTACAGCTGCAAAAAATAAAATAGCACCACTCGCTTTAGCAATGTTTCTAAACGCGTGTTAGTCACATTTGTAAGATTAAGGAACGTATGATTATGTTTTAGCAAGTGGAATACTTTATTCTAATATAAAAATGAAAAAAATGCATAGTCTTATCTAAAGTTTTTCTCGTACTTAAGACATATTGCAAAAAATCAAGAGATCAGACGAATAAAATAATAGCACCACTTTTCAAATGCGCACTTACAACTAAAAAATATGAAAATTTTTAACAAACTGATGACAAAACGGTAATAATAGATTGAAGCTGAAATTATGCTATAAAAATAATAGTGTTTTCCGTTGCCTTTATTGTCAATATCGCCTGTTCGACTATATCCTGGCACCTGTTCAAACGAATTTTGGTTAAGGACTCCTGAATAACTTTCCAAAGTGATCCAATTATTCTTGGCATAATCCGCATTTAATGTATAGTAAGAATAACGTTCCTATATAACATTGCTCAAAACTTCAAATTCATTGGTTGTTGTTACTATCATCTATCCATATAATATTGCTCCATTTGTGGCCTACGTCATTTATACGATACTTTGCAAACTAAATCTTCGCGGGAATATGTCTAGCGTTTAAAAAGACCGACCTCATTTGAACTACTTGCATTTAAATTACGTTCTCTAATATATTTTAGAGTGGTTTGTACTATCTGCGGTATTTTAGGTTGCATTCATAGTCCACTTGCAGCCTTGAAAGGATTCCTTCAGCTGTCGGGGATCAACCTATTAACAGGAAATTGGTTCAGGGGTCGTCTTTGTGAAAGTCTTTCAGTATTTTCTTTATAGTGTATGGCGTTTTGTATAATTCTATTTGAAAATCCAACCAATCGACCAAGTTTTCTATAATATTTTCCATCCAATATACAGCAGAGTTTTTTACAACGCAATGCATTGGTAATTTTGAATTTATTTTAAAACTAATGACCACAATAATTAAATTAAAGTGAAATCTATTAGTATAGTGCTTTTATTCAACGCAATTATGCGAAATATTTCGGATTTTACGAAGAAAGTGAAAGTGGTGCTATTATTTTTTTTTGTCATTTTTAAGCCTTTTTTAAACCAATCTGATGGAACCTTTTACATTGCTTATATATGAAATACACTTAAATATAAATTTTTAGAAAAATCGCAAGCCCAACTATATGTTTTTTGATCTATAAGACAAAGTACCGTAGTGGTACTTTATTTCGCATATATATATATATATATATATGTATATATATATATATATATATCAACTCTACGTAATATATATATATATATATATATATATATATTACGTAGAGTTGAAAGATGACACTAGCAATAAAGTGTCACATCGGGGAAATTCTCTATATTGAAGCACCCTAATCATTAAAAAATAAGCATTAGAATTTTTGTAAGTTTTCGGGCGCTATATTAGAATTTGTTTCTTTATAAGAAGCTAATATTTTATTAACGTTCATACCCACATCTGTTTTTCATCGAGAAACTTTGAGTCAATATTCTATCTTATTTATACGGTCTAGAAATTCCGGTAGCTGCCGTTACAGGACAATTTACAGTCCTCTATCGTTGTTGCTGCTCTTGCTCTGAATATCCGCAAATTTCAATTTTCCGTTCATTAAAATTCGTGAATAGCACACACAGACACACTCAAATAGACACACAAAAAAACACACATACACTCACATATGGCATAAGTGAGCGCAGATGCGGAAGCAGTGAAAGTCAAATGAACCTGCTTTCCTTTATGCCTATCGTGGCCTGTGAAAGCATCGGGAAAAAAAAAGATATTGAGGTGACGGCAGAGTACTGCCTGCAGGGATTTTAACATGATTTTTGCCTACTTCCGTCAGCTGAGGCTGGCCCTACACGTCGAAGCAGTGCGTCGCATCCTTCACACGGAAACTCAGTAAAGATTTTACAAATTGGTTTTCAACAAAATGAAAAATTCATATACGTGGCAGTCAGGCCAGCAGCCAAGCAGGCAAGCAAGCAGTCGAAGGTCGTGTTGTGGAGATGCTGCTTACTTCTGTGTGTGTATGTGTTGTGTGTGTGTGTGTGTGTGGTGTTACGACGAAGTGTGTGTATACCGAAAAATACTATTAAATGAACCTGTTGAAAAGCGCAGTCGACGGGCGCTAGCAATCAACATTTTCACATTTTTACATTTTCACGAATCGCAACTTACCGTTATAAATATCTGATGCCGTGGGCACATGCTGTGGATTGAATCGATTCTCCAGATATGACAAGATCAAATTGGTTTTCCCAACGGCTCCATCACCAACCAGAACACATTTTATTGAAGGCGACCCTTGTTTTCCTAAATAGCCAAACGTAATTAAATAAAAGTTTAGATATGTGCATAAGACAAAAGGAGAGTTAAATATAGGTGCAGAGCAAAAGGAGAAGCGAAATTAGAGCATTAATTGCATGTTAATTGCAATTAATTACAAACATAGTACAGCAGCAGCCAACAACAAATAAATTATGGCAATTGAAAACTTTAAGGCCTCTGTACACTATACAGTTTATTCAGTAGAGTGTAGAGAGTAGAGTGTAGAGCTCTACCGATTGCGTTTAGACTAAAGCTCAACTCTATGACTCTACTGCTCTACGTAGAGCTGTCAATAAGTTTCCATAGAAAAATTTTGTGTAGAGCTCTACCATTGGCTCTACAGACTGTTTAGACTATGTTGAATTTTTTTCTACTATAGAGAATGACTGACTTGCTTGTGTTGTAAATATAATAAAACTCAACACTACAAAATGAATTTTCGCCAGAGGGTAGCTGTTGCAGCCGTCGTTGTGATTTTGCTAAGGGCAAGAAAAAATATTAAAAAAAAGAAGAGATTGTGAATAGAGCGTAGAGCTGCTCTAGAGTTCTCCAAATGCCAAAAATTTGCATTTACACCATAGAATAAAATTGTAGAGAAAACACTACAGTAGAGGTTTCAAAATGCTCTAGTAGAGAGCTCTACACGGTGTTTACACTTCTCTACCTAGCTCTACTTAGCTCTACATAGCTCTACTCTCTAGACTCTACTGAACAAATTCTATAGTGTACAAAGCCCTTTATACTGTTTTTCACTCAATGCTATTTTTTTGTATTGTAGGTCATTTGCAATTGCAGCCATTGTTTGCGTCTTACCTTTGCGCTCACCATTCGCAACAGCATTTGGCACTCCTTCTGCTGCTGCCGTCTTGCTCGATTTATGTTTTCTCAGTAAAAATGTTCCTCCTTTGGCGCTGTCCGTGCTTGTATCGCTCAGCGATTGTTGCTGCAAAAAAAAAACAAATATGAGGTGAAAATTTAACTATCAACTAGGTAAAGGATTACATCAAAGTTTTTCTTACTTTGACAATTTGTAAGCCAACCAAAACATAAAATAAGTTTTATTTCTTGTGTTTGACTTAAGAAAATATAATTTTGAACATTATTCACCACACAATTTGAATCTGGGTATTTCGTTTATAGCACTGAAAATTATCGATACATCGGCGTACCAAAAAAATGCAACTCAGTAAATAATTGTCGCGCAAGCCCATCGCCAATTCTTCGAACACTCTTTTCAATATAAAAAATTAAGAGGATATATCAGTATTTTGGGAAGAGGTTGCTAAACATAAAAATGGTCTTAATGATGTAGTATTTAAAGACTTGGTTGACTTTATGCAAAACCTATTATCCCTGCCACACAGCTCTGCTGCGGCAGAGCATACATTTTTTTCAATAAGTTTAATAAAAATAAAATTAAGGAACAAGCTTGAATTTAATTCGGTTGGTAATATAATGCTGTGTAAAGAGCTCTGTGAAATTACAGACCCGCATTATGTGTGGTCAGTAAAAGACTTTTAAAAAATAAAAAAAAATGAAAGATCTGATCTCAGATTTAATTAAATGCAAAATGAATTGCATTAAAAAAAATTTGGTTCTTTTTTAGTGGATTCGACACTTGTTTTTTTTTTTTTTTTTTGGTTCAATCTGATTTTTTGAAGTGGCAACCATGGTATGTAGTTTTGGAAAATTTTCGTGTGTTTTCGATTTCTGTGGCACCCCTGTATGTGTGTTTCTTTTGTCAACAGAATAAAAATTGATTGAAAGACCCCAATGCTTTATCAGCTGCAATTATTAATATCCCACTAATACTACATAATGTCATGAAAGAATTATATCAGATGAGCCATCAAAAAGTCTGGTTTGCACTGTTTCAATACCGTTGTGCTGAAAGGTATACAACAGAGAAAGAGATTTCTTTATTTATTTTTATCCCAATTAATTTCAGATTTGTACTATTTGCAGTAGTTCTCGAACTGTCGCAACCAAGAAAGCTTTTTTTTTGTCGAAAACAGCCACGACATCTTCTCCGCTCTTGCAAGTTCAGTTTTTTGCAACATTGTCGTATGCCGAGCAAAGTTAAGGTATCTATTCAGAATGACCCCAAGATGTAATGTGATTCGAAATTGAGGATTGAACCCAGCATCCTAATTCTAAAACAATACCCAATTCTTGTTCCGAATGTCATGCTCGCACATTTACTTCCATTGATGCCTATGTTCCAATTACGGGACCATATCTCGAAGCTCCTGACATATTGCTGCATTTTCTCGGCAGTAGTGCCTAGAGATTGGCTCCTGGTGAGAACAGCGGTGTTGTCGGCATATGTGAAAGAAATTTCGGTATGAAATTTAAGAGAAATTCTGAATTTAAATTTGCATAATAAAAATGGAAGCCAGAACAGGCCTGATTATTGTCAAATGGATATGCACCATTAGAAAGCAAAATCATTTTCAATTACGTGTATTAGTACAAACTTATTTGCAGATTGTCGGAAACTTGTAGCCAATTTGTTGATATTAAGTGAGGCTCGAAATAGAAGCCCAATTAATTTACAGTAGTTTAATGCTAATGATTGAATGGAAATGTCAAATCAATCATTGCATAATTGCCAATTACGAGGCATCTGTTCACAACCATTGATGGGACGAGCCAGTAAGGACATCGAAATGTTTGAGCATGAGGAGCTAATTTCATTATAGAAATGTTAGCGCAAAGTCGTTAAAGGAAGACATTGGACATAAATACAAGTAGTATAATAAGTACATACTAATTTTTAGGCCCTATCTAAAACAATGTCTAAATAGCTGGGCGTCTGTGACAAGTTTCGAATTGGGGTCTGTTGCTTAATTACTAAACGGTTGTCTTAAGTCGCCTGAAGTATCTCGAATTTTCGCTTCTTTAAAGATAATGTCACAAGTCAGTAAGATACAAAATCACTAAGAAAGTCCGCACACAGAGTTTTCAAATTATATAATTTAGAAATGTATTTTAAAAACAATTCAATAGCGTTGCTGGAAAGAAAGGGCTAAATCAATTTCAGTTCTTTCAGTTGCTTTAGAGTTCTTAATATACAATTAAGACTATAAGTTTTAACAAATTTAATTTACATAAAGCTAACAAAAGTGAGTTGAGAATTTGATTCGTTACAAAGGACTAAATTTGTGTGAGTTAAAAACAACCCACATCAGAATCTCTATCAACAGTTCCTCTAGAACTGTCGTAAAAGTAGTGAAAAAGATGTGGAAATTGAACTCGTTGCAAAGACACTAGATTTGTGTGAGTTGAAAAATACAAAAACCATAAATCTAATCAACTGTTCCTTAAAAACTGTGCCAAAATTAGTTAAAATGACATAAGAATTTGACTAGTTATAAAGGACTAAAATTGTGTGAATTAAAAACAATTCCAAATCAAAACTCCTATCAATTGTCATTTTAAAACTATCTATATAGTAAAATGATGTGGAAATTCGACTGGTTGCAAAGACACTATATTTGTGTAAGCTGAAAAATACAAAAACCAAAAATCTTGTCAAAATAAAAAATAATATAAAAATTAAATTTAATAAACTTTAATTTAACTATTGGAAGTGAAGACAGTACATTGTTTTTAGACAAAAAATAGGAAAGTATTTATTTAAGGTCTGGTAGCTCGATTGTCAGAGTGCCGAGAAGAGTCAGGAACAAGATTAAATTGAATTATAAAACTTTATAAATTCTCTTAAATTAAAAAAAAAAAAAAAAATAAAAAACAATTAATAAAATTTAAGAAAAATTAAAAGTATTAAAAAAAAACAGTAAAAAACTAAGTTAAAATAAATATTAAATACAAAAAACAAAACAAAAAAATTAAATAAATATAGCAAATTTAATTTAAATTTTTTTCTTTTGATACAAATGCAATGATTGTTTTTTAAATAAACCAGTCCTAATCTGGTTTATTAAAGACTAGTTGGAGGCCCAGGACAAGCTCTTGTTAAATAGACGACTCCGATACATGGGTTTGGACTAGATAGGTAACCAGTTGCTCACCCTCCCCAACTAGTTTTGTGCTAGTAAAAAAAACTAGTCGCTTACACTACAGGGAATGTACAGGGTTTTGTCGTAATCTAATTCGCTCGACTGTAGCTTTCCTAATTGTTTTTTATTTATTTTAAATTAAATTTTTAAATTTGTTGTTGGTGGCATTAGTTGCATTTTTCTTTTCAGAGCATAGGCCCGATTAATTTTTCATTGTTCGAATCGAGTCACAATTGTTGTAAATATAATAGCATTGGCAATGTTGTTGTTTTTGTAAATATTGCGTGATTTTCAATACTATCGGTTGCCTCGTTCCCAACAGCAAACAAAATTGTGGTTTATTAAATGGCATTTCAGTTATTGCTCCAAAAAGTTGTACTGAGAAGAGTGCGATAAATGTGAGTGAAATGGAGGTTAAAGTGGCAAAAAAGACCGCAAATATAAACATTCGCAATAGTATTACATGTTAGGCGAAATACGGCCACAAAATGAGTTTCCCCAAAACCGAGCAACCAGACAGACGAACAGGTGGAAAAGGGAAAAGTGTGTAAGGAGGAATCAGGAGGCGGTAGCACTCGGTTTTATGTGTCACACACATACACAAACGGATGCACATTAATATGAGCAGAAACTATGAATTGATACAGAAAGCAATTATTTTTTCTGCGCTCGATAATTATTTGTATTTGTTATTGTTTTTGTATGGTCAAATAACCCCCAATAAAATAGAAAAGCAAATTTAACATTTTCTATTGCAAACTCAGCAATTTTTAGTCGCATTGGGAAATGTGCCCGTCAAACCAGCAAATCAGCGGGTGAAGCTGCAGCCGGCCACAAAATAAATAAGTACTTTCCAGAGACGGGCCCACAGTTATCTAAAACTTTCAACTAAAACCATTTTTCCGCTTGACGAGAAGCGGATCCGAAATAACAGCTCCATGTCCGGCATTCAAATATTTAAGATTGACCGATTGAAATTTGATTTCCACTTCACACAATGTAATTGCAATATCACACAAAAAACCTCTACACAAGCTAAAGGTCTAGTGACGAAAGCATATTCTAGCCCCAAAATTTCTGATATTTCATTTTGTGACGAATGAAATTAAGTCTAAAATAAAAATATTAAATACAGGGGTGCTACAAGGGGCACAAGTCAACACGAATTTTGAGTTAATGATGCAGAAATGCTCGTCATGTAATAATCTATGTTTTGTCATTTTCATTATGCTAGCGTTTTAAAGCTAGCACGCAGCGTGAGAAGAGTTTATGTAGGACCGCTTTTCAGGCAGACATACGGAGAGTGAAAACTTTAAATGCATTTATTTCGAAATGCCATTTTTTGAAATATGCCACTCTTCATGTAAATAAATGTTATTAATTCGAGACAGCTCTTCTTTGCCTTCGTAAATAAATAAATAAATTGAAAATAAAAATAAATTAGACGCTTTTTTTTTTGTTCTTTGTGTCGCAACTTTTTACCCACTTTTCTATACAAGTTTTATTACGCGACTCTCATCTGTCTGTCTGTGGTTCTGTGTGCATTCGTATGTGTGCATGTCTCCTAAGTATGATTTACATGCCAAACTTTTAATGGTAAAAATTTTAGTAAAAAGGAAAATGTGTCGCTGGTGCTTCATCTGTAAAGGTGGTAGCGTGGGTTGCGTAAATATGCAAAATATGCTTATATTGGATATAAGTATAAATATGTTATTTTTCTATCATCGGCCCTCGTTCTTTAATTCTTGACAATATTTTTAATGTATTTGCGATTGATATAAATAGTTTTTTTTTTTATAAGATTACCTGTTTCTAACACATACTTAGTAATAAGCCGATATTTTAAATCAACTGTTATGAAAAAAGAATTCTCACATAACAACCACTTAGTCCACCCTAACTTCTGTGCTACATTTTATGCAAACGAGGAAAGTTACACATTTCCAAAGCCGCAACTTTTTTTTGTTTCAAAGAGAGTGAGAGAGACAGTCTGGTTTGTACGTAAAATTTTATTTGATTTCCCTGTCGGTTGACTTTGCATTTCCTTTAAGTAACTTTTTAAATTATGAAAATTACAGAAAAATATGTAATATTATTATAATAATTTTCAAATATTTTTCGTCTTGCTGATCTTTAGTCTTTTTGCTACGCTTACCTTAACACTGAGGTCAGGGTAGGTAGGGCTTGTGACAGATAGATGTGCAATAACTAGTTTTGCAAAAGTACACATACAAATATATTAACATTTTTAAATACAATTAATTAAGTCAGATTGTCAATAAAGTCTGTGGGTTAAGGCGATAGAACTCAAGAGCACACGAAGGAAAAACAGCTGGACATGCCACCCAGTGACCTGCAGTGGAGGTGTAGAATATGGAGTAAATCAGCATGACTACGACCATCGAACTGTACCAGACGAAAGAATGAGCTAAGCTCCAACTTGAGTTCAAGAAGGTTTCCAACCGAAAATTGTTTGCCATTCGCTGGCAACTCGTCGGGGGCTTATTTAGTTTAAGACGCCCACACATAATGTGAAAGTTTGTTAAGCAAAAAGTTGATGCCAAAACTTCAACTTGGATTGGACTTTCGTTATACATATACGCTCAGTAAACGGAAAATATTTTCAGCCAGTCAGAAATGGCGACGTTTTAATTTAATTTCGCAGTAAAAAGAGATAAATAGAGAAATATAAATATGTATATTAAGGGGAACATCAATTAAAAAAAAAAAATGGTACCCCATATTCGTAATCTGCGGTCAACTCTCAGATGTTTTTACGAAAAAAACTATAGTTTTAAAATCAATTCCTAGTCCCCGCTTTTTGAGTTGAACATTTTTGAAATTTTAGTCCTTGCAAGGGCGAAAATTATGTTTTATGGGAAATGTGTAGCTGTATATGAAAGCCCTGGTCCTAACACGAGTTTTGATACCAATCTTGCCAGGATCGGACTAAAAATACTTAAGATATGGTAATAATTCATAATAAATATATTAAAAAAAAAACACGTTTTTCAACTCAAAAAGCGGGGGCTAGGAATTAATTTTAGAACTATAGTTTCTTGGTAAAAACATCTTAGAATTGACCGTAAATTACGAATATAGGGCACCATTTGTTAGTGGTGATGGTGAAAAATAGGCCGTTGGTGAAATTTTGTATTATTTTTAAATTAAAAATAAAAATAAGCGTCGATTGATACCTCGATCACCCAAATTCGACAACTAATTCAAAAGATAATTAAATATGAAATTTTTGGAGGACTTCTCAAAATTAGATAAAAAGTCATTTTGATTGTCTGTTTGTTTGCATTAATAGATTTGTCGAAAGTGAAAATCTTTAGCCTTTTCTTATAACAATCTGGAAATTGTTTACGTATTAAATTCACTTTGAGTTGGTAAATTTAAGTCCAATAAAGTTATAAAATATAATTTTAAAATGTTTAGCCCAAATGCAACGTGAAAAAAAACATTTTTAAAATCCGATAAATACGGAAGTGAAAATCGGAACAGGCCTGAAAAGTATGCTTTTATTTTATACTATGAGCCATTAAGTTAGTTACCAACTGAAAATGGCAAATCAACATTGCAAAATAGCGGTTTATTCATTGATTACTGACTGATACTGGTACAGCATGTCGCTGTCTTTATCGCTGTTCCTGTCACTACAAATTACAGCACTGCACTGTTTGTTTTCCAGTTTTGTAGAGCCATGTATCATAATTAAAAATTCAGCAAATTACAGCCACAAATGCTATAGCCTTGTTGTGGATTGTGCACATCCCCCTAGTCGCAATGGCAGCGTTATCCTTTAAATGTATCCAACATCCTCCTGTTGATGCGACGAGACTTTTGGCTTCGACTACTCATGACGATGACGATGGCGACGACCCCATTTTCGCACTTAACAGCACAGCAAACCGCATCAAGCTACTTGTGGTGAGCGCTACACTGTTGCAATGCCGATGTCGTAACAGACGATTCAACTATGGGAACGAACAAGCTTTTTCTATTTTAAATTCAGTTAATTATTTATTACCATTTGATTGAATCTTGTGAAACATCTTGAATTCAATTTATTTATTTAAAGTCTAAAAAGATATTCTAATTAATCTAAGTAAAAGGTCTGAATCCACAAAAAAATATTAATTATTTAAAGTTTACAAGTGTGTTTTATTTAATGCTCAATTTTATTTTTGAAGTTGTTGTAGTTATTTTTGACAAGCATTAAATACGGTGCAAAGTTTGAAGAGTCCTCAAATCTACTTCTACTAATCCAATTCAAACTGAAATATAAGAATAAAAAGCCTTTTTGTGAAATTATCGTAGGTTCCAAAATAGAAAATTGTTTAGACTTTAAGCTTTGTCGGACTAAGGTGAAGACATCGCTTCCAAAGTTAAACTATACATATAGCTTTATTACACTTCTTTAATTGTTAAAATAAAAATAAAAAATTTAACTAGTGCTGATCATTTATTTTATGCTTAAAATTAACAAAATGAAACATTTATTTCAAGTAGTTGATTTAAGTAAATTTTTTTAACTTCAAGATTTAACCGAATTCAAATATCATCGACCCTTTCGGCCAAGTGTTCTGTGATCCCACAAAAAAACCTCTACACGTGGTAAAATTCTAGTGACGAAAGCAATTTCTAGCCCCATTATTTCTCATATCCCATTTTGTGACGAACAAAATTAAGTTTAATATAAAAATGTTAAATAAAAATATATAAAAAACACGATAATTTGCATTCTGCACTGTGTGCAAAAAGGGTGAGTTTCTTTGTATTTAAAAACTACTTTTTGCACAGTGCCGAATGCCAATTCGCTTCGCGAAACGTGAAAAAGAGGAGCAATTCTTATATTTTTCTTGAATAAACTTCTTTTACGTTATTTAGGACAACCTGATATTTCGGACACTTAATTTGTATCTATAAAATATTCTGTAACCCGGTTTTTTAATCAGTAATCCTTTCTTTAATTCTAATGGATCCAGTAATACGAACCTGCAAAATTACATGGTACCTTTTTATACAAATCAGACTACTACGTTTTTTCACCGTTCGTACGAAGTAATTATTACTACAACTAGCAAACATTACTATTTGAAAAAAATTTGAAATTTTTTGTCGTTGGAAGTTTCCTTCTGAATGGAAGTTGGAAGTTTCCTTCTTAATGCAATAAGTAGCAACAAATTTATAAAATAAAACATTTTTTGTAGAAGAAACGAAAAGTTCGATATTTGGTGTTCAAAAGGGAATCTGTGAGCTTGGTTAAGAAATTGCCAAAATTAATAAAGTTTTTCGTATGAAAGGTTAATTTGAAACCGACATTCATATGGCAGCTATTTTATATAGTCATCCGATTTAGACTAAATTTGAACGGGGTGTAACATTAAGTAAAAAATACATATTCTGTGAGTTTGGTTGAGATAGCTCAAAAAACAAAAAAGTTTTTTATACTAAAGTTTATTTTACATCCGATTGTTCCTATGGCAGCTTTATGATATAGTAGACCGGTTTTGATCAATTTGTTAAATATTGTAAAATTTTTCGGGGATTAAGCCCAGGGCCTCTTGCGAATGAGTCGAACACACTATGCGGTCGAACAGTTTTATATATACATATAGATTACAAATAAAATTTTTGTAAGACAATTTTTGTTTGGACAAAAAAGTAGCGCGCTCAATACGGATGTTAATTAGATTTCATTAAAAAGTTCAACTTTTGTTTCGCATCAAATAAAAATAAAAAAAATGCATAGAACACATTAATTAAATTCATCTGCAATGACGTCGTTTTGTTTTACTTTTAGCTAGACCCTTTTATGTTTGAGACTGCACTTGGCCAATTGGCAACTTGGAGAGCTGCAAATGCTAATTGCCCTAAAAAGCCAGCATGCGACGGCCAATTTAGTTATAGAATTACGAAAACAAAGATCCACTGATGACTACTTACCAAAGCTTTGTGCTCCTTGACGGGCGTGGCATTTATCACAGTTTGTTTGAGATTGTTCATGATATTGTTGGTGGTGCTGTTAACGCTGCTGATACTGCAATGGCGCCGACGTCCATAATCCGTTTGCTGCTCTTCGTGTGAGATGCCAAAGATGAACGGTCCGGTCGATGCAATAGTAGGAACAATCCCTGCTTGACTGCCTACAAAATTGACATTGCGACGCGTGCAGAAGTCATCCTCAAAACGTGACGACGAGTGTGGCAGGCAATGTGTGGGACTTTGCGGTTGTGTGAGTGATTGTTCCAGGTTATAATCAGCATCCTGATAGCTAACACTGCCATAACGCGGAGGCGGTGAACCATTTGATGCAGAGTTGGAGCTACAATTCGATTTCGTAGTAGCCGTCGAGCTGGTGCAGGAGGAGATGGCCTTAAAGGATTGCTTCCGTTCTCGCTGTCGACTGTCAAAACAAAAGTCACTGGACTGCACGTGGACTGTTGGCGATGGCGGACTACCATACGGATATCCAATGTGGGGACTCTGCAAATGTTTGTTGTATTGTTGAGAGAGTGCATCGAAGTCGTTGAAGCCGTGTAATCCCTTAACGCTGTCGCGCTTCTGTTGCTGCACATAGGGCGATACGTAAGCACTGCCGGTGGCATCGGTGACGTTACGCTGCGGTGGCAAAGGTGGTGCTGGCAGTGGTATACCTGCCATTGGTGTGGCTGATGTTGTTGTTGTTGCCGACTGTTTTTTCTTTCCACCAGCCATTACCAGCATGAGCTGAGGACGACAATCGCCAAGAAGTGGACGCTGTGAGTTGTTGTACGGATGATTACGTTGCATGCAAGTTGAATTTAACGACATGTTGTCATCATAATCGTTAACCATCTCATCGTTGCTGCATCCGTAGGTATGTCCATAGATGGTCATCGTCGTTGTTGGCTGATCAAGATGATGATCGTAGTACTTGATAAGCTTCACATTTGCGTTAGGTGGCGGCGGCTGCTGTAGTAAATTGTGTCCATTCTGACCATGATGATTAAAGCTATTACCAGCGACACTGCCAGTTGCATTTCCAGCGTTATTGCTGTTGGATTTGCTGCTGCTGCTGCCAAAGAGTTTGGCCAATTTGACAGTCATATTTGTTAGACGTTTGTTTTAGCACGAAAACTTTTTCAATTAAAATGATGCCCAAACACCAAAGATAATGACAGTTGCCAAGTTCTGCAGTTTCTGTTGTAGTTACCGATCTAATATCTCTTCAGTTGGAGTTATTCTATTGAAAAATCAGAAGAAGAAAAAATTAATTATGAAGTTTTAATATCTTTTCAAAAATCGATATGCGATGGTTAAATATGTCATTTATTTTCTTATCCTTTCAGTTTTAATTTACAATTTATATAACATTTATATTAAATCAATACCTCATATTTCAATGAATTTTAAAATTCGAATTAATTTTAGTCAACTGCACTTAGTGCACTTATTTCTAGATTTCTGTAAGTTTCATAGCGATAGCACATCTAGAAGTATTTATGGCCGCGACTTTACTGGTTTAGCAACACATTTACAGTAAACTATCAGAGAAATACAAAATAATAAAGTTACAGCCAGCTGTCGTTGTAAGCAGTTTCCTCTTTATTGTGCCAGCAAATTGATTAGATACAAAGACTACAAACGAAGATTTTTTGAACAACAGCCAGCTGTTGCCGAAAACCAAGCCAAACAATAGAAAAGAAACGAAACGATGCTACTTCAACAAAAACTATACATATTTCGAGCGTGTGAAACTTCGGCACAGTCTGTCAGTGCAGGTGGATAAACACACTACCACATTGGGTTTTAACCCGGCTCACAGTAGGTAAAATCCCTAGAAAAATTTTGTGATGTTACAATCACAATTAACCGAGCTACGAACAGAAAACAGAATGAAACCATCGTGAGCCACAATTTCAACGCGTTGAACTTCTACAGATATTCTCAGATATTCAAACACCTCCAGGTGAAAGATACACGTACTACACTTATGATAACTTTACTATGAGAACTTTGTTACCTTGCAGAGCTTGAAAGCCAAAAATCCACATTGGTCGATATTAATCGATGTTTACTTAGTTTGTCTATTATCTATTTCGGTAGAGAATGCGAAGATGCCCCTTGAAATCAAAAAATCATAACCTCTTGCCGAAATATGGGAAGAATTCGCGATGGTCTTATGCGACAATTATTTACTAAGTTGCATTTTTTTTTGGTACGCCGATTTCTCGATAATTTTCAGTTATAAACGAAATACCCAGATTCAAGTTGTCTGGTGAATAATGTTCAAAATTATATTTTCTTAAGCCAATCACAAAAAAAAGAACCAAATTTATAAAAATGTACCATTGCACCATCGGGAAAAAAAAGTGTATTTATGAAATGATTACAGCTAGAAAAGGTCTAAATGATCTATTTCTGTACTGAAAAATTGAGTCACTGGAGTATGTCCGTCGTGTCAAAAGCAGCGCCTCAAAGACGCACAACAGGGAACCAGAAAGTCAATCCAGCGTCACTTTACCGTATGTCAGGATTAAACGTCAACCACCTGAAAAAAGTCAATTTTCTGTCAGTTTTATAGGTCAATGCAAATTATGAAAAATTGAGAAGCCACAAAAATTGTCGCACAGTTACCCCATTGAGGTAAACTGTCGACGACAAAGTCAGAGAGAAACAACATTAATTGAATAGAAAATGTCAATCTGATTAAAAGCAACGCAGCAATTTGGAATCGTTATTATGGTCACTTTAAAGCATTTTGTTTTTAACGTGTATCTCAATTTATTTCTGATGTTGCTGCCAGCAACAAAAACACAATACATACACACGTTGACATTGTAAATATGTGTGTATTAGTACACAACAGAAACATATCTCACATTCCTAGTGCTTTTGTCGTACTCCATCCCCCACTTCAACTTGTTCCTTTCTCCACTTTCTCTGTTCCGCTGCCCCTTTTAGTTGCTCACCTTGTTTGCATATTTTTGGGGGAATTTAAAGCTCAACTTCCCATGGCACTATGGGTCAAATGCGCAGGTTTGTTGGCTTTAATTAATAACTCTACTACGCAAAATATTTTGAAGCAGTATTTTCTATAAGTGTCCGAGGTTGGGCTGATGAATAGTCGGCCAATGATAGTCGACCAAGGAAAACAATTTTTTTTTCTAATTTTCACTTCATATTTGTCAACTTTATCTTTTATTTGTTTGATTTTTATTTAAAAGTTATTGAATAACTCTTATATGTGACATTTAAAATAAAAATCAAAAATAAAACTTATTTTAAATTTTTATGGAAAAATATCAAGAATAAGTGTTTTTTTTTTGAACTTTTGAATAAAAATTGTTATTTAAATTTTATAGCTTACTTTTTTAATAAAATTAAAAAATTAGAATTAAAAGTGATTTTTATTATTTTTTATCGGAAATAAAAGTGTTTAGCTTAGATCGCTAATTACGACAAACATAAGAAATTTTGGTGTATTGCATGTTATCCTAACATAATTCTATCCTATTGATTTATTTAGTTAAAATATGCTAACATAACACTTATTTACGGTCCCTGCATTTTTTATATCTTCTTTGGATTTTTTTTTAAACAAAAATCTAATAGCATCTTGATATTAGATTCTGCAAATTGTGACGTTTTTCTGATATGGGGCCCCAATCGACAAAAAACATTTTTTGTATGGCAGGTTTTTTTTTTAGTTTTTAAAATTTGTCTTTTTTTTGCTGTTTTTTAGAGGTGCGTCCACTTTAGTCATTACTACTTATTCAAAAGCTTTACTTTTCCTAAAAGTCAATTAATATGTCTTTAATTCATCCATTAGATGCTACATGATATATAACTTCATTTTCTACATGCATATTCTACCAGCTTAGTTAAAATATGTCAAAAAAACAAACAAGTTTTTTATACTAAAGCTTGATTTTACACCGATCGATTCTATGACAGCTATATGATATAATGGACAGATTTGAACCAATTTTGGTGAAGATGTATAAGACAACAAAGAATACACATTTTGTGAGTTTGGTTGAAATATTTTATGAAAATAGGAAAGTTCATATTAGGTAGGGATATAAAGGCTACTATAAGATACACAACCTGTAAGATTGGGTGATATATCTCAAGAAACAACAGAACTTTTCATACTAGAGGCTAATTCTCATCCGATCCCTTCTGTGGCAGCTATGAGATATAGTTATCCGATTTAAACCAAATGTGGTCAAAATGCGTACACTGATAAAAAAAAAATGTTCTAAAATCAAGATTTTGGTCTCAGAACTAAGATTTTTGGCCTAAAAAATGCGTCGAGAACATGAAATTCTTAAATTAAGAGAACACATCTTGGTTATAAGAACATTAAAAACAAGAACATGTTCTTATTTTAAGAATAAATGTTCTTAAAATTAAAATAAAAAAAAAAAAAAAAAAAAAAAATTATGTTATATTTTTTATTATATTTTTTTATTTTACTTTTATTTTTAATTTTTTTATATTTTTTATATTTTTTTTATTTGTACTTATTTTATTTTGTCTTGATCCTGATAATTTAATAAATGTAATTTTTATTCGTTATTACCGGGGTTCGAACCGCCGCCTACTGCTTCACAACTAAAGCAGTGTCTCTAACCAGAGCGCCACGGAGCCAACATTGATTTCATATGCAATTGTACATATTTATACCTTCCTAACAATTTAAGATTTTTATTCTTATATTATGATTTTTATTCTTATAATAAGATTTTATGATTCTTTAGATTAAAAATCTTAGTTTTAGTAATTTGGTCTTAAAATAATCTTATTTTAAGAACAAAATATTTAAGATGTATGTTCTTGATTTTAGAATCTGGTCTTTTTTTTCAGTGTAAGCAAATTGATTTCATGTCAGCTTGCACAGTGGTTCGGCTTGTATGGAGTCGAAGCCATAAATAATTCTATATGTGCTATCGCTATGAAGCTTTCAAAAATCTTGAAAAATATTACAAATAAATAATAAAAAAAAAATTGGGCATATCGGACCACTAAATCCAATCGTTCGAGAATTAACTTTCAGTACGGCGTACCTGTTTCTAACTTGTTTATAAGTGCAAAACGAACTATAATACAATATCATATAATTTTTAAATTGTTCCATTAGGTAAAGAAATAGTTGACTCTAGTAGAGTAGTTGACTCTGCTCATAAGTAGTTTTTCTTTTGGTTTTATAATTAATTTAATTTTTTTTAAATTCAGTGTGTTGCACTGCACTGTGGACAAATTGCAAATACATAAACACATGCTCGTTCTTTGCATTCTATTTTTGGAAAGTCCCGTTAGAAATAAAAAACAAACTGTATTGTGTCGTAAAATGTGGAACAAATTCCTGATCGTAAAACCAGTTTTCGCTAGAATAGCTCAAAATCAATTTTTTTATTTTTGGCCTTAGCAGGGACCACTGTGAGCTTTGTTAGGATATCTCAAAAAACATCCAATTTGCATACTAAAGATCCACAAGGAAGTCATCAAAGTCGACAAAAACATCCCGTGATATAAAAAATAAAATTTTAGCGACACTATAGATTTTATTGAATCGTATTTTACACGACGCTCAATTAATGCAGCTTTGCAAAAAAATATTAATACCGGAGTTCAGATTTTTTTCCGTGTTTTTCTCGGAATTCTAAAAAAAAAACTCTGCCATAGAAAATACAATTTTTTGCCTTGTTTGGGGCCCTATATCTATCCAAAACAGTCGGATTGGTTCAATTCAGATTTGGGCTATTGCCAAGTGTAATGAACAATTTTACATAACGCCGATTACCACAAAAACGTATTATCTTAAAAACTGTGGGTGTAGTGCTTATTCGCGATTTGCGGAGGCCAAAATTTAAAACAAACTTTAAAACAATCCAACGCAACTTAAGACTGTGTACCAAAATTTGGTTACCGTCACACGGACGGACGGACGGAAAGACACACATGACTATATCAACTCGGCTGTTGATGGTGATCAAGAATATATATATATAGTGTCGGAATTGCCTCCCTCTCCCTGTTACATACATTTCAACGAACACAATGTAGCCTTTTTCTTATTTTTTTAGTAACAGGTATAAAAAGTCTTAGTTTTTTCTTAATTTATGCTCATAGACATGTAAGAGAAAAGGGGTGAGTGTATCGATTAACAAAAATTGTAACCCAATTTTAAGATGTTTTTACCCAGAAAGCATAGTTCTAAAATCAATTTCTAGTCCCCGATGTTTGAGTTGAAAAAAGTGTTTTCTTAATATTTTTAGCATATCTTTAGTGATTTTACTCCGATTCTGACCAGCTGCTGAAAACTCGGCTGGAATGCCCAGCTCTTCCTCCATGTCACTGATCATTTTTGGAGAGCATCCTCGATTTTCCCAAATTTTTCAGACAATGTAGCGCCTATTGACGAATAAAAAATGTTTTTTCCCAATTCTAACTGTAAAGTAGTTAGTGGAAATAAGCTGTGACATTATTTTCGACTGATTTCAATAAAAAACTAACGGGGCTCGCTTCGCTCGCTGTGCTACAGTCGGGTTTTTAAGCAACCGGATCACGAACCGATCTGGCGAACTTTAACCTGAGTCAAACCACTATTAGGTTTAAAGGTTCGAAGCGAAACGAAAATATTTACATACATTTTATGATTTTCTAATATTACTCTTCTATTTGAGACTTTGGAGAGAAATGAGTCATATTTTAATCTCCAAGTAAATTAAGTTTATTATCGAAATTCGATTTTTTTAAAATAAAAAATTTCAATTGGTTAAAAGTTAAAGGAAAAATTAAGACAATAAAACCATTTTTTGTATGATATTGATCCAAGGTTCGAACCCAAACCTTAAATTCAGGGGGTATATAAACCGGTTTCCGAATTGAACCTTAGTCTTCCTCTATGGCTCAAACCACCGAACCGAACCTTTACCAAAATTTTGGTGGCTTGCATCTTGGATTTTACCTCGTTTTTAAAAATTTCAGGTATGGAACTACAATGTTATGTATTTATGTCTTTGAATTAAATATTCATATTTTAATAAGTGTGAAAAATTAATTAAAGCCGAAAAAACAAAAACAAAAAAAACGGTCAATTGACCCATAGTGTACGGGAGGAACAAAATGTGCGGAAAGCATCGTCCAATTTGCCGACTAGCATAAAAAGTGCATACGCATCCAGGCTACCAGACTGCCTCCCCAGCCGTTTAGCCCCCCTCATCACAATCGCTTGTCCGGCAAAGGACTCTAGTTGTACTTCCATATGGACACAGGCATAAAATTGTATACACCATTTGCCGAGTCTCTCCGGATCCCACAACCAGAAAAAAGCAAACTTGCAATTGCTGAAATGCTCAGAAAGAGAGACAGAAAGTTTTCCCATCCTAACGAGACCATTTGTATGTGTCCATATCACAGTGAACGGCAGTCCATACTAGTGACGAAAGCAAAACGAAGGGTGCAATATATACAAAAAGAAAATGTTATACAAGTGTCCGATCAGATCAGGGTATATAGTGACCGAAGAGTATGGTAAAAACCAATAAAATTTCAAATTTTGACTTTTGGTAACTCAAAGGTTCATAAGATAAGATAAAACTTAAGTGACTGCAGTGAATGGGGCCGTTCATTTTATTTTTTATTTTTAATTATTCTAATGCAGAATACGATGCGAATAATATTTAGATCATCTCAGTCCAAAAACTTTTCGCTGCATTCAAGGGCGTAGGCAGGGCGGTGCAGGGGGGCCGTTGCCCCTGATTTAAATATGTGTCATTTAGCAAGTACTGATTACTGACCCATTAGAAGTAAAGAAGAGATTACTGATTTAAAAACCTGCCGAATAAACCCAATGTTCAAAAACGGCCCTTTGCTCTTAGATGACAGAAACTGCAGTTAAAATGCCTTCGCTTGCAATTTTTTTACTATTCTACTTTTATTCTATTCTTACATACAAACACGTTAATATGATCGGATTTCAGAATCATTAAATTTGTGTTGTGCCAGGATTACAGAATATTTTATAGATAAAAGTTAAGTGTCCATAATATCAGGTTGTTCTAATTAACAAGAGTGCAGGAGATAGGGCTGATGGGAGAGCTTTAGGCTCAGAAGGGGGTACAATAGATCTTTTAGGTCGCAGGTACAAATTTCCCCATCACATAATAATAATTAACAAGTGTCCGAATTATTGAAATAGAACAGTAATTTATATTTGCGTAATAGAACTTTATTTAAGAAAAATATAAGAAGTGCTCCTCTTTTTCACGTTTCAATTTCGCGATCAAAGCGAGCAGGGGGTGAATGCTATTTTAAGATTATGTATAGTGACTGCGCACATAAAACTACTCTCCAAAAAAAATCGTAACTTATATAGTTTTACGACAACTAATATTATCACGAGGTTGTATTGCTAGTACGAATATTCACGTGCTTCATACAAATCGCCCAAAGCTAAAGTCTTTATACTGCTAAAACCAAGCAACCAATTCAGAGAAATTTCATAACAAAAATTGTGGAGAGATTTGGTAAAAATTTATATTTTTTACATTTAATTAAATTATTTTATTTTATTTGGTTGAAATAATTTTATAAACTCTGAAATTTTTAAAGGGCTATTTCTCAATTCATTTCCTTAAAAAATCTCTAGACATTCTTGGTTTGTGATATACAATGAAAACAATTTTTTTGCCCGTGTATGTAAACAATAATTCCCTCTGAAGGCATTGCCTTTATATAGTGTTATTATATTCACCAGAACTGTATATGTGCAAGTTTCCATGTATGTATGTAAATGCAAGTCACAGTTATCCTGGCATTTCTGTCGGCATCTTGCATCTTGGGAATTACCTTGGTTATTGTTTCAACTTTTTTATCAGCCCCGAAAAACGAAACAGCCCCGAGAATAACAAAAGTGAGAACCTAGCAGAGTAGGTGACGGAGTATGCCAAAAGCTATAAAGCGAGCATTGTATATATATACATGTACATGTACTTGTACGTATTTCACATGTGCATTTGTTCATAAATCCCAATTTAATCCATCCGGCTTTTAGTTTGTACATTTTTTGACTCGACTTGTATGCATATTCCTTCCTTTTTTTTGCTTTTCTCATAAAACGCTCGCATAGGGAATTCCCCGGCATAGCGATATATAGCATCTCCGTCGACATATCTCTGCCTACATATCTCCGATCAGTACATCGATTCCCCGATGGTGTGAGAAACATTTCTTAAGTTATGTAAATTTGTAATCTTAAGCTACTCGATGAAAATTACCTATATATACAAAAATGATTGAATAAATATAATATAATAATTTTTTAACTTATCATAAAGACCTATTAATTTAAATCCACTTAATGCAAAATTGTACACGTCTGTAAATAATTAATAGACCTTAAGTCGGCAAATTCTTTTTATTTACAAAATGAAAAGGTAAATAAGTTAAACGAAAGTTTACCATTTTTTAAATGGCGATTAAGATTTATTTTGAATATATTTAACTGGGAGACACATCCGTACTGCATAGTAAGTGTAAAAGGTATACACTCGTTATGTAAAAACAATTACACAAAGAGTGAGCTCAGCTTTCAGCTATTTTATCGAATTCGTGAAAAGTAATTCTAAAAAAAAATGTTGGGACCAAAAATCGATATAGGTCTTCGATCAGTGGCTAAACCCTTTTTTATGTCGATAATCGATTCGCTATGAGATATTTTAAAAATTGTGGAGGTGCTGTAGTTGTACGGTTGCGGGGTCGGAATGTGGCATGGCAAAAATTTTAAACAAATTTTATCCCTTTTTATGTATTTTTACACAAGGTTACCAAAATATTAATTACAATCCAAAACTTAAAGTTAAGCGCTCTAACGATTATTGCTATTAAGACTTCTGCTTTTCGCGCGACGGTCTGTTTAAATTCATTTATATAATAATTGTTATGAGAAATTATTGTAGTTAAATAATTGTACATAGCAATATCAGTCCTACAAGTTTTGTGACTAAATTTATGCATTTTTTATGGTGTTGCAGCATTCTGATGATAAACCGAGCTCTGTGTCACTCTTAAAGTCTTTTTTTTTTCAAAGGAAAATAACTCGAGTCTGAGCCTAGACATCGTATTTGGACGACTTACAGACAGCTGTCTCTTTACTGGAAACCATTCAGCAGTCAAGAATTTGTGATTATCGCTTACTATCAATTGTCAACTCTCAAGTATTTCTACTGTAATTTTATGCCAGGGGGAAATATGAAGTATGTCGCATTATATGCCGCAAGTGAGGAATAATTTCAACAATGGTAATGAAAATAACTGAAACTAAATGCCATGAAAATTAAATGCATTTAATTTACACAAAGTTGAAAGACGCCCTGCATGATAGCTCGCACACTAGGAAAAACCGCTACAATAGCTACTTTTAATTTTAAATCTATTACATCTTATCTTGTGTGGTGTTTCCACAGAAAACGACCTCTTACAACTCAAAAAATAAAACTTAATGTTCGATTTGCATTGTACTGAAAAGAAGAAAACTCTTCAAATTTGTCATGCCGACAGAGAAAAGGAAGAACTTTTTATTTGAATGATGACATAAGCTACCAAATGCCTGGAAGGAAAGATACAAAGAGCGTAAAATCGTTACATTTTTGATAATGTAACGACCGTGACCTTTTTAAAACTTTTTTTTTTGTGGTTACTAATTTTCTTTAGTTTGAAAATAAACTCAATTCTTAAACAAAGCATTTCAAAAAATTTAATCAGATTTTTTTACCTGTGCAAAGTTTTACAAAAAATTATGTTTGTTCACGAAAATCAAAAAGAGTTCGTAAAGTAACGACCCTGACTTTTTTAATGGTCAAAAAAAGTATTGAAATTAGACTTTTTATGAATACTTTCGGTTGCTACTGATGCTTGAACTTTCGTAGGTGTAAAATTAGGCAATCCTCGTGGCCTATTTGCTTAGGTTGGGATTTTATTTAAAAAATCTCCGAAAATATGTAACGACCGTTACTTTGGAAACACCCAGCTACAAATTTTGGTAACATACCATGTACCAAAAATGGCTATATCGACTCGGCTGTTGATGCTGATTAAGAATATATATGCTTTATGGGTCGGAGTTGCGTCCTTCTCCCTCTTACATACATTTGAACTAACACAATATACCCATTAGAGTGGGTCAATTTGTATGGCGTAAAATAAAAAAACCAAGCGGTTATGAAATTCGTAATCTGAGATGAATTCTAAAAAGGATTGCCCAAGAAACCATGGATCAAAAATCAATATCGAGCTCCCACTTTTTAAAGCCCAACACGTTAAGAACCAAAGAAAAGGGAATCGTACAGAATTCAATTTGTTTTAAACTAATGATGTAAATCCAAATTTTAGATCGAGTTTTATATTGAAATAGAAAATCGCAAAAAAAAAGTATCGAGTTGTCGATATATCGGGAAATAGTAGATCGAGTTGCAAATATTGAGTTTATTAAAAAAAAAAATTTTTTTGTTTGAAAACGCAATTGAAATCACAAAATTCACTCGTACTTTTATTAGAAATCTTATTCCTAATTCAAACTTTGACAATTTTGTAGCTTTTATAGTACGGATTCTTATCAAAATTGAACGACAAAACTTAATTTACAAAATTAACTACTATGAAAAAGCCCCAGTCAGTTGTCGATTTTTCATAAAGAAATTAAATAAAAAAAGAAATGATGCAGTTTGACTCATAGGGCTCTAAATCGAATTCTGGGCTACCCAAACTGGATCTTGATCCGTAGTTTTGAAATTCTTACTTTACGAACCCAAACCGAACCACCGATTCAAATTATAAGTTCGGTTAAAAAACAAAAGAAATATATAAGGTTTTTACCTTTTTATTGTATCTACTATTTCAGACTTTGCATAAAAATCATAAAAATAAAAATCACAATAAGTATTCAAATTATAAAACTTAGTTTACAAATATGCGCTTATTCAAATAAACTTGTTGTTTTAATGTTGAAGGTACGTATTTTAGAATAAGAATAATTTCTGTGTTGTTCTTTTACAGAAATGAAGTGGCGTAACTTAAATTTAGTATGACGCATGTTCACAATTTAGGCCGCTCTTTCGTGTTGTCCAAAACTTTCCAGTCTTTAACCGCTTTCCGTACGTAATTTGGTTTATTGTACAAAAATTAAAAAAGAATCGAAATGTGTGTAACAGGAAGAAGGCATATTCGCCCTATAAAGTTAATATATTCTTAATCGGTATCAACAGCCGAGTCGATATAGCCATGTCCGTCTGTTCGTATGAGTGAGCGCCTAGATCTGAAAGACAACTTAATCGCAACAAGAGCGGTTAAACAGAAAGGCAGTAATGGCTGTATTAATTTTTAAAGCTCCTAAAAGTATGTATTTATATTTTCAGGGTCCCGACTATAACCTTCCCGACTAGTTTATATTATTATACATATATACATATGTATTTTTAAAGAAACAAATTTTTTTTACATATAATACATAGGAAACAAAAATTTGATTCTACCGCATCTATTCTATCGGGTTTTCCACTGTGGCTCGGTCTACATTAGCGAAAACAATAAAAAAAAAAAAAATGGGAGGGCATAAAAACGGAAGAGATTAATGTAAGAGAAGGTGCAGCCCAAAACAACTTCAGCAAAAACAATCACAGCCAGGTTGGTATTCATAGGGCAGGCAGGCACAGACTCCGGAAAATTCCTAGTTTATACAAAGCAGCCGCAACAACAGCTGCTGCGCTTTCAGTTCTTGGACTGGTGTCGTGACCCGCTGGGTTCATCTCTTAACTGACTGCTGCTGCTGTTGTTGTTTTTTTTTTTTTTTACCTACCTGTTTACTGCCTTTAAACTCTTAATTAGATTTTTAACGAAGAGAAATGCATAGAGGAAACCTGATATAATTATGAAATTTGCATACACTAAACAGCAGTGGAAGTCGGATAAATATAAAATGCGATAGAAGGAGAACGAAGAGGAAGGACCACTTTAGCATGTACGATCAAAAGAAACGTGGGATGTTTGGAAACATCGAAATTAAATTTTAGTACCATATAATGTTGTTCTTTAACAGTACAACAGTTCTATTAAGTTAATCTAAAACCAAATGTGCATAACAGAATATTAATATAGGCCATATTTTGTATTTACTTTCCTGTAACATATTTCTTAAACAGAGCGAGTATATATTGCTAGTCGCCTTTTCACCCTTCGTGCTGCTTTCGTCACTAGCGCGGACTGCCGTCAGCAGTGATATTTAGCGACAGCCAAATACGGTGATCCAAAACAAACATCTAACTCCAACAGTAAAACATGGCGGTGGCAATATTATGGTTTGGCCTGTATGGTTTATTGATGGCATTGTGGACAAAATTTTTAAAGGACAATTTGCTAAAGGCGCCAAAAAAAAAAATAAAGTAGGCATACGGAGAACTTTTGAGACCTACCAGGACAATGACCCAAAACATAAGGCGGGCAGTCCTGGTTAATCTGGAACTACCGCCACGTAAAGAATCAACCACCTCAGTCACCTGACCACAATGTTATTAACAATTTGTGGGCAATTTTGGATTTGGCCATTCGAAAAAAGTCTGTTTTCAATAAAAATTACATAAAAACAGCCTTCTTAGAGGAATGGCAAAAAAAAATCTCCAGCACAACTGGAAATTTGGTTTCATCAATGAAAACGCGTCTTAACCCTTTGTATGGCATGCTCTCTAATTATGAAACGGTTATTTTTTCAAATAGAAAATTTAAATTAAAAAATACAATTATTTTTATTTTTTTTTTAATTTTTGAATAATTTTTTTTTTAAGAAAAAAAAGTTTTGGCATTTTAAATCCAATACACTTCTCGAGTTAATATTATAAAAAATGTATCATATTGGCTAAATATCAAAAATTAAAAATACAAGGTTTTGAAAATAATTAATGAAGTAATTATTTTTTCTTGCAACATAAAAATAGAAGGGTTGCTCAATTTAAAAAAATCACAAAATTTGTGGGAAAAGAAAGGAAGATATATGGTGTGAAAAAACATATCAATATAATACCAAGAGACATGAAAACCAAACCAAAAAAATTATTGAAATCGGGTAAGAATTGTGGGCGTGCTAGCCTCTCAAAGTTGGCCCATTTTTCAGTGCGCGCTCAAATGTGCAAATTTTACTAAAAATGCAAACTTTAAAGCTGATTTGTTGACCAGTTATACGACCGATCCATATGTTTTTTGATTCATATGAAAAGTAGGTTAATTTTTAATGAAACGCCGTAGAAATTTGTTTCTTCACTTGTTGACTTTTATACCAGAGAGTACTATAATTAGGCCATTTTTTGCCTTTGATGGAATAGAACTTCTAATGAACTTCTTTGGACTCCATCCCACTACTACAGGAGTTTTCGGTAATCAATTCTCTAACTAAATAACCCCGATCTTTCTTGCGTCCAGCTGCGTCTAAGGAAGTTATAAAGCAAAAACTGAAGCAACCTCGCAATAAATTGATGATGGAAGAGGAAGAGCGCAGTGCAATTTCACACGTTTTCGCAAAGCCGGGCATCAAACGAAAATTAAAAAAAAAAATTTTGTTTTTTTTTTTTGTATTTAGCGTAAAAAAACTTTATTAAATATTTAACAATGTTGTTTAAAGGACGAAAAAGATTCAAATGTGAACTTTGGACAGAAACGAACTGATTTTTTTAATTTTACATGTAAAATATGCACTGTAAATATTTTTTAACTTTGACCAAAAACTATGAATCAACCAGTAGGCCTATCTCGCAGTGCAAACTCTTATTTTAACGCTTAAAAAGCTTTGTTATCAAATGCCTTTTAAATTTTTGAAATATCTTTTTTGGTTCAAAAGATATGATTTTTGCAAAAAAAAAAAAAAAAAATTAGCGATTGGCCCACTGTACGGCGTCGCAGCCGAGACAAGTATAGAGAGAGAGAATATGTGTATTCTATAAATAGCACGCTCGGCAGCTATTTCTCTTACGATGCGAGTGCTCGGCTGATTTTGCTCTCACGACGCGTCGTGACGCTCGTGTTTGGCTGAACCTCGTGCCTTCGTGTTTCTCTGCTTCGCATACAAGCGCAATGTTTGAATGTATGAGTTTGGACACCACTGTTTTAGATACACACACGGTGGCTACAATTGGTGTTTTTGCACCAAAACTGGCTCTTTTTTTTTCCTGATGGTGCAACTATTAAGAAGATGGTTGAGAACTATTAAGTATGTAATTTAGATCTAAATACATTATAACAAAATATTGTAAATTTTTTATTCCAAGTTCCAAGATATATGTATAAGTATAATCGGTATGTTGCAGATATGCCATATAGAGCGTTAAAGAGAGAAAAAAAAGGCTGTGACATTAATTAAGTCAATAGTTTTTAGTCCTCCTCTGTTTTTTTATTATTATTTTTAAAGACAGATATGCAATGAAGTGTCTTAAAAAATAAAGTAAGAATGTTGAAGAGAGTTTAGCGGCTACCCAAATCTACAGTTATACTGTACCCTTGAACAAAATAAGCTGTGAGCCACTGTACAGTGAACATATCGCTCATTTACTCCAAGAGAGACATATCTCAAAAAATTACATTTCGAGATAAACGCATTTAAAGTTTTCATTTGCCGTATCTCTGCATGCAAGGTATTCTCTTCTCCTCTTCTAACGCCGTGTGTATTAAAGCTACGATAATGAAATTTTGACACAACATAGATTATTACATAACAAACATTTCTGCAATATTTTTTGACTTGTGTCACTCTTCAAGTAAATGAGCGATATGTACGTACATATGTACATGTATTATATATGTATGTACATATGTACGGGTTTTCATAGTGAAAGTTCTCATTGCGAGTTGCGTTTGGTTTTTTTTTTACTTGTATGTTGTTGTATTTTTTATATTATTTTAATATGCACTGGCGTGTGACGACGAGACGCAACAAACAAACGTGTTCATGCATGTTCATGCATGCACGCTCCCTCCCACCCCCTTATTACAGAGTTCAACTTACCGAGCAGCCATTTCTAGTTAATTTGTTAATCCAGGTTTCGTTGTTGTTGTTGTTGTTGTTATTGTTATTGATCAACTTTCAACCAAAAAAAAAAGTCCACTCAACAAAATATACGTATGTATGTATGTATTTATGTATGTATGTATGTATGCTTGCAATGCTTTTTCACGGTCACAAACTTTTAGGTTTCCAACATCGATGATGAAAGCGACACCGGTTTCAGTTTAAATGTATATGTACATACATACATATGTGTGTATGTATGTATGTAATTATTAATATCAACTCACGAAAGACGCGCACTTGCCAAGAGATCGCAACCAACTGGCTGCAAAGTAACTAAGCGACAAGAAGAAACAGAAGAAACAGAGTAAACACACCTGCACTCAGGTATAAACATGAAAATGCCTCTGCTGCGGTTGCTGCTCTGACTGCGACTGCGACTGCGCATGCGCCGCTGTATGTGTACGTGTCGTTTTGCGGGTATGTGTGCGTGTGCGTGTATGAGTTTCTTGTAGCTTCGATTGTGACGGCACGCAAGTGCTTGCAACAGCAGCAAAAACAACAGCAAAAAAAACAGCTCAGCAACTTGTAATATCGTTGAACCGAGAAACATAAGGCATGTATAGGTATGTATGTATGTACATATGTATGTAGAGCACTTCAACAAAAGTAGCAACAAAACTCAGCAATAAAACAAAAAGACAACAAAGAATGAACGTACAAAAACACAAACACAACAATAAACACAAGCGCAACTTAAGCTGTCGACGATTGCAAAAATACTCGAAACTGTTGATCGTGTGACCCTCATCGAAAAGCATTAAAATGCCAAAAACAAAAAAAAAAAAAACAAATTTTAAAAATACTAGATTTCAGTAGATTTGAGTTTTTCAGTTGGGATTTTTCTTGTTCAATTTGCTAGGGATGTCGACATGTCATCGATATATCTACAAATTACAGTTGTATCGCATCGTTCGGACTAAGATCTATTGAACTAATCCCTAAAGTGAACGAGCGAACTAGATTCATTATAGGTCATTTAGTTCAATGACTAGATCTCAATATAGTGCGTTCAGTGACTAGAATCACTAAAGCCCCGGTCAGTAGAGCGCTTTTTCGCCGACGGTAAATTTTGCCATTCACAATACTCGCACACAAAAATCCCATCGGTTAATTTCTCGTAAAATCTGGCAGCACTATATGATTTCTGTATGCATTTCAGTGACTTGAGTTGACCGACGCAAAAAACCGATGAAATAGAACGTGTTCTATTTCCATCGGTGAGCGTCGGGCAAAAACCGACCCTGACCATTTTTATCAAAAATACGCGTCAATTGATACCTCGATCATCCAAATCCAACAACTAGTTTAAAAGATATATAAAACCATGTTAAATGCATATTGTATCAGTGTGGTTGAGATATCTCATAAAACCAAAAAGTTTTTCGTACCAAAACGGGACTTTTGGCCGGTACAAAAATGCCGATATTCAGTTAATAGGTAATATCTTCCAAACCCCTCAGCCAAAATTTATGTTTCATATACCAAAAAACGAAAAACTTTACGTTTTACAAAATATAGAAAATAAATAGAGCCGTTGTGTCGTCATTCGCCAAAAAGTAGGCTAATAAACCTTATTTTACCTGTACCTGAGTACTTTAGAAAAAAGTTAAAAGGTACGCTTGGAAGCCCTCAAACACACCTTTCCAATGATATATAGGACATATCTGTAGCTTCTATGGTTTAAAAACTGTTTTAATTTTAGCGGGAAATAGCGTTTTCTCGCTAAACTAGCGGGAAATTCTTAAAGTTGTAGAACAAACATTTCTAGGTTTTCAAAAAGGAATAAATCCCCATCATTACATATAAGCTTTTTTTGCGCTTTGATGCAAACAGACAAACAAACTGACTTTTCATCTCATTTTGAGAAGTCCACTAAAAATTTAAATTTTTATTATCTTTTGAACCATTTATCGGATTTGGGTGATCAGAGTATCAATCGACGCGTATTTTAAAAAATAAAAATTTTTACTAAAGGACCCCACCCCCATTGGCTGCAATCATTTAAATTTTTTTCCCTCCTACTTACACCTTCTTATCTCATGAACCAGGTAGGTTATTTTCACGAGTAAAATGTGTATTTTTTTTTTAATCGGTCAATAATACTAGACAACAAATTTGAACTTTTTGGCTATTAAGCGAATAAAATCCACTTTTTTGGATAGATCTAGACGAAAAATCAAATTTTAGTTTCTATGGCAGTTGTTTTTTTTTAATTTTTCAAAAATTTGTCTCTTTTCTTACTTTTCTTTAGCGATGCGCCCACTTTTATCATCATTACTTGTGAATGCCAAAACCGATTTTCAAAACTTTGCATATATCAAAAACAAAAAAGTATTTCAAACCGATCCCTTCTATGGCAGCTATATGATATAGTAATCCGATTTAAACCAAATATGGTCATAATGTGTAAGACAACAACAAATTGATACTCTGTGAGATTGGTTAAAAGGTATCTCAAAAAACACAAAAATCTTTCATACAATAGGTCATGCTGCTCGAGAAGGAAGTCATCAAAATCGGAAAAAACATAACTACAGATAAAATATTATTATATAGCCGTTTCACCATAGATTTTTATGAATCATATCTTAAACAACGCGTAAATACAGCTATGTAAATAACATATAAATAAAAATTTAATTAATTTTTTTCGAGTTTTCCTTGAATATTAAAGTAAAAATGTGAAAAAAAAAACTATGCAAAAAAATCATTATTTTCTTAATTCAAAAATTGGTGGCTCTTAAACTTCTGGTTTAAATCTGAGACTTTTTATAGATATACTCATTAGATATATTCTTACACTTAACATAGAACTAACAAAATGCTGTCGAATCGCAAAAAAAAAAAGGTGGGGAAAATTTTCAGTTTCAATTTGGAAGCAAGAGGTCTGTAAAATGTAGTTCAATAGTGTTTTGTTCCTTTTCTTAAGATTGTGCCAATATCTCTTTGTTTGCTGTGTGCCCATAAAACCAAGGCAACAGCGGCTATTTATGTGGGTCATTCACGCGAAAAGGATGCGACTTCTGCTCCACAAGTTCGTATATCTTCGGTTACTGCTGTGTTTGTAATTTACTTAGAAATAGAAGAAATGAAACTTCAACACTTGATTGCGGTGGTGACGGTGACGGTCGCCCATTGTTCGACTTGGGGCATCGTCTTGAACTTATAATCATAGCATCATCAACAAAATTATCGTTTTGCCAAAGTACGGAAATACTGCATATGTATGGGTTGAAGAAAGCGAAAAAGTGTACGAGATGTGGGGGGTAAGGGTGTAGAAGGAATCGCACAGATACACTCGCCATTTAAGAGCATAAAGTGAAACGTGCTTGAAATGTGAATTACTCGCACTAACACATACTCATACTCACGCGCACACTCAAACAAACACACATACACAGTCATTCATGAATGAATGTGATTACATATGAACATATACCCAGTAAAACTTGACCAATTTCCAAACGTACGTGTCAGCACTCCAATTTCGCCGATAAGTAGTTGCTAATGTGAATTCTACATTTCCCATCTTTTGGAACCTACTTTGTCTAAGATTGCTTGAAAGCATACATACGTTCTAAAAAGTTTTACTGGGACGCGCAGCGTTTGTACTTTGAACACTTCATGTGGTTAAGTGTGTATGCATATGCGTGTGTGTATATTTGAGTGTGCATGTAGAGCGCATTTTGGTCTTTGGCTCCTGTGGATCATAACTTTAACTACTGCTAACAAACGAACGTTTACTTTAATTTTCCTAGCACTCTCTTCTTTTATTTACTTCTTTTAGTATTTACTTCGGTACATAGCTAGACAGAATCACGGTGCTGCCAATTTGTCCTTTTTTTAGGACAGATCTGTCCTTTTTGAAACTGCTTTGTCCGCAAAATTTTTGAAACATCCTCTATCCAGAAAAACATCCTTTTTTATTTTATTTTGTCCTTTATTCATCCTTTTTTTATTTTTCAAATGTTAATTCAATTTATTACTACTATTTAAAACTATGTGGCATCGCTTTCATATCGAATTTCCGCGATCGATTTTAAATGCGATGGAGCCCTGTTTTAAATTTGTGTAATCGATATCAAACGTATGGAGCGTCGGAGCAAAGGTATAAGAATTGTTGCATATTATTTAATATAAAAATCTAGTTATTTAAATTTCAGACTGCCGGATAACTTCAAAATTAAAAAAAAAAAAAAAAAGTGTTTTTCGTAAAAAATATTCTACTTTCAATATTGAAAGTATTTCCCTATGAATTAGATTTTATTCAGAAATTAATCTCTCAGTATAATACCATTCACCTTGTAGAATGGCAAAATAAAGAAAATACCGTTTCGTTTTGGACTGAGGTGAACGGGTACATGGAATCTGCAAGCAATAAGCCATTTTGTAATTTAGCTTAATTAATTTGGTGAAAACCAAATTAAGGAATAGGCTTTAAATTGACACGCTAAATTCGATTTTGGCCGTTAGGTTGGTTTAACCACAAAACAATTACATACATATTTAATATAATTTAATATATTTCATAGCTTGCAAATAACTGTCGACCGTTTTTTTTCTTGTGCTCTCGTTGCGAGCACAACCGAAAAAGTTCATACTCTCTCGCTCTCGCTCTGAGCAAGAGAGTTTTGCTGTCTTCATTTCTGTTTTCTGTTGAGCGCTTTTCGTTGAGCTCTTTTTATTTCGGTCGTTCAATGAGCAGTGCGTAAAGAGCGGAACGAGAAACGCTCGCACAAAGAGAGTCAGCAAAAGACCGATTGACCGAAAAACTCAACGCAAACGGTCTTCACATTTACTTTCGTTGTTGTTGCAATTAATATATTTCGTATGCAAAACGAACGCTTGTGAATGTATACCAATACATATGCAAAGAAATAATACAATTTGATTTAAAATTTTTTTTTTGTATTTTTATATATATTATATATATATTTTTTGTAACATTTTTTAGATATTATGTGTTAATCTTTACAACTGGTAAGGAGTTTAGATTTTCTGCACTAATCGAACTTCTTCGTTCACTTAATATAAATTAAATAATAATATATTAATTAATAATAATATTAATAATTAATAATAATAATATTAATTAAACGTTTAACGATTTGCTTGCCTATGCGTGTGAATGTATACCAATACATACGCAAAAGACTTTTTTCTTCACTGAACACGACAAAACGGTCTTGGAACAACCGAAACAAAACAAAATAGAAAAAAACGGTTTCGCTCTGAGCGCGAGCAAGCTCATTCGAGAACCCACGAAACGGTTGCTCTCTGAGTCTTTTCGTAAAGAGTCAGAGAGAGACACATATTTGCGAACAACGAGAAACGGTCGACAGTTATTTGCAAGCTCTGATTTATTTCCATCTTGTAGGTTCGGATTACGTCGAAGCGGTGCATGTTGCCATCATTATAATGTACCTGATAATTGCCTTCAGCTTATCAGGTCGAGTGCAGCATATACAACACAGGAAACCGAACAAAACTTCAATAACATAGACGAAATTTTATTTGAAACAAATGAAAATTAATAAAACTTTGTTTGTCATTTTTGTTTGTCCTTAATAAAAAGTTTGTCCGGTTTTTGTAATTTTTTTTTGATCATTCGTCCCTTTTTTTGTGTTGAGGCGCTGGCAACACTGTAGAATCATGATGAAATTTACAAGGTGGAGTATTCACGCACCACAGAGGCCAATGTTTTCACCGCTTTGAGAGCATTTTGACAGAGAGAGAGACGACAGTGAAAAGCATGTTACGTCGAAAGTTTTTTGTCGTTTTCTTCTCTCTATTTCGTTATTTTGTAAAATATGTTTTACCCGTTACTTTTAAATTATGTATACAATTCTATTGTATTAGTTGGAATGCATGTTACAGGGAGAAGGACCAATTCATGACCTATATAGCCATGTGTGTCTCTCCGTCTTACATTAAGTTTGTTTTAAATTTGTACCACTCCCCCTTCCACAACAGTTTGAAAGACATACATATTTTTTGTTTTTCCATAAATATTTTATTCACATTATTATTTTTAAAAACTTCTTATGACCTAACAAACGTTGTTATTGTTTTTGTATTTTGTTCAAGTATTTAATTCTGAACTTTAACCTCATATTAAAGAAAAACTCTTTAATTTTGTCAGCTAACTCTATGTGTGAGGAGTTTGCGTAAGATCATTTATCAGTTGAGGCTTAAGTGACACGGTTTCCTTATTTACTTTGATAAAAACGGATTCTAAACCTTTCACTTTAGTGACAAATGTTTCCGTTGGTTTTATCAGGCCGCCACATGACACAATATCAATATATGTAACGTTTTCATTTTCTTTATCAATTTCATCCGAAATGCATGTTGATTTAATTGGGGTATATCTTCGTCGTCTACTTCTGGATCAATGGAATCAACTGTTGGCAGACCTTCTTAAACATTACACTCTATATCCTCTTTGAAAAAATTGCTTTCTTCGACCACAACCTTATTTTCGACAGTAGACAAGTCTTCGAAATCTACAAAAGTTGTTTCCTCGTCAGCGGCAACATTAGCTTGGCTACTTAAGATTTCAATATTTCTAGCTAAAAGAGAAAACAGCGAACATAAAATACTCAATACTCAACAATCACGATATACATATACATATATTTAAGCTTAAGGAAATCCAACCCAATACCTACTAAATATTTTTTAGTAGCCTATATTTAATTTCTAATGGACTTGTGTGGTCGTGTAATTCGCCCGCAAAGCTCCGAAAAAATGTTCTTAAAGGTCCTGCGATATCTTGGTCGTTACCAAATATTTCATTTCATATTTTTTTGCCATTTTTTTTTTTAAATAAGTTGTCCAAGGACTTATTGCAGATAATAATTCCCTTTTGAAAAAGCAAAAGACGCTTGGAGTTCGGCACTATTAATGTGGACATAATTGTAGTCATTTCACTCAGCACTGTACGTTGTTCACTAAGCACTTTCCCAAATGGCTGTTTCATCGGAATACAACTGGCTGTCGACAATCTAACATTAAATATGTCAAACCAATCATTGACTAATTGAATAAAATCGGCAGTCTCACATGCATTATACACTTCAAACCCTAAATGGTAACAGCGACGAATGGCACTTGCTGTAGTGTTAGAGAGCAATTGAGTGGCCAGTATCACCTTTTGACTCCCAGCAGACTTTACGTTTAGGCGATCCTCTGTTATCTTCCATAAAACAGATAAATCTGACGAAGAGGTGTGATCCATTGCCTGCTTAATTGTCCTGGCTGATAATATTTCCCAGTTGACAACCAGACTAGAATCTAGGAAATGATTGCGTATCAATTTTATAAGGTGAGGCACATCGGCAAAAACAAAAATGTTCTTCTCAGAGTTAGATAGATGTTCAAACCAGGTTTTTTTCTAAAAATAAAAATTATACATATATATATATATAAGTTTTATTTGTTCAAAAATAAATATCTTTCATAAATTCGTACCAGTGGATATTCCAAGGCTGGTCTATAATTTTGGGTTTCCTGGTCCCAAATCGGACACCATTGCCACAACATGGTATTTAATAGAATAAAGTTTATTGATAATCCTGTTTAAAACGTCAATTGTCATCAGCTGGTCGAAATTATAATACTCTAGTTGTTTCCAGGATTTCCAAAGTCCCTGAATCATAGCAACTGGCACATAGTTTCGCGGTTATTGTACTGCTTTCTGTACACAATCATATTCATAATTTAATGCAACCTTCATTTCATCAAAAAATAAAACGCATAGCTTGTCCTCTTTGCCTTTGTCTACTCCTGCGTCCATAAGCTCAAAAGTCAAATTAAGCGGGCCTGGCCTTATTTCTACCGTTTGCGACCATTTTTATACCCTGAGCCCATTAAAAATGGGCAAAAAAGGGTATAATGCATTTGGCAGAATGTATGTAACAGGCAGAAGGGGGCGTGGCAGACCCCCAAAAGTATATATATTCTTGATCATGATCAACAGTCGAGTCGATTGAGACATGTCCGTCTGTCTGTCCGTCTGTTTGAACGCGTCGATCTCAGAAACCATAAGAGCTAGAGACTTCAAACTTGGTATGTAGGTTCCTGGATACCGTACGCAGATCAAGTTTGTTTTTATTTTTCTATCGGACAACTATATCATATAGCTGCCATAGGAACGATACATCGAAAATGAAGTTTTTGTATGAAGAGCTTCTTTAATTTTCGAGATATCTCAACCAATCTCACGCGATATATATTTGGGGTGGTATTATACATCCTGACCAAATTTGGTCCAAATCGGCCCACTATATCATATAGCTGTCATACAGTCGCTCTGCCGAAAATCAAGTTCAAGGCGAGCGAAGCGAGCCGGGGGTAGGCGAGCGAAGCGAGTAGGGGGCGGAGCCCCCTTGTTGAAGTGTCGATATGGGAACGGAAAACCTTTCTTGCAAAAATGCCTATAAGCCCTAGGTCCAGCAGCATGCAGACAAATTACGGATGAAATACCCTACGAGCTCCAATAAACACATTTACCTCCATTTTTTGTTGCTTCCTTTTCTGCGTTTCTGTGAATATTTTTTTCAGGGAGTCTGTTTAAGTTTCCATGGGTTGCATCTTTAAATTAATTTTTTGAATTTCATTTTCCAATTCTGCTATTTTGAGTTTAAGACGAAGATTTTCTAAAGCTATTCCGCATTCAACCATTTCTTTTCTTTAAATGGGTCACGGTTTTCTAATTATCAAATATATAACGGTGTTTAAGGCACACTCACTCAGTTTGCGAAATAAAATCTGGCTTATTATTACCGCATACAGAGGGCATTTCCTTCATTCATTCAATGAGGCACCGCGTTTGGTAACAATCGCCTCCGTTTTACGTTGCTGTTGGATGCATAGTGGAAATATGAATCCTTGAAATGCAGTGGACAAATTCTATTTTCTTCCTCTAATTCAACTCCATCTGCATTTGTCCAGAGCTTTCTCTTGTTTCCATCCCTTGGTACACGAATTACCGCGTTTAAAAGAGAACCACAGATTTTGCATTTACTGGTCATTTTTAGAAGGTACAATTTGCTCAATCAAATAATTTGAACAATTTTTTTTTTTAATTTTGACAACTTACTTTCACCACGAATCATGGTGAATAATTTTTGTTCTGAAAATGAGAGCTGTGGTGAGTGAATACTCCACCTTGTTAATTTCATCATGGACAGAATTACTCAAACTCATATACAGACATTCACCCACTCAGATCAGAGAACTGCAATGGGTATGGAATGGTCGATCAGGCTCGAACATTTCGCTTCGGTTGAGCGATTGGAGCGGACCGTTCGAACTGAGCGTTCGGTTCGAACGCTCAGTTTGATCACATCGCCGGTTTGTCTTCATGACGGGTTGTGTTCGTTTTTTTTTTGTTCATGGGTATGGGTATGCGAACGAGTGTCGGCTTTTGGGTATGCAATCAGGTATGGGTATCGGTATGTTTACCCTAACACTAAAATGTGTATGAAAATACAATACTATGTATGTATGTTTTTTGTCGTGAAAGTATAACTACCTTTTTTTTGTTAAGTTTTCAATTTCATATATTTAAATCATTGCACTGTCTGAATGAATCGGTCGGACGGGCTCGAAAATGTTAACCTCAAAACAAGCCCAACGGAAATTTTAACTAGACTTGAGGCAAGGTAAGAGGTAGTGTATTAACGGCTCTTTTTTGCTTTTGGTAGGTCTGAATGATTAGCGGAGTCTTGAAAATTTCCCCAAGATTTGAAATAAAGTTACAAGAAGTGTATTTACGGTTTTTTTTTCTTTTGGAGGGGTTGAAAAAAGTCAGTCAAAGACCAAGTCCTTCTGCGATGAAGTTTAGCGGCCTTGGAGCTTCACGCGGATTCATTCCGGCTGAAACTGTTAGGTGTAATATATCATACGCTGATATTGCTTCTGGCGCATAGTCGAACGGCTTAATGCGTTGTTCCAGACTATTCGCAGGCGGAGATTTTGGCGCATTTAAAGAGGTGTAGAGTGGCTGGTAGAAATTTCTTAGAGTCGGGACGCCGTGAAAATCAATTCTTAGAATTGTTAAAAAAATAAAATCTTAACAATGCAAAGATATCGAAATTCTAATAATTTTAGATTGCTTCTGTGATCTCCCTCAGTGAAATACAAGCATGGCTGTTTCCTGACATTTGTATGAACCTCTGCGGAAACACCGTCTTGTAGAAAGTTGTCAAAATTTCTGGCCATGAATAAATTGAGCAACTGGAGGTGCATTTGATTATGTCTTCTCTTTATAATACTTTTTTCAAATCAATTTTTAAAGCGGAGTACTCTCGAGAAAAACATGTTGTGTGCGAGGTGTCAACTCCATATAAAAAAAAAACGGTGTCGAAATTAGATTCAGCAGCGGTTTAGGTGAGTAGTCCTCAGAAAAAGAAATCAAAATTGCCCGATTAAGGGGTTGTCGGTTTCCAACACTGTTAGTGAAACAGCTGATTTTTCGCTAGGCTGCCTGTAAGAAGAATGAAATTTTCAATCATCTGCCGATTCATTTTGCTTCGTCTCTACAGGCGCATTACAGCGTAATAGCGCTATAACAGCGACACGACAGCGACTTAACAGCAAAATGTCGTAGCAGCGACGCCACACGAACGTTTACGCGTGGTCTCGTCGGCAAATTCAGTCCCTTAGCCTATGCAAGCAATAAGTGCGAGTGAAAAGCACATGGTATAGTGAGTGTGAACGAAACGGCAGTAGAGCATGTTGATTAACCCTTAACTGGCCGTGGGGCTTAAAATAGCCTTTTGTAATGAAAAGAGATGAACATTTGACAATTATTATTATTATAATTATAATGAACTATTTGTTAATTGATTCGTCAAGTTTAGTCATACCTGTTATATATTTTCTTAATCTATATTTGAATTGGAGAGGAGTCGGATGGTCAAACTGTCCGCCCCTTGATCGCATGGCGCCAAAAAAATTTTCAACAATGTCTTGATTTAGACGACTTGTCAGTATATATTCCATTTTGTATTTCTCACGTAAGTAACTGTACAATGCATCAAGGGATGCATTATTTACGAGAATCCCTCTTTGGAATGGAAGTATGCTGGACTTGCCAAGGATTTGAGGGCCCGCTATCTGAGACATTTTTCTCAAAATATCTTGTTGGTACTCAAGCTGTAAGCCGTAAGCCTGCGTTGAGCGAATTGAGTTTGACGTTGACAATTTTGTATTAAAGACGTCAAACCAATCATTGAATAATTTAAAGAGGTCGGCAGTTTCACACGCATTGTCGACATCGTACCCCAACGAATAGCAACGTCTGATGGCGCTGGCGGTTGTGTTTGAAAATAGTTGCGTAGCTAATTTCACCTTTTGCTTAGCGATTGAGCGAACATTGATATGGTTTTCCGTAATTTTAAATGTTATGGATAAATCTGACGTCGAACAATAATTAAGAGTCTGTTGGACCGTCGTCTTAAACAATTTTTTTCCGTTTATCATTAATCCGGAATCCACATAGTGGTTACGGAGCAGCTTAATTAAATGGGGTGTATCTGAAAAAACAAAAATTTTCAGATTCACATCTGCTGGATGGCTAAACCAGGTTTTTGCTGAAAACAAAACAAAAGAAAAAATATTAAGATTTATAATGTTTTCATTTTTATAATTCACTTACTTTCAGAAATTCCAAGTTCTTTCCATAGTCTCTGGTTTCCAGTACCCAAATCTGACACAATTGCTACGACAGGATATCCTCTTCTGTGTAGTTTTATTACTATGGAATTGAGTGTATCCACGTCCATTCGGGTGTCAAAATCAAAGTAGACTGGTTGTTTCCATGACTTTTTTAATCCTCGAACAATTGCCAGTTGGACATAATTGCTCGGCTCGTATACGACGTCCGCTGAGCTGTCATATTCGAAAGAAGAAGCAACTTTCATTTCGTCAAAGGCCAAGACGCAAAGCTTATCAGAATCCTCCATTTCCTCATTTTCCATTAGGTCAATAACCACATCCAGGGTACCTGTCTTAATTTGCACCTCTGATAACCATCTGTATAAGGTTGCCCGACTAGGTAACGGAAATCCTTTTTTATACAGGTGGTTATATGCTCGAGGGCCTGCAGTATGAAGACACATCGCCGCAGATATGTCATCGGAGTTAAAAGTGGCTCTTTTGCCATTATTTCTTATTATTTTGATTTGCGTCTCAGTAAAAATCTTTCCGAGAGATTTTTCCAAATTCCGGAGATCCTCAAGCTCCTGGCGTAAGCATTGCATTTCCTGCTCCATAGCACAAATCTTTTGCCTCAGGCTCTCATTTTCCTCGAACAAAGCATAATTTATCACTTTTTCCCTACAACACAGTTACATTATTGTTACATATATAGATATATATATATTCCACGGTAAACTTACTCTGTTTGCATGCTCGAACTGGCGTAGCCTTCTTTAAGGAACTCGTCTTTATTGCTAAACGGAACAGCATCATCATTTAGCTTCCTCCTTTTATAAGTCTGCCCTTTCTTGGGTGCAGATTTCCACTGGAAAGCATCAAAATGGGTATCGCAGATTTTGGAGTTCATACCAAGGCTGCACCCTAGGCTATCCTCCCATATTTTTCTTTTCACATCACATTTTGGTGCATGAATGAATTTCACATCAAGTACATGCTTGCGGCAAAAATTGCAATAGCCCATTTTTTGTTGCAGCGTAAGGGTTAAGCAGTGAGAAAAAAAATCGTCCGCACACAACCTTTCGCATCAACAAGCAAGCATGCACTGAAGCCAGTGCTGCCATATCATCCTTTTTCCGGACAGATTTGTCCCTTTTTAAAATGAATTTTCCTCAACTTTTCTGAAACGTCCCCTATCCGGAAATCTGTCCTTTTTTATTATTTGTGATACTTTTTAAATATTCACTTATAATATCTATTTTATTATAAAAAAAAATAAGTAGCATCGCTGTTAGCTTTGTTTTCCATTTCGCAATGGCCATTCGCTTGTAAACGTGTTAAATTAAATATATCGGTTCGAGCTATCGGCTGTGTCTTAATACATTTGGCGCCATTTCAGAAAAGTTTGCACAATGCCGAAAGAAGAATTCTCCAAAAATATTTGACATCGATTGGAACGTACTCAATATATTGCAGCACGACTGATGACTAGGAAGATATTGACGAGACCTTAAAATTAAGGTCTTAATTACTCAATTGTTCCGTTTCTGCACATAAAAACTTAAAAAAAATGTGAATTAGTGATTTGTCCTATTTTTCTGTCGCTTTTAAAAATGTTTGTCCTTTTTTTGTCCTTTTTTCAGGGTCTGTCTATCCTAAATTTTTCATCGACTTATGGCAGCACTGACTGAAGCTAAGGGACCACACGAACGAGCTTCGGCTGACGACGAGACCACCTATTACTTATTTCATCATGGTTTACTCTGTACATGTGCAGGCAGCGCTGCGACCATTGTCTTACACCAATTGGCAAAAATGGCCTCCATTCATTTGAAAACAAATTTTGTATTATAGTTTACTATAATACAAAATGCAACGCTTTGAATAGATTTAACCGACTCCAGGGCTGAATGAGTTTAAAAAAGATTCGTTCTTCAAAAACGGATCAACTGAACAAGATGAACGATTTAGTTCATGAAGTACTGAATAAGTTCAATTGAACGGGTCATCAAAATGAACTGATGAACTTATTAAGAACGAAACGACACAATTCAGCCAAAAACATGTATTGTGTTACGCGGAGCACTAACGTCTGACGAGCTCGTTTGCTAAATTGCTAAATAAAATTAAAAGACATGAGTTGCTGTTAGAATCAAACAAAGCTCATTGCAATAAGCGCTTAACACATACACATGACACATACACTTTTAGTTCAAATTAATAGTTAAAATAGACGCAAATTGCCGTTTGTCGGCTGTGTGTGCTTCACTTTTTGTTGTTCTTTTTTTTCCACTGTTTTTATCGATTATTTGTATGTGTATTCGGACTGTTGCTGGCGCGCGAACACGCACACTCATTAGTATACAAAGAAAAACAAATACAAAACAGTTGCTACATTTAGAAACACCACGAAAAAACAATAACAACAACAGCAACAAGAACAACAACAAATAAATAAACCGTGTTGTTTTTTTTTTGATAATGTCTTGTAAAACAGAGAATAGCAGTAGCGTATCATTAATTAAGGGCAGCAGCCCTCAAAGTGGTAAGTGGCAAACAACAACAACCCCCTCGACTATGGAATACCCTCTGATGAAATGTCTTTTGAACAGAAAGTACTGATAAGATGCAGCGAACTGCAGCAAATGGAAAGCATAAACCGCCGAAACAATTGCATCCACAAGATCAACATCCACAACAACAACAAGAACAACAACAACAGCAGCTGCAGCAGCAGCAGCCAGTGATGCCACTTAATAAACAGGTCATGTCTGCGGACGAGCGAAAAGCCACCAAGAAATCTCTAGTCATTGTCGTTGGAATATTTGTTGCCAGCTTAACAGCAATGTTCTATGTCTATGCAAAATTTCCCGAATTAAATGAGTAAGTCACAAATCAAAGTAAATTTCAATTAATACGTTGTCTCAACTGTTTTTCTTTTCTCTGTGTGCCTTTGTGTCTGTGTGTGTGGAGCTTACACTTAATCAAGTCACGCCACTTAGCACTCAAATACTAACACATTGTCACATGTGCACACACACAGATACATTCGCAGGCAGACAAGCTTATACCAAGTTTACACTGTGTCAGAATCCACGAAATCCTTATAAATATTCAATTAAAGCTCCCGATCCCTTGCACGTATCGCGTTTTTATTTTTTATTTGCACATTCAGTTATGGCGCAGTGAGAATCTAGCGTTAATGCCTTATTTACATGATACAATAATATAAGGTAGCGACAACAGTAGCGATAAATTAAATACGTTCATCACAAATTTGTGCGTAAGAGCAAGACAAAACATTTCATAGCCTGCTTGTCTGCTTCCTATCGGGGTATTCCTGAAACACATTCAGTGTTGGCTTGAGCAGATCTAAATCAATTTCAAGATTTTCCACACAGACACATTTTGATTTCGAAAAATTTAAAAAAGCCCCCAAAAAACAAATTGTTAAAAAGAAAAACAAAATATGAATACTGTTTCTCTTAGACTTTTTAATAATCGTTTGCTTGCAGAATCAGCCTCAATGCAGATTTCGTTAAAACTTTAAATAGGATCAAATTTTCATAATTTTTTCAGTTTTTGCTGATCGACGAAACCAAATTTGTATTTTGAATTTGAATCTGTTCAATGAATACCCCTATAATAAGACAGCAGATATCGCTACCTTACACGATTGCATCATGCATCATTACCTTTGTAATCACCGTTCTTAGTGCTCATGTTTTTCTCTCTCTTGATACGTATGTATTCTCTTTGCAGCTCTGAGAAGCAACATTTAAAAATACCACGTGATATACAAGATGCTAAGATGCTCGCCAAAGTCTTGGATCGCTACAAGGACATGTATTATTTTGAAGTTATGTTCGGCGTTGTGGTCGCCTATATATTGTATCCTTTTTTGCAAAAAAACATAATCGAGTCACATCAACAATCTAATCATTTTAAATACATATGTATGTAGGTATATACTCGATTAGATTAGAACAATGGCTATTCACGCTCAAGTTCTTATAACCTTGACCCCATTTTAAATAACTATCAAAATAGACAGAGAAAACGATCGTTTCATGGTCAACACACACACACACTCATATGTACAATATTAGTTCCTACAATATTATGCATGGCCACGCTTATTAGCATTGCAAGTAGGAAGCACGAAAATAAAAAACAATCAACAACATCAAAAACATACATACATACATACGTATATGTGTGAGCATGACAAACATGCGGGACCAGCTGATGGCGTTGTTGTTTTCGTTGGAGAATTGCACTTTGCACTCTCTCTCTATCTCTCTCTCAGTGGCCAATACTCGTGTCTCAGTTTCAGTGCTGCCAAAACCGCCTTTTTCCGTCAAATCTGGCTTTTTTTAAAGGCCAATAGCGGGAAAAATTTGGAAATTGCGGAAAGCGGGAATTCAGGCTGTTTTAAAAATATTTTTGGCTTTTTTCGGTTTATTTTTTAATGCTGCTAACGGTACCATTAAAAATTATATCAACAAGTGGCAGCGTTATTATTATTTATAGTGATATTTGCCAATATCACCACTAGCCAGACTATATCTTTATACAAAAAAATATTTTCGAATTGACAAAAGACTAAGCCCCCCCCCCCCCCCCTGCACGCCTACCGCCAGCTCGCAGTATAATATCCTGTGGCCCGGTACTCTGATGCCATCCGGACCAACATAAGTCCATATTCTATAAATTTGTTTAAGGTATCTCAAAGAACAAAAAAGTTTTTTATACTCATCCTTGACTTTCGAACCAACATACAAAGTTCGAAGTCTCTAGCTCTAATGGTCTCTGAGTAGGGAACGACGAGCATGGCTAGATCGATTCGGCTGTTGATCCTGATCAAGAATATGTATACTTTATGGGGTCTGCCACGCCTTCTTCTGTCAGTTACGTACATTCTTCCCAACACAATGTTCCCTTTTTTGACCATTTTTTATGAACAGAGTAAAAAACATAAAATTTGTGAGCCCATAAGTACCGCTTTTTTAAGCTTACATTTTTTAGCTTTTTTTCTCCTGCTCTTTTGGCATCAAAAGTTGGCAGCACCGCTTAGCTCTCAGCTACGGAAGAAAAACTCACCTGCTGCTAAGTCACCACACATAAAGCTCTCTTCATCGTTCGTGCTCTCGCTGTGATTGAAATTATCGTCTATTCAACGCACGTTTTATACACAAAAGAAACAAACCAGTAGGAAATTCTGGGCTGAGTTAAGCGCTTACCCAATAGGTGCGCTCGGCCACTTTCCGACTGGGTGTCATAAGATAACTAATCTTATAAAACAGCTGAGACTTTTGTGCTACATAGGTTAGATTTCGGTCTGAAATTTAAAATATATATTCTTCACATTTCAAAGAAAAGGAACAGCACAAAATAATAGTAGGCGGTGTATAAGAAAGGGCGTAAATTAACAATTTGTTTAACCTCATTGAATATTCACATAATCGAAGACAAAAGTATAACATGCTTAAAAAACTAAATCTGTTAACAAAAAATATACAAGTTTGATACCAAACTACATCGCGGTCTAAAGATATATTGATCAAAATTTTCCCTTAAAACGCGTATTTTATCTCTTTCATTAATTTTTCGAAAATACCCCATTTTTGGAAAGCACCACACGCTACAATAATTTTACTACAAATATAAAACTTTCTTTATAAATTACTAAAACCAATTCTTGATCGATCCAAATCAAAATTTTGACGAAACGGAACAACGAGAAAATTGTTGAAACGTTCTTTTGGCATTTTTTGTTATTGTAGATTTGCACGCGTCTGGTGTTTGTGCAGATAAAGCGGTTACGGTATGCGGGTGCGGAACCCATTGTCAAGTTGTATGTTTTTACCTATAAATAGCCGGCCATCCCTGCCAGTTGGCAATTTGTATGATGATCTGTTTATAGCCCAATCTATCTAGGCAATACACATAAGTATCTCTAAGTACGCACTCACATAAAAATTTATATGTATGTGTTTCAAAAAATTCACTTACTTATCAACGCGGATGGCAGTTCGCTCTAGTGACGAAAGCAGCACGAAGGGTGCGAAAGGCGACTAGCAATATATACAGCTAATATGGAAATTTTTCTGACTGTCCGAGCAGATCGAGTTATATACCGATCGAAAGGTTTAGTCCTAACTTACAAAATGGCATAAACTTTGGAATTCGACACTGCGCAAAAAGTAATTTTTATGTACAAAAAAGATCACCCGTTTTGCGTACAGTGCCGAATTCCAATTTTCACGTGTTTTTTTTAAATTTACTTAATATTTTTATATTTATCTCAATTTCGTTCGTCACAAAATGGGATATCAGAAATTTTGGGGCTAGAATATGCCTTCGTCACTAGACTTTTACCTCGAGTAGAGGTTTTTTGTGTGATATTTAATACAGCTTATTGAATTGGTTACATTAACTTAGTTTTCTATATAGCCTACAGACATTTGCCATTCCTGGTTCGTTATTCCTGTCGATCTTACTTGGATTCTTATATAAATTTCCGATTGCCCTGTTCCTGATTTGCTTCTGCTCTGCGCTGGGCGCCACATGTTGCTACACCCTGTCGAATCTGGTTGGACGGCGACTCATACGACATTTCTGGCCAAAAAAGACGAACGAGTGGTCCAGAAATGTGGAAGAGTATCGCGATAGCCTCTTCAATTATATGCTCTTTCTGCGCATGACACCAATATTGCCCAATTGGTTTATTAATCTGGCATCACCGGTCATTGGTGTACCACTGCACACATTCGCCTTGGGCACATTTTGTGGCGTCGCTCCTCCATCGGTGATCGCCATACAGGCGGGCAAGACGTTGCAGAAAATGACTAGTTCAAGTGAAGCCTTCTCCTGGACCTCGATGGGTGTATTGACTCTTTGTGCATGTGCCTCGCTGCTGCCTGGGCTCCTCAAAAATAAGTTAAAGAAGAAGAAGGCGGCGTAAATCTTCAAACTACTGGAAACTGAAGCCGAAGTGATCTGAGCATTAAAATAAACGTACCAAAAAGCGGAGAAAGATATCATCTGATATATTGATTTGGGTTGTTTTACAATTACAAACAAACCATAACATACATACATATATATTTTTTATTATAATTTGTTTATGCATTATGTGCTATTTCCAAAAACAACAAAAACACATTGAATGCATTAGTAACACAAAACACACTGTAATTACAAATGTAAGTTTTTATAAACAAAACAAGCAACATACATAAAACTCCGAGAATCAACTATTTAAACTATTTAGGACGTCTAATATTTCTGTTATTATTTTTTTTAATTTTTATTGAAAAAACAACTTTTGCATTATATATTTTCAGAAATTGTATGAAGTTAGTGAACATTTTTTGTTTAGTGCTATTGCAGTATTTACTAGAAATATTATTAATAAGTAAACCAATTAGCAAAAACAAATAAATTTAATGTGTGCGAGTAAATACATATTGAAAAATTGTTTTTAATTTTTTTGATTTGCGTATTAATTATTATATTGACCCCTTTTTGCTTAATGATCGTAAACGACATGAAAAACATTTCTCAGAACGCGGATATATTTATAAGTTCGGTTTTTTAGAACAACTTTAATTACTATTAGATAATTACTATAATTTCGCAAAAAGGGATTGATATAAGTTCTATCTACTAACTTTGAGTTTTAGATGAATGGCTATGGAAACAAGCTTAGTTGCCATATATGGCAACAGGTAACAGCGGATGCCATGTTCTGGATGAATGATGATAATTTAAGGGCTTTGTTATCTCTCGCGGAGAATATGGATTGGCCTCTAAGATCGAGCGATTTGACTTCGCTGTAGTTTTTCTCGAGAAGTCACAAAACTATTCAAATAAGTCGAAATCGACCGATGCCTTTGAATAAATATAAAACACAGCGTTATAACTTTGTACACTTTGATTTTTGCTAAGATCATTACCAAAAATAACATCTTTACAAGGTAAAATCTAGTGTTCATAAACATTTCGGAAAGCGGTCACGATTCCTTATACCTAATTAAAGTAATCATCACTTGAGCAAATTAAATTGTCAAAGATAAATAAATAAATTGAATGTGCTAACGTGATGATAAAAAATTTATATATTTTTGTTCCAGATATTTTTATAACCTTTACTTATTTCAATATAAATAAAAGTACTTTAAAGATTTTACTTGTGATGCCTTGAAAACATTAGTTCGCAATTATGGCGTTTTACTTATCCGATCTTGATGCGATTCAGTGAGATAATAGATAACGTTAATTCACACAGAAAAAAAAACGTATTATCTTAAACTTATCTCAAACTTAATCTGTGTATAGAAAACTGTTTGCTTAATTTGGTTTGGATCTCTGAAATCCATTTGCTTATACGGACGGGCGGACCAACACAGCTATATCGACTCGTCTGTTGATGCTGACCAAGAATATATATGGCCATTTCCAGAAAAAGGTCTACCACGACCAAAATCTTAAAATTGATAAACAACTCACATCTTGTCCAATTTTCTTCTGGAATCGAATTTAATTCTTGTGGAAATCTAGTCACGCTCCCGATCGTCGCGATACAATTCACTAATAAAACTTGTAAAATACAAAAATGATAGTAACACATCAAAATAACTCCTAAAATGGAAAACTACATAGTTTTTCTATGGATTAAGAATATTTTCATCCAAATTACTTGCTATATTTCGCAGACTTTCGCATTTATCAGAAAACACGTAGAAAACCATTTTTGAAAATTTAAATTTTTAACTTTTTTTTCATTTAAAGGCGTACAAATGTCGCATTCTCTATCCTGGAAATGCCTATATACTTTTTAAGCTCGGAGATGCTTTTTTCTCCCTGTTACATACAATTCAACAAACACAATATAAAGGGTATATATTTATTTATTTTAAGGACTTTGCTTAATCAAGACGTTCTCCTGGAATGACCATATCTATATTAAATGGAAAAAAAAAATTGTTTATTAAAATATTATAATTGTCAAATAATAGAAGTTGAAAGTTACAGTTGGATTACAAACTCCTATTATTTCTTCGATTCTCATTAACAATCAAAAAGTTGATTAAGTTGAAAATACCACCATAAAAAACGTCAAATTAATTTTAATTCATAAATATTTAATGTATTAAGTATGTATGATTTTAATATTATATTTTGTCGAATTACAGTTTGGATTTATTCATTCAGTGTATTTTAATTATATCATTTCATTGCAAAGTAAGCTGCGCTTCACCTGAATAGCCTTTTTCCCGAAATCGGCCTATATTGATGGACTTCCATATGTTAGTGTATAAATAGATGGTATACAATTAGTGTGATAGCTATTTAGTTTAGGCGCATAACAATAGAGTTATATTCGTTTGAACAAGATATTCATCAATTTTATCTATAAATATATTATTCAATTATTTGCTCGGCTTTGGCTGTGCTTTTTTAAAAAATAATGCCTTTGCGAACGTCCAAAGTTATTAAAATACTTAAGTATCTGATTTGCTTACATATTTGTAGCATATGAACTTTTGGTTACCTGCACATCAAGCCCTTAAACAATTTGAAATGTTCTCATTTGAATTAATCATTACACATACATATATATATATGTATGTATTGAATGTATCTATATACTTACATTGTACATTTTACTTGTTATATTTATGTACTTGCGTGTCAGTTTTCGTTATCAATGTGAATCTTCTCAATTATAGCAAAAATAAGCTCTTTATAATATACTTAAGTTACATACTTGATTTGCTTAACCAAAATTATTTGCATGATTTATTGTTCTTCATATTACTTTTGTTGCTGTTGCTTTTACTTAATTTTTGTTAATGTTTAAAATTGCACATAGCTTTTTTTCCAAATGACATTAATCGATAAGAGCGCAAATTTCGGTTCGCACATTTATTGTAAGTATACACATTATTTTGACGACGTTACTTAAATGCATTTCGTTTTGTTTATTGTTTTGCTTATAACAGGCATTAAGACTTTGTTAAGTATTTGACTTTTATTTAAGGTAATGCGTTAAGATTATCTATACAAAGAAAATAATATTCAACGAAATCTCATCTCGTCTTACTCGTACAACGAATATTTCTTTTTGGCATATTTGCAAATTATAAATGTAGTTAATAAAATAAATTTACAAAAAAATTAGCATACCGTAAATGGTCAGGCTGTCTGTCCAGCTTGTTGGCAAATAAAAATTTCACACAATTCTTATAAGTTATTGCCCTAATCATCGCTCTCTCTCTCTCTCTCTCTTTCTCTTTCATTCTTTCTCTCTCTCTCTCTCGCTTATCAGAAACACACGCACACACATGCTTATGGCTTGTCTTTCGACATATAGATTTAGCTATGTATAAATATGTTAAGATTGCGGTAAATTAAATAAATTTAAACTTTTAAACTTGATATATTCCAGAGCATTATTTTTAAAAGCACTCTCGCACACATATACAAAACCTTAAATTCAGTCTTTTTCATATACATCAAGAAAACAAAAAAAAATAAAAAGAGCAAAGGAAAAGTAAATATGACAAATTAGTATGCCGTTTAAAAAAAATAAGTAATTTCTATGCTGCGGGTGCTTAGTTTAATTGGATGATGTGTGAGAATGTTAGTTTTAATTTCAGAAAGTTGAATCTCATTGATGGGACTTTTGATGTTGCTTAGCACATTTAAAGTAGATTCAAGTAATTCAACTGGGATTGCGGTTTGCGACAACAAAAGACATATGAGTCCACAATGTGTGCTGAGAGGTGCATGGTCATATTAAATATAAATTGGCGTCTCTTGGCCAGTGAGCAAACGAAACATGGACGTGGGCATCGTTTTCATTAAGATCTGTAAGAACGACAGTTCAGTGAAAAATGCAATAGTATATTTTAATGTAACTAACCTCGCCCACAGATGAGGAGAGCAGTTTAACGATAGTATCGTGAGGTACAGCCACAACACTCTGATTGTTGATCTCGATAATGCGATGACCAACGCGCACACCGCCGCGTTCTGCAATCCCGCCACGCAGCAGACTGCAAATCTGTTAAATAAACGGAAACATAAAGTAATTGAAGGTGGGAATCATACTATAAATTCAACTTACCACGCCGTTTTGCACGCTAAAGCCTAGTTGAAAGAGCGCCTTAGGACGTAGGATCTTAACCTCAACGACAGGCGGGCAGGGCACAACGGTGAACTTGACGGCAGTTTGATTTTTGGCATTGCGTATATAGCTTTGGCAGGTGGACAGCGGCAATCCAACGAGGCTCATGCCATTTATGGCTATTAGCTGATCGCCAATGTTTAATTGGCCACAGCGTGCGGCTGCGCCGCCAGACATTAAATTAGCAATGACCACCGTCGGCAGCATTGAGCCCCAGCCGCTTTCCACGATGACAACTCCAAGTATTTCACCTTTAGCCTTGGGAACCACTACTTCCTTTTGTAGCTCTTTCTTAGCAAATATCTCGAGCTCGTCACCAAAAATTTCCTGACTGTTTAGCACTTCTTGGTAATCCATTTCCTTGGCCAAATTCTCATTCTCAATGCCGTTGGCTTTCAGGAACTCCATATAGGCCACCTGAAACGCCTGACCAATAGACTGAGCTATGAACTGTGCCTCGTCGCTCTCAAACACATGACATATCATTTTGGGCGTTCGATTGTGCTTGTTGGAAGAACCGCTCTCCTTGTTGCCAGTATTTTCTTTCAACGTTTCACCATCGATGATCTCTCCAGAGCCTGGACAGGTAATTGTATCGAGTCCAACGCCGGCGCCATTGGGTACAAAACGTCGACGCGCCATTAACACAACTAAATCACCAATGTCAGCTATGTAAGAGATAGTTCGCAGAGCATGATCCATCATAATTTCCTTGAGATCTGTATTGAGCACCATTATCTTCTCAGTCGAAATGAATAGATCCACTTCGGTGCTTGGCTGACTTTCGCCCTCAGGTGCCTGTCAATAAACAACAACCAAACATTGTGTATATTTTCAAATTAGTTTGTCTCTTTCTAAATCTGCAATGGGACCATTATGAAACAACACTAAAATTCAGTTTTCTTGCTTACCAAAGCCTAAACATATCAAGGAGTATGCAGCATGAGTTTATTAAGGGATAATGGGAGAGAAAAGCGAGACGCATTATTGACACTGAGCAATTTACCGAGCACACATACTAAAGGAGTGGAAATGGAAACTTTGTTTTGATCTAGCTGAATGATACGCACCTTTATGCGCGATACTGCTTCCTCGGCCTGCATCATTCGCGTTGACTTTGTGGGCTGTCCCTCGCATACCAGCTGAGTGGAACCCAAATACCGAGCGCGAAAAAGGACGCCCTCGATTAATACTTTGGGTTCCAATAAACCTAATGAACATGAAAATAATAATTTTAAGTTTAACAACGTTAAGTGTTAGTTGATAAAGAAACAACATATGGATAAAATGATAAATTAATAGTTTCATTTGCTTAGCTAATTTGTTGTAATACCCTGGTCAGGAATATTAGGTTTGAAAAAAAAGTATGCATGTAAGGATTTCAAAGATGGTGCGAGCTGGGAGCAGGAAATATAGTATGTAGACTCCTCATGCTTTCACACACATGAATGAGTCGTCACATTTCAGGCGACTGGTAGCTCATAAACATTTCTTACATTTTAATTTTTTTCCGTATATATAAAATCGATTCTTCTCGACTACAGCTTTTTTTTAAAAAGCTACTTACGGACGTGCGGACGGTAGACCGCGCAAGAATGGAAAATGAACTACAATTGTCCGATCAGATCGAATTAATACCGATTGAAAAGTTTTCAAGCCTTTTGTTTTTGTTTTTTTTTTTTTTTTTGTATCATGCATTAATCTGCAAAAATTAGTTTGACATTCGGCATTGCGCAAATGATATTTATTTGGTATAAGGAATCGGAAACTTTTTGCTCAGTGTATAAATATGTTAAATTTAATGTCGATCGTACCAAAATTGGATCAAAAATGTTGGCCCATGAAAAGACATTTACCTCGCCAAAGGATCTTTTAAATACATATGCACATGCAGCTTTCTAAAGAGACATTAGTTTGCTATATAATTATATCAGCTAAGCAAATTAAACTATAATTTGAAACAAAGATAGACAGAGTATAGAAAAGAGAGAGAGAGACACATCCACTTACATGGCAGGCACCACACCCAAATATATAAATAAAAAATTTCAATATGCAGCGTACGACAAAGGAAAAACAAAAATGTAAAAATTGATTTGAGAAGTACAACAATGCACACAATGTACAGAAGTTTCAAAATAATAAAAATGCTTCCCAAATAGGGTACACTCAAAAAACGGGGATTAGGAATTGATTTTAGAACTATGGTTTCTTGGTAAAACATCTTAGAATTGACCGTAGATTAAGATTTAAATTTTTTTCGAAATAATCGATGTACCCTTATGTATATTACTTTGAATTCTATTGAAAAATAACTTTAAATTGAAGTAAGGTTTGTCTCGATAAAATACGAATGTATACTACGTATGTATGTACAAATCAGTTAATATATTTTTGTTTTATTATTAATTATTAATAAATTTCATTAATTTTTGTTTCAGTTTAATTGCTGTACCGGTACTGATACCGGAGCCGAAAGTAAAAAGCCGAGATAGAACCGTTTACCAAAATAGTTGTTTCGGGACATACCGTAACCGAAACCGACATTTGATTCGGTTTGATTCCCGTTTACAACTGCTGTAGGAATCGATGATATCTCAGAACTATACAATTCGGACATATCAGGATATAAATTCGTTTAAATTTTAAAAGTATATATAGTTTTTAGATCCATATATATTAAAAAAAATAATAAGAGAATTTTTTTAAAAAGGTATTAATTTTTCAACGTTTCTGAGCAAATTATGCTGTTGTTATTATTTTGCATACGTCTGTAGATTGTTTGCTGATAGTATTATGCGGCGTATTTGCAGAGTAAAATTCACATACATACACACATACATACACTACCTACCCTCCTTATTACGCGATTTAGCCTTCTTATCGATGTTGGCCGAATCCTTGAGCGATTTTATGGAACCCGTAGGGCTCTTCGAGTATTGCAGCTTTTCCGGCGAACTGAGCGTAACGTCCATATTACCAACAATTTTGCAAATATCCGGCGAATTGGGCGTCAGTGAAGTGCCTATACCCTGCCGAATGGTTGCCGTCGAGAAGCCTTGCGGCTTTGAGTTGCTATTGTTGTCACTTCCATTTACGTTATTGGCATTGTTGTTAGCTAAACCATTGGCATTGCTATCGGCAGCGACGGACAATTCCCTAGTCTGCAATTATTTGGCGTTATTCAATTTTTCAATCACGTTTTACAAATGTCTATCAATTGTCGGTGCTACTTAATTCAAATGTCAAAAACAATTGTTAAGAGTTTTTTTTACAAATTTAATTAAATGAATTTTATTATCTTACATCCTAGCGAACAACAACTGCACAAGTTTATACCTTGAATAAACTTATTTCTTTATCTGAATTAAAATAAATAAAAAAGGTTTTGGAGGGTGCTGTTATTTAAATAAAACATACCTAAAGTGAATATTATTCTGAAATAGGAAATAAATGACTTGCAATCAGAATTTTTTAATTCAAAAATTTGCTCAACAAAATTAAATCCCTGACATTTAAGGAGCACCAACATTTCGAAAAGTTGTCTTTAAAATTGGAGGCATTCAGCATATAATTCAATCAGTAATAGCTCCTTTACTTGTGTATTTGAATAACGAAAGTTAAATAAATGTATTTTTATTACGACATGGAGTTGCCAAGATTTTAAAAAATAGTATAATGTCATTCAACAGGTATTGATTACTGATTGATCAAATATGCACATTTGGACTAATTTTGCAAATATATATTTATTCAAGCAAAGTTGAAAAACGTGTTTTTTTTTATATTTTTATCATGAATTATTAACATATCTTGAGTATTTTTAGTCTGATCCTGACAAGATTAGTATCAAAACTCGTGTTAGGACCAGGACTTTATATACAAATCCAAATTGTTTTGAAAACATAATTTTCGTCTTTGTAAGGACTAAAAACGCATAACTTTTTAACTTAAAAATCGGGGACTAGGAATTGATTTTAGAACTATGGTTTCTTAGTGAAGACATCTTAAAATTGTCCGCAGATTACGAATAAGGAGTACAATTTTTTTTAATTAGAAAAAACCGCATAATTTTCGCCGGTGGAAAAGTGTATCATGTCCTTCAGTAGTTACTGATAAGTAATCACTGATTAAAGTATTATCAAAAATAAAGGATCGATTACTGAATGAATTTCCTACTGAATGCCCTCATTGAATTTTCTAAGTATTAGCTTACTTGTTCAGCAAAATAGTCCTGTTGACCCAATAGCCGATCCGTTTCCAAATCTGTGTCGGCTTCGTCCTCTTCGAGACGTGTACCCGAGGCGTTCTTACGTGGCACCCATACTGGTGAATCTGGATCAACAGCCAATATTTCATCGCAAGTTTTTAATTTTTCGGGCTGCGTTTTTGCGCGCTGAAGAGCCGATCGTATTTCCATCATGGCCTCTTGTATCTTCACTGGTGATGTAGCGCTCACAACAGCTGACGATGATGACAGTTTATATTTTGATTCAGCCCCAGCGGCGTAAACAGGGTCATAGTGTGTTTCCACGGGACTATCGCTATCAGCATTGATGGCATTCAACGCCATCTGCGGATCTTCAGTGGGTGTCGGCAGCGGCTGCGGATCAGTCGGCGAAGCGGGCAACGGCTGAGACGTTGGCAACACTGCAGTCACAAAATCGATTGACTGCGAAGCATCTGTTGCCGCTGCCGAGACCAGACTTGCAGAATTGTGTTCATTCGGCAACCGTTCACGTTCGCGTTCGCAGTCACTGTTGCCGTTGTGCTCATGTTCGTTAGAGATATCTTGCTGCTGCTGAAGCTGTTGTTGTTGTTGTTGTTGTTGTTGCTGAGGTTGCTGCTGCTTGTCGCAGACAACGGAAACATTGTTTTCAGTATCTGATGCATGGCCACTGCTAAGACCATCTTCTAGCACGGGCATGCTAGTGTACAGTTTGCCATAGTCGGTTGTGGCACAGTTCATTTCATTTGACAAGCTATCCAAATCACCACAATTTGAATCGTAATCCGTCGTTTCCGGTGACAGCGTAAAGTTACGCGAGTGACGACGCAGATTGACCTCCAGTTCTGTATCGGCCAGGTCACCACTACTTCGGCTGTTTGAGTCAATATACAGCTCGATGTCGTTGTGCTCCTGGTAGGTATTGTGTTCGCTAGACTGCAAACAATAAACAACATACATGCAGATTATAACAGAAATAACGTAAAAACATTCCACATTCATTTACGCATTTCACTTTGTCATTTGCATCTTTATTTCTAATAATTTTCCCTAATTTTTTTAATTTTTAATTTAAATTTATAATATTCATTTAAATAATAATTTAAAAAAAAATAATAAATAAGAAAACAGAAAAAGGAACAAAATGGATTACCAAAGAAAAATAAATGATTTATTTTTTAATACAACATTGTAACTATTAATTGACCATTTTATTTCAATGATTATAAATAATAATAATTTACACGAAATCTTCCCCTAACACGAGATTTAGCTTGTTAAAACAAAAATTAACATTTATTTTAGGCTGTTTATAAACAATCTTCAAATGTAAGTAGCAAAGATAAGACGGGAGATCAATGACTGCATACAAATTTAATCATGACTTTCGGTGGCCTAAACTCTTGACCATTAGTACCGTTTACCAATGCAACACCAAAAAAGTTAAATGGTCACACACATTATTGTGATTGCGATGGTACAGTTCAACGTCATTTTGTTTCAAAGTAAAAGTATGCATTAAGTACACGCAAGTATATTAAAATAGAAACTGTATTAAATTTGTCCTCCTCATTTTATGTTGTGTTTTATAGGTTTGATAGAAATAAGGAATATAAATTAAAAATTTATAAAAACATTAAAATCAATATATATAATAATATTATAAAGAAAAGTAAAATATTATTTTGATATTCGGACCCTCGCCGACCGATTCGCATGAGCATACTCTATCCACCAAGCTACCAATTACAAAAAGCCGATTCAAGTCATCTCGATATCTTGATTTAAAAATTCTTTACTTGTCAAAAACAAAGGAAACAGCATCCTTTAGTACCTTCGAGTTTATTAAAAATACTTTTTCATTCAAATTCAGTTTCATTTTAGAGCATTCAATTGAACTCATTTATTAAATGATTTCATGCAGCTCTCTACTCCTTAAACTGTTTTTTTAGCTATTCATTTTATAAAGTTATCTGTTTTTAAAGTGTTTCTTTCGACTTATAAGCTTACACATCACATAGGATTTAAGGAGGCATTGAAAAACAGGCACTTAATATTGAAAATTTGTGGGCAATTTTAAAGATAAGGGTACCCAACCTGAGCCCAAGTAACAAAAGTGCTTTGATTAAAGTCATAGAGAAGGAATGACCATGTTCCAGACACGTGTGCATTCTATGTCGCTACGTTTTCAAGCTGGGATAGAGACTAAGAGCAAGAACAAAAAACATTTTGATTATTTCTCACCTCGTTTTTCTATTTTACACCAATTTTGTACTGTTTGCATTTTGCAAGCAAATACGAAATATGCATTTTTGTATTTCTTGAGTTATTTTTTGTTATTAGACTTATTTCTGTTAATTGTTTTTGGATTTATCTATAAGTAATACATTAATATATAGATCTACAAAAAATTTTTTTCTCAAATGTTGAATTTGTGTGCCTTTATTAATTTTGTTAACAATTAATTGACATCCTCTAAAGTATATCTAAATTATCGCGCCAACTGAATAAAAATGTGATTAGTCAATATGACAACTGTTGTATTGTAAATAGTGTAAATAACTTTGTCAATGAAACGCAATAAGTTATGCCAATGAACAACCGACGTTACATCCTTATTTAGTGTATGAGAAAAGAGTAAAGACGCTAACTCACCGGTACCCTAGACGAACGATGTACAATGTAAAGTTCATCTTTGGGGATTCTAGCTAGACGCTGGCCAATGTAAGCCTGCTCGATATGTTTGTCTATTTCGCAGACGCGATGTTGCATGTCCTGTAAGTGGATGAACAAAATATGTAAGTGTACATTACATGTATTTTAAATGTTTGAAAAAAAAACTCACAGAACTGGCCACATCGTCACCACTTTCCGTCGTGTAATCTGTAAAACGCTGTTCGTCATCGGGATTCGCTTTGAAGAACTCTTCCAGCACTTTGCGAGTCTCTGAAAACTCGTATAGATAGTCGAAGGTTGGAGTCTTCGAGGTCACTGTTGCGTTCGTTCCCTCATGGTCGATCAGATCAATCAGATTACCCACGGATGTCTTGCCAGCCATGCTGCCCAAAACGTTGTTATTATCCGGGCGATGTGTGCTTGGCGAGACCCGCTGCGGAAAACCAGGTGGTCGCTTGGGAAACCCAGCACCCTTAGCAGACATTTGCTGATTGCCAAACCGACGCGGCGAGCCCTCATACTCAGCTATAGGGAGCTGACCAATCATTTTGGTGACCTTCAGAACATCCTCGCTGTTTCCTCTGTCAGAAGGCGCCAGTGCCGCGGGCTTGTTCATCCAGTTTGTATCGATGTCATCAAATACGACAATCTCTCCGTCCCGCAGACAATGACCATCAGCCTTACCCACATCAGTTGGTGAGCCGGGACTTGCTAAGCCGCCCTAAAAAATCGCTCAATAAGTTTGATTTATTGGTAATTCTTTAAGAGAACAGAAAGAACTTACCTCCGGCTCAAACTGACTGCTGCCCGGACTGTGTCCAACGCGTATCTGGCGTGGATGCGGACGCTGGTAATAATATGCAGAATGATGCTGCTGAGTACCCAAATATCCAGGCAGTTGATGAGGCGGCGATTGTTGTTTAAATGTCTGGTGATGCATGGACGAATATTGAAGTTCGGCATTTAGGTCCGGTGAGTTTAACACAGTGCTAGCCGGTGTCACATTCGGGCTCCGAGTTCGCATTTCCCACACGTAGCGCTCCTGTGATGCTGGCATCGTGCCAGCGCTGCCATCGCCGAAAGTCATGTGCAGCTCTGTGTGTCGTCCACTAGCAGCATGATTAACATTTGCCTCCATGGAGTCGTTGCTACTGTCGCTACAGGAATTCATGTTGAGCGATTATGTACACTGGGCTAATAGAATTTATCTCTGGATGCGACTACACTGTGTAAGTCGACTTCGGCTACTTTTCAGCAGCCAGTGATGATTTCAACTGCCGCTGACATGCTACGCTTTGAGTATAATGCCTGAAAAAATTAAAGCGATTAGTAATTAAACGATTTCTCTGTGCATCTTTCAATTGATGATATAATACTATTAATAGTCAAATGAATCACAGTAAATGTTATTGCTTTCCCTAAGCTTAGTTGCAGCTGCGGTTTTTGGATTGGGTGAATGGAGTTATGGCTCGTAGCACTAGCAAACCCCATAAGAAAAAGGGTTTTAAACTCTTTACAAACAACTTGAAAACAAGTCACCCAGTTTCGTAAACTATTCACTATTCAAGATTGGTATTAAAACTCTTATTAGGAACACGACTTTTTAAATTGTATATATTCAAAGGCCAATTATTCTTGAAATATACTATCGTTCACTTCGCGCGCGGTAAGTTGCGGCTACAGTCGATCACGCTCGACAGTAGGATACCCTGAGCCCTGGTACTCTTTAATAAAAGTTGATTTTCGACCAAATGTTCCTATGGCAGCTATATGATATATGAAACCGATTTAAACTAAATCTGATCAGAATGTACAAAACCAACATAAATTCATATTCTATCAGTTTGGATAAGATATCTCAAAAAACAAAAAACTTTTTTATACTAAGTCTTAATATTCGATTGAGCCTCTCTATTGCAGCTATATGATATAGTAGACCGACTTGAACCTTATTTGTTCAGAATGTCGAATACCAGCCCAGATGCATATTCTAGCAGTTTGGTTCTGATATCTCAACAAAAAAAAAACTTCCATACCAAAATTCATTTTCGATGTGTCGTTCCAATGGAAGCTATATGATATAGTGGTCCGATTTGAACCTTATTTGTTCAGAATGTAGAATACCAGCCCAGATGCATATTCTAGCAGTTTGGTTCTGATATCTCAACAAACAAAAAACTTTTTCATACTACAACTTAATTTTCGATGTATCGTTCCTATGGGAGCTATATGGTATAACTGATGAAGAATATATAAGCTTTTGGGAGTCTGCCACGCCCCCTTCTGCCTGTTACATACATTCTGCCAAATGCATTATATCCGTTTTTGCCCAATGGTCCCAGGGTGTAAAAATGGGGACTTGGAATTGACTTCAGAGCAATAGTTCTTGGATAAAACATTTTAGTTACCATTTATCTTAGGAATTAGACATAAATTATGATTTAATAAATAATTTATGATATTTAATTCACAAAAATAATTAAAAATTATTGGAACCATTCAGTTCATATCCTTTTCGGAATAGGTGGTATTATTGGATTGAGTTCTTCGCTAGGGTTTCAAACCTAAATTTTCAATAATTGTGTATTACTTCGTCTAATTTGGCTTGAATCTCACTGTTGAATTCAAGCAATAAAGAGATGAATTGAGATTCCAGAGCCGATTAATGGGCCAAAAGTTATTAATGCTGTTCAAGTTGTTTCCCCTGTGAAAATCTTCTCCATAATATTCCGTAGTTAGCCTATCTTCAATCAAGATTAGAAACTAAATATGTCGATGGTATTTTGAGCAAATTCAAATGCCTGATGACACTTATTTTTCACAAATTTTACAATAGTTTGTATTTGGTATTGTAGTTGCACAGTATGTAGTCGAATAATCTGCAATATCATTATATATATTGTAAATTTTAGTTATAATATCGACTTAGCTCTTTCTACTACTCCCTAACAAAAGCAAAATATTGTCGCCATCCAGACGCACAAGCAAAATTCTGCAAAAACAATATGAATTTAAACGTGGTTTTGGCTGCACATACATATATACAACATATACATATATTGTGTTGTTATAGAGCTTCCCATTACAAATTAGATGGTCATTAACCATTTCGTGATTTGTCAATTACACTGGCAAATTAATTGATATAAGTTCACTTTATAGACACCCACCGATCAACAAAACAAACCGGCATATATTCTTTTATTTATTTTCTTCAATGTGTCAGCGTCAGTGTGCGACACGGTGCAAGAAGCTTTTTTTTTTGTTGGGACTGGTACAGTGGTATTGAATAAAATGACACTAAAATGAATTTGTTTCTCGATGAAGTCAGTATAAATATATGTACATACATGTATGTATGTGCGTATACATGTATACATACATACACGTGCGTGCGTGTGTATTAGCATTACAAGAGTACATTTACGTGTACGTGGTATTGGCATACAGTATTGTTAAAAATCAATATATCTCCTTGTTTTTAGGTGTACGTAATAGTCACCACCACCACCATAAGCAATAACATTCCACCTGCCCACTAGTAATAGCAGCAGAAGTAACAAACACAACCACAACAACAACAACAACAACAACAACATGACCAAAAACAACAGCCTAACAATGTGTATTAGACTTTTTTTGGGTGGCGTTCGTCTTTGACAGACACTAGTCTAGTATTTCTAGTATTGATGCACAGTTTTCACAATTTCAGCTTTAACTCAATTTCCCAAAGTCTGCTGCATTATTTATTAATTTTTACAGATGCCTTTTAAGGACATATTACCAATTAATGCATTTTATTTACTTTCTATCTGGTAGTAAATTTATTTATTAGAGCAGTTCCAAGTGTTCAGCACAAGTTCAATTGAACGGATCAGTGATATGAACTACTGAACTTGTTCAGTGAATTAAGTCCGAAAATCAGTTATTACAGGGATTCCTAAATCTGTTTTTATTTATTTCAGTTCAATGCAATATATTTATTAATATACACATATAGAGTGTTTGCAAAACAATTTATTGACTAACTGTATATATATATTTGTAATTCACATTAATGTTAAAGCATCAACGAATCGAACATGGATTTAACAAAAGTCCATTAATCGATATATTAACGTTTTTCACACCCACGATTCCAAAAAAAGATTCCTTTTAATTTAGTAACAGCTGCTCTATAAAAAATGTGTAGTTTAAGAAGACAAACAAATAATTAAAATGTGGTCAGACTAAAAGATTTCAAAAAGTTTAAGGCATTTAGTAAATTTCACCAGTGAACAAGGTAACAAACAGAAGGAGGCGTGGCAGATATATTCTATATCAGGATCAACAGCCGAATCGATCTTGCCATGTCCGTCAGTCCCATATCAATGAATATAATAGCTAGAGTGTTCAAACTTTTGTATGTAGGTTCGAAAATCAAGAATGAGTATGAAAACAGTTTTTGTTTTGTGAGATATATTAAGCAAATTGATAGAATATGGACTTATGTTGGACCAGACGGTATCAAAGTGACAGGGTACAGAGTATCAAACTGGCGGTAGGCGAGCAAAGTAAGGATGTTGATATTTTTAAAAATATCAATATCAAAATTATTTCGATATGAATCAAATATCATTTATATTTAATATTTTTGACTAAAAAATATCGATAATATGGATGATACAAATATATGGGCGCGACCTAAAATATGACGTGTTTTCTACTAAAATTAGTTGTGTTTTCACTAATTTTCATATTTTATTTCACGGTTTTCGCTTGGATACAGTGTTATCTGTTTTGACAAAGTATAATATCGCTTTCATGTTTCACGAAAAACATAAATTGGCGAAAGCAGCAAAAGCAACGGCTAAAAATTTCGTTAAAAATATCAAATAAATATATCGATATTGATATTATCGCCAGATGAAAATATCGCCCAAAAATATATTATCACAAAAAAATATCTATCGATACATCGGTATATCGATGATATTTCGACATCCCTGGAGCAAAGCAAGCAGGGGGCAATAAGTCTTTTGTCATTTCGAAAAGATTGTTACCATTGGCATCGACTTTTGGTATAAAGATGACAGTCTGACCAAAGGTCGTGGTAATATTGACAAATATCCATAAAAAAATTAATGAAGCTGCCTCTTTATCATACTTTTTCTGTAACCGTTAAAGAACTAAAAAAATTCCGAAAAAAGACAAATACATTTCTAAAAAAGGCCGGAATCCCCGATCGTTTGAGAATCATTATCGATCGTTAGATTTAAAAATTCAAATAATAGGATTAAAAAAAAAGGAAATGAAATTAATAATTTAATAAAAATCATTACAATGATTGGCCTATTTGACTGAAGTACATTAAAAAAAAAATTGGCACTATTGAAAAGTATGTAAATTTATGTCCTCATAGCATAACATTTGCATTTGTCTTTTTAATAGAATATTTCCACGACAGCACATTCGGCACTTTCGACGCCATTTTCATCATCCGGCCCGAATGTGGACTTTATTTCAGTACAAAATCCAAATGATTCCGATTTTTTGCCAGTATTTTCAGAATTTTTTTTTATCGAACACCCGATGTTTATAGATATACTTGTGAAAAAAAACAATCATCACCTTAACCAGCTGTTTTGTTCAATAAAAACGGTAGGCATCTAATTTTCGCCAATTGTAATTTCAATATAAATATTAAATTGTTGTTATTGTCAGCTTTTTAATATATGTGCACAGAAACCGAACAGCTGATTTATTCTGGTTGCATGGCAAAAGCTTTGAATGTGTCACATTTGGTCGTGGAAAGCCAAAAATGAGCCACATCCGATTGTGCGCGAATGAGCCAACAGTGTTTTGTTTACAAAATGTTTTACAACTGAAATTATAATATTTTCATCAAATATAAGATTATAATTGTTATTATCTAAAACCATCACTTTTAGTATTTAAGTTACATATTTATCGCTTGAAATATAAATAATAATCGATACTGTTATCAAACGGAATATCGATAGCTATCGCTTATTGCGTGTTGGATTTGCCGATAACGATGTTCCCGCATTCAGTTACAGAAGAAAAACGACACCAAGCGAGTCGGACGTTAATGAATGAACACCCGCGACTGTTGCGCGCGTTTAAAGTGTGTGATACGTATATTATTTTTTGTTGTGCTGCTGTTTAAGCAACTTGAAGCGAGTGTATATTTATGAATTGTTTGTTGATCACCAATATGCAAACAAACGCAATTAAAAACAAGTGAGTTAACTGAGTTAAAGCGCTCAATAATCTTATTCGTATGAGTGCACACACGCGTGTGCATAAAGCCAATAAGCTCCGCTTGGCCAAAACCCCGATGTGCAATTGTATGTATGTATTGTAGACTTATAAATGCTTACCGCCTTTTGATCTGAGCTGCCGTCGCGTCAGTCTCTAACATAATTAGCACCTGCACCTGTGTTTTGACTTTGTATCTAAGGGATACAGATACACATGTCATTGCAGGGTGTGATTCTGATTCTTCGTAAACGTGTTTGCTTGTTTGTTTGTGTGGGTTGTGAACCTGTGCTAAAAATCAATAAAGCATGCGCGTTCAAAAGTCTACTACCAAATAATTGGGGTGTCCCCTGTCTCTGTTCCCTGTTCCTGTTTCACTTGTCGACTTGAATATTTACAAAAATGTATACAGTGGCTCCCAGCTTATTTGGCCCACTACTCTGACAAATTTGGTTAGTATTTTTTTATACATATTTTATTTTTTAAAACAAAACAATGTTTGGGTCAAATGAGCTGTGAGCCACTGTGTTTACATATATGTACATGTAAATACATTCAAATATGTACATTTATTTGCTCATTTTGTACTTATCCCCATCTCTGTCTCTCTCTGGCGCCAACAAGGATGGCAACTAGAACAAGCAGCAACAACTAATAAGCAACAAGCTAAGTTGCCAATTATGCGCGACGTTGTGTGCAATTTGCAGGTAATTTCACATATACATACATACATGTATGTATGCTCGTAATTGCTGAAAAATTATTGCATTCAGTGCATCAAAAACAACAACGAAAACAATACAAACCGTTGAAAACATAAAACACCGTTAAATGCGCTCGCTTACTTAGTCAATCGTATCCGAAGCGCCGACCAAAGCACTAATTCCGATGCTGCTGTTGCTTTAAGTGGCACCTCTTGTCAAGAGCGTAGGCAGGGGGCAGGTCGGGACCATTGAACCCCCCTCCCCCTGTCTCACCCCTCCTTTTGACACCCTTATCACTTATCGTTTGCCTTATCCGACGAGAGTTGTATTTTATTCCAGAAACAACAACCGTTTTCAAAAACGTAACCCTAAACCGGTGTTAACCGATTGAAATTGGTAACTACATTCGAACAGAAACAACAAAATACTGTACCGAAACAAAAAATACCGAAATTGTTCAAACCGAAATAACTGATTTATAACCGATTCATTTACAGCGGTTATTTTCAATTTAATCAAGCATTCAATTTGATCAAGTTCTTAAGGTAAAATCATCGTTTTTAAACTATTTTTGGTAGCCGTTACAAAACTGATATACAGAGATTTTTGTAACCGATAACCGAAAGCCAAATTAATGACTAGTTGAAAAATCTATAGTCGAGATCCCGACCATAGTATACCCGTTACTTATTTAAATATATACAAAAGTACTTTAAAGAAATTAATTGTTTTGCTTTGACAACATTCGCCATTACTGCCATTCTACTTGTCCGATCTTGATTCAGTAAGATAATAGATAATAATAAAAGATAATGTTAATTACCACAAAAAAACGTATTATCTGGTTTTGCTGTTTTTTCACGATTTGAGGGAGCGGAAAGGGATGTTGAAAAAATTTGAAACAAACAAAATTTGAGACCAGCTCCAACGCAATTGGAGTCTGTGTGCCAAATTTGGTTGCTCTATCTCTTGTAGTCTCGGCTGTTGATGCTGATCAAAAATATATGTATACTTTACTTTCCCTGTTCAAACATTCCGACGTACACAATATACGTTTTTTCATAGTTTTGAAGTAACGGGTAAGAAACCGAAACAAAACTAGTGATGCAAATTCAATTTTTAGATCGAGTTGAATTTCGAAACAGAAAATCGACCCTAAAAATCATCGGGTTGTCCATATTTTGATGCATGATAAGAGTATATAAAAAATTTCCCACGGCAGAAAGAATACTAGAACGTTTACTGCTCTACTCGATAAAGGCCTTTAGGAAAACGATTAATATTTAATGGAAGGAAAAATAAATAAAATCGATAATTTTATAGCTAATTTAATTTAAATAAACATATATGCTTTTTTGCATTTGGATATAGCTTGTTTTTCACCATTTTATTATTTTTAATTATTTAGCTTATTTTTTCTGAGAATCTAGCTTATGCGGGTGCTCAACACCTGGCAACACTGTTGGGCACGCACCAATACTCACAAAAAAATAAATAAATACATTGACGCGATCAGCTTTTTTGTTGCACTGAAAAGAAGTTAGCTTACATTTATAACAGGGCGAACATAAGTAAAACTAAAACAAAAAAAGATTTCTTTCAGCAAGCTCGCCGACAAGGCAACAGCAAAATAATAATATTTTGGTAACCCCTTCTCACAAAGCTGTCTACGCCCTTGTTATTGTTGTTGTTTAGCTGCAGCTGCCAGTTACAAGCGACGCAATTTAAAACATACATTCGCAAAGTCAATGAACAAGAAACGTTGCTCCGGAAGGCGCAGGTGCCCGTTGCAACAAACTTAACATCCAGCGACTGTTGTCAGTTGCGTTAAAATATTAATTAACGCTTTTTCGCTTCCCAAAAGCATATAATTATTAATTTATATTTCGCAAATAAATATTGATGTATTCGGCATATTATTTTCTAAGAACACGGATTGAAAGGTTTAGTCCTAACTTACAAAATGCCATGCTAGAACTTTTTCTAACTCACCTGGCTCACGAGATACAGGGGTGCAAGTGGGAGGGGCAAAATTTAAACGATCGCAGCTAATAGGGCCGTTAGGGCCCTTTGAAAATTTCTTCTCAAAATAAAATAAAAAGTTAGTTTGCTTGTCTGTTTGTTGGTTTGTATCTACGCGCTAAAAAAGACCTCCGCAGTTTCCAAACCGTAAAAGCTATAGTTGTGTACTGTATATCGTTGGAAAGGTATTTTTAAAGGTTTTTAGGCGTACCTTTTTTTCAAAAGAACTCAGGTAACAATTTACAGGTTAAATAAGGGTTTCAAGCTTAAATTTTGGCAAATTATGACAAAACGGCTCTAACGATTTTTATTTATTTTCAATATGTTGTAAAACGTAATTAAATACTAGAGCTGAAAATTGGAATTCGAAAAAAAGCTCAGCCTCTTTGCACACATTGCAGAATTCCAAAGTTAGATAACAGCTATCGATTACTTGTTATCGGTTATCATATGACTATCAGCCAAATATTTCAATGAGTTTGTATCTAATCAGAATAGCCTCTTCGAATGAGTCATGGCTGTTGCACACGTCTGTATGTGTATTATTCGATGTAGTACAATGGAAAGTCGCTTGTGACTTGTTTGAGTTAAGTGGAATCATAATCGATGAAAAATAATGTGAAGGGAGATTTTGTTGGGTGGTAATAGTTACAGTAGCAACTGAACTTCCCCAGTGCATTTATAGTCTATATTTTACAAGGCTCGCAATTTTTGAAAGTCGTCGTTTAGAAGAATGTTGTACTTACAACCAATTACACTAGGCAACAAAGTTAAACTTTTTTGACCTCGTACTTAAAAAAGTACAGGGTTTTACTAAGTTTGGCGAGGTTAAATCACAACTGTGTCCGATTTTTTGAGTTTTTGACTGATTTCTCAAAATATATCTTCAATGTTGCACCTCAGCTTGAATTCAGCACATTATTCTTATAAATTGATACTTTATGAAAAATATATGTATTTGTTGTTCGTGGCACCAGCTATGTGTTAGGCCCGGGACTTATTAAGTCATGTGTTACTATATTTATATCAATACAAGTGCAGGAAATTGATAAGCCCAGTCGATAAAACGATATGACAAACACCAAAAAACACAAGCAAAATTAGTGCTTTTAACTTATGTTTTGGCAAACATCATTAATATTGAAGAGTTGATGTGCCCTACAAAGTTCTTTACGACCCAATAATAAAGAGTCAAGAAGAAATGTAATTCAGCAAGAAAGAAAATACTGATGATCCAACCTACAATTCTTTCTAAGTGTTCGTTTGTGTATATAGCGTTGTTATACGCTTTTACATGTAAATATTGACGTGATGGCAATACAATAAGTACAAGAGTATATTGAATTCGTTGCAGTGTAGCTCATGATTAAAGTATATACATATATCATGACATGTCCGTCGATGTTGATTTTAGATCATATAATAATAATAAGTAAAATCTGTTAAAGTAATGTGTTTACACATAAGTATACTTAACATTGTGCATAGAAAAGAAAGACAGATTTTCATGTGTAAAGCTTTCTATTGTGCGTGTCATTGTTGCTGTTGTTGTACTTATTTCATAATATTCCGTGATTGTCGGAGTGTATCAGTATATCAGTTTGTATCGTTACACCTCGTAGGTGCCTTTTTTTTTAAGACAATGTCACTGCCAGCACACTATGGGGAATTTGACCATTTTTTTTTAAATAATTAATAACTCGAGAACGAATGAAGTTTTTTGGTTTAGTTTTTTGCATTGTGCATATAATATCAATGCGCAAATGTCCTTGATTTCTTCAATATTTTAATGCGAAACTTACCAGATTTAAGAGTTTGTAAGTATTTGGCATTTTAGTCAACTTTAGACTACCATATCATATTGAAAACGCCAATTTTCGGTGTAGTGAACAAATATTTTAATTTTCTATTTAATTCTTATATGTAACAGCTAAAGAAAACCTTCAACTTTTAGCTCTGAAAATTCGTGTATTATTCTTAAAATAAATACTAACAATTATTGCGTTAAAGTAGCTCAAAAAACAAATTCATTTGCTCTTTTTACCTTCGTTAAGTTTCATGTGAAAATCAAACCCTGCATTTTGAAATTCGAGGTTACATGCAAAAAGTTAATTTTGATAAAATATCGCAAAATGTAATAACATTGACATAACAAGAACTAATTTATCTACAATACGTCATAAATATTATGGGGGACATAGGTGGACATTTTTTTATATTTCTATTTAAGGTTGAGATTTTATTTTAATTATTAAGAACGTATTTTAATAACTTTCAAAAACTTAATTTATTCAAAAAAATCGGGAAAATTTCCCATAGTGCAGCAGCACAAAGAGCCAAAACGTCACATACACATAGTCACAATGTCTGGGCCTTTTTGATGATATTTTCATTCACTTATTTATGAAGTTCGACAATATAATAATTATGATTGTGCACGCTGGGATGACTCGGCATGGGATAGGAAGTCGCAACAGATGCTAAATTTATGGAAATCATTATGGATAACTTGTCTTGTAGCTGTTGCTTTTGCCGTTGTCAGCTTATCAATTGCAACAGCCGTTGTCTGCGGACTGCATACAAATGCAGCGTAATGCAGATGTTGTTGTTGTTATTGTTATTTGTTTTTGTTACAGTTGTTGTTAATATTGTTGTTTTTGAGGTTGGTTAAAAGACAATGTATACAGGTATACAGTCAATAGTATATATATTTAGCTATTTGTATAAAGTTGTTGCACTCAAATTAGTTGTTTCGATTGCGGAGTTTTAACCCCAAAAATGTACATATGTGCAAAATAATAAAATCACCTTTCCATAATGCTGATATTATGAAATGATCGACTTAATCAATGGAGCAACATTAAAAAAGATGCAAAAGATTCTAGGACGTCAATATGTTAAAGATTTATGTCAAAAAAGAGAAACCAGAAAGCTTTTAAAAGTCACTTTTACTTTTGCCTCTATAAAGTTTAGATGAGCCAAAATGAATGGTTATAATTTGTAATTTCATTCATATTTAACAAAAGTACCTAAGTATGTACTTAGATAGTGTTGAAACATATTTATTCTTATTTTTAAAACCAGACAAATGTATTTGGTACACCCCACTTACACCCCCTATCTCATAAAGCAGGAGAGTTTGCAACTGTTGTATTACGCAATATTGTTAATTAATTGCTGTATCATTTAGTTTGTATCTTTATTAATTGGAGAAGACTTCTTATATTTTTACACTATTTAAATAGCTTCGTCTTTCTCCGAACTAACAGTATCTTAACAAATTACCCGATCAGAGCAACTGTTCAGTTTAAGATACTGTTAAGGATTACTTGAGCATCAATTGCAGGTGCAAAGTCATTTGCATTTCCGGTTCTCAAGAATCGCAAAAAGCGGCAAAAACAGCAACAACAACGGTTCTGGCTATAAGTAAATGATGTCAGTTAATACTGCAAACGAAAACAATAAAACAACTTATCCTATATCGGTTATACAACATACGTGAGAGCGGCCAGCGCAGAAATTAGCATAGCTTACATTTCACTCTAAACATTTAATGAGGCTGCCCCCTTTCCGGATCGGTCGCCCAAGTCGCCTGTCGTTGTGTTGCGTAATTGTTGTTAAGCCGTCAATTCAATTGTCGTTACACATACGTACCGTTGCGCGGATTTTGTGTGCATATTGTCAGTATACATGTGTGGAAATGAATGCGCACCAACTGTGCCATTCATTTGAAATATACATCAAAGCTTTTCTCAGCATACCGAATATCTGAAACTCTTGCTATATAACACGTACAAAGCTCGACGGCATTTCCAGAATAGAATTCTGCAAAGCGCACGGAAATGAAAAATACAATTAGGGTTTTCACTTGACAGTAGCAGCATAGCAGCGAGCACATGTGCAATACTTAAAAAACCTACATGCAAAAGATACCAGTTCAAATCTAGAAACTCATAAAATATTTTTTGTTTATTTTTTTATTCGATGCACCCATTACTTACGATATATATATTTATAAAATATGAAAATTTCGTTCATTTTTTGTTATTTTGACTTGCCAATTAATTTGTCGGTTGCATTGTTCAATCAAATAAATGCCAAATGTGTCGTGTCGTCACTAAACAAGTGTTGTCAAAACTTTTACACTAAAATATGCCAAAAATAGTAAATTTCGCTTGAAATAATCGACTTTTCATCGAGCTTTTTATCTTCTTTACATGAGCATATGTGCAGGACTTTTCGTAGTCAAGAAAAATTATGAAAAGTGATATATAAAGTTATTAATAAATCTGAGCCAATTTGCCCAAAAGGGTTAATGTGTGCTGTTAGGAATTCATACCATGTAGCGAATAATTGTGATTGCAGGGGAATATGATCTGTGCTACATGATCGCTTCTGTACAGACTGCATAGATATTACTTGCCACATAACATCTCCACACAAAAACTGACGGTCAAAGCTAACGAAGTTCGACTACTGAATCTTCTGACTCCTGAAAACCTACGTCCGTTTTTTACGTGTCGGATGCAATTACGTCTACTTCCCCAATGTGCTTGAATTAGTTAGTGTTAATATCCGCATACGAAGATAGGAAGAAAGATGCAAAAGAAATACAGGAAAGATGTGGAAAAAGGTGGTTCAGGCCTGCGTTAAGTCGATGATCATATAACTTTATGCAGACTGTGCTACTGTCTGTGCTACGATCCGAACATTCTCTGGTTACATATTGCAAACAAGTACTTCGACAAATGCATTTAAGTACTTATTTTAAGTTTACTCGTTCATGTAAAAGAGACAGTCAATTATTTAATTACAATTAATTGTAATAAATTATGATACATCACAATGTCCGTCATTATGTCACAGAGGTAATCCGATTGCCAGCATGTTTAACAAAATTTTCTTTTGTTACCAATTTTACAATGGCGAGAAAATGTTTTGGAAAGTAGCCCATGCTCGCCCGCTGCTTAAGTAGTGCAATTAGCGAATGCCGAAAGTAAAAGTGTGTGTAAACTTGTGCCGGGGGAATGGATATTGAAATGGAAATAAAAACGGTGGGTGGCGATAGGGGAAACTAGCTCAAGGGATTGGAGTTGGACGTGCAACAAAAGGGGGTAAATTATTTGTTTCTGTTATTCGATTGTGTGTGTCTGTAATTTGGGAATTGGTACTACTTAATGAATAGCGAGCGTATCCAATTCGAAATTTGGCCGACTCTCTTTTTGCCATTGGATAACGCCATGATATGTACATACATATGTATGATAAATACATCACATTTTAATAGAGTTGCCATTTGGCATGTGTGCATATCAATAATATATCGTTAGGAGTACATAATACACTCAATAATCTTAATAAACAAAATGTACTTATGAAAGTTGCTACAACCGCCAAGTGTGCTTTAACGACACCTTGAGAACCGATTTGATTCTCATAGTTTGTTGTTGGCGCCAGCGTCTGCCGTCAGCTTTCAACTACAACTACAACTTCGGTCTCAGTCTCAGTCTCGGTCTCGGACTGTAGCCAAGACGACTGTGTTGGCTAACCTTCAGTCTCATGTTTAGCGTGCTGCCAATTGATGCGATGACTGGTGACCGACAATGACGTCAATGTCTTTGTTTTGACGCTCTACGTGATGTATACCCAATCTGAGCGCCAGGCCATGTAGTCACATACAAAGAGTCATCTTGTATCTGAGGTATGTTTTGTATATTTATAATGATAGTTTAAACCAAGACAGCAAATCACTCTAGTTTTGGACAAGGTTTGGATTGGTGGCTTGAACTATAAAGCAATATATAGGCTTGGATGGAACCTGGTTGAAATACTAAAATTTATGAATTACAAAATTCTATTTGAATTGCAATGTAATTATGTTTAAAAGTAGTTTTTTTTTATGAAAAGCAATCGCTTATTGCAGGAAAAATATAAAAGATTTGTAAATCAAAGTATTTGCCCTCACTTTCTACATGATTTGTCCATCGTTTTGTGCAATTGATGGAAAGAATGCAAAAAGAAATCTTCACGTTTCGTTAAAATCCATTTATCGACCTATTTTTGTATATCGATAGTAACAATTGACGATCGGAAGGCGCCAAGTCTGGTGCATATAGCGGGGGAGGTAGAAGTTCCCCGCAAAATCTTTTAATTTGGCTAAAAGATCAACATGGTTAACTCGAAAATAATATGTTATTAGCTTCTTAGCAATCAAACTAATATATCGTTATCAATTGGACAGTCTAACGAACAAAATAACGGTCAAAGTTTGCAGATATCTCGTATAGTTTTTATTCTACATCTGCTGAAAGCAATAAGACCTTTTAAACTTGCACACCTGGTATACCCGTTACTTATAAAAAAAAAAAGTATAAAAGTATATTGCGTTCGTTGGAATGTATGTAACAGGGAGAAGTAGGCATCTCCGACCCTATAAAGTATATATATTCTTGATCAGCATCAACAGCCGAGTCGATATAGCCATGTGTGTCTGTCCGTCCGTGTGAGCGCCTTGATCTCAGAGACAATAAGAGATAGAGATACCAAACTTTCACACACAGATTTCTACAGACCCCACACGTTTTAGCAAAACACAAAAAACCTCCACACCCACAGTTTTAAAGATAATATAGTTTTTATGCTAACTAGCGTTATCCTATTATATTATCTATTATCCCAATGAATCGCAACAAGATCGGACAAGTAGAACGACAGTTATGGCGATTTAATTTAATCTAAAAGTAATCCAATTTATATTGTAACGGGTATCCTATGGTCGGGATCTCGACTATAGCCTTTCCCAATTGTTTTCGTTTAGTTACGTTAGGTGCTAAGAGAAGTAAACATTGGAGCAATATGAGTGAGCAACTGAACAACTTAGCAGTTAACAAGACAACTGAGCAATCTAACTGAGTTGACTCAGCTAAAAAAAAAAGAATAATCAAGTAAACATGTTCACCTAAATCAGCAGTGCTTACTCAACACTACTTTGTGTAGTCAGGTATAATAACACTCATAACAGCTGAGATACATCATAGGTCGATCTGAGGTTCCTACGTAGGAAAAACATGTGAGAAAGGCTATAGTTGAGATCCCGACCATAGGATACCCGTTGGTTGTATTGAAATAATAACTTTATTAATATGGTGGTTGTGGTGGTTTTTCTCGATTTGCGGTGGCGGACTTTAATTTGTAACAAACTTGATCTGCGTGAGGTATACCGAAATCTGTGTGCCCAATTTGGTTACGCTATCTTTTATAGTTTCTGAGATCCTTTTGTTTAAACAGATGAACAAACAGTTTTTCGCTATTTGCGGGGGCGAAGGGGGCGTGGCTTAAATTTGAAACAAACTTGATCTGCGTGGGTCTGTGAGTGAAAGTTTGGTATCTCTATCTCTTATAGTCTCCGAGATCCTTTTGCTCATACGGACGGACGGACGGACAGACACAAATATCTATATCGATATAAAAATTTATTTATTTTAATTAAACAACTAAGGGGCTCCGCCCCCTGCTCGCTTCGCTCACCAACCTCCGACTCGCTTCGCTCGCGAAATTGATACGTCAAAAAGTTGAGCACTTCTAGGGACGAAAGCATATTTTAGTCCCAAATTTTGTGATATCCCATTTTGTGACGAACAAAATTATGTTTAATATTTAAATATTAAATAAATATAAAAAATAAAACATAAAAATTACTTTTTGCGCAGTGCTGAATTCCAAATTTCAGGTATTGTTTCAGGTATTGTTTCCAATTCAAACATGTCATTATCTGGTGGCACCATTGAAAAGCTTTCAATGTCTTATACTATCAATACGCATTTTAATTTTAATTTGTACTTCCTATCGATTGTTTTCCTAATACATAGTCTAGTTCCCAATATGAAATTATAATCATTTAATATTCTGTTATATATTTATTTTATATTTTAAATTAATATAAAATGTATTTTAATTAGGAATTGAAACTAATTTTCATGGTTTTATCTTATTTAACATTTATTTTAGTCAACTGCTTTTAGTTGAATATATTTAAATAAATATTGCTTACCAATGTTGCCTTTGCTGCTTCTGCAAAACAGTATTTCAACTAGTCGGTTCAATAAATAGGCGACCTCGTTAAATGTCGACACACCTTTTAATTCTTGGCACGCACCAATCCCACAACGAATGCTAATACTAATACTTTTCTGAACTAAGTATGACAACGGAGGTTTTTAAGTGATAAGGAAAGTTTTGTATCATTCAAACGGAATTTTAAAAACCTTTCCATTGATGATGACGAAATGCAAACTAAGTCAGTCTTAATAGTGAGTAGATTTTACACCCTATCTCATGCAAAGTATACGGCCTGAAATTGTATAAATACATACACATTTTTCTAAAAGTTTTTTTTTTATCAGGACAGCAGCACACAAGAACTTCGTGGCCATGAAATAACTATACTCTAAAACAAATGCCCAACCTTTTCGAGTTTTACTATTAAGATGGCATAAAAAAATGCAATGCTCCAAAAGTACATTATGTTGAAAAATATATCTGTATTTGTTTTCCAAAAAGTTGTATTTTCTTACGATGTCCAATTTTTTGTGTGACAATTTGTGGCAATTTGTGGGACTGTTAGGGAGAAAGCCGCGAATAATGGACAGCTTATAACTGATGGGGATATTATAGTCTGATTCTACTTGGCCACATTAAGGCCGAATGATGAATTCTATGAGATACGTGTATATTACGTAAATTTGTATTTGTATATTATGTTACTTTATAATTATAAATTAATTTGAAGTACTTGGAAAATAGCAAATATGACTTAAAATGGCCCCAAAACGATCCAAGTCGATAGCTAAACCATTTATTAAAAGCTCTTAAATTATTTAAATAACTCATAGAGTTACAGAATATCAAAACATACACAAGTCTAAAGAATGCAATCAGTTTAAGTTTTAAAGTGTTATCTTGCCAATCATATGTACATAACTCAATAAAATCGGTATGTATGTACAATAGTAATGGAAAAAAGCTCAGTGAAATACGGCTATAAATATATAACGTCATTTGGCTGCTTCGCTTTTGTGCTATTGTTGTTGGTCATCAAATTGTAAATGAATTGCCCGAATATGAAGGTACTATAAGTCGGTTTAACATTCAAAGATGCTTTTAAATAATATCTATTTTATGCAATATACACTAAAATATTACATCAAACTTATATGTGTATCATTAAATATTCATATAATGCCTGAGATGATTCCAAGCGCATACTCATTTTTAAATGTGGTTATAAAAATAATATGTACTTAAACCATCATTCAGCTGATAATATAGAAGATCAGTTTAAGGCTGTAGGGCAATTCAGCGTATGCAGAGTAAACACCTTGTAAGTATATTTACAGTGCAGCAATGGTCATTTAACTAGCTAATGATAAATCTAAGCATGTGTGAACGGCATGCACCAATTCAGAATTACTCAAAACAGAGCAATACACCTTGATATTTACGTGGGAGCTAGTCACTAAGTCATCTATACTCAGTGGGTGCTTAGCCAAGTGTGAAACATGCCGAAATTGTATAAAAAAATCTGGGCCTCTTATACGCCTTTACACATACAGGGTGGGCAACTTAAAAGCTTAAGATTTTTTTTTGCAACAGAAAAATAATAAAACCAAAAATTAGCTACTGGGAATATTCGTTTAATTCGAATCTTCCAAATGGATTCCCTGTACCTTATCCCACTTCCCTTTCTACTGACAATTATGAAGCCGGAAGATTTTATCATCTCCGTTGTATTGTTGGGTATCGTTATCTGCTACAGTTATTTATATTAGTATATTACTTATGATAATGATAAATAAAATTAGTTCGGAAATCGACACTGCGTCGATTTTTTTTTAAACAGCACTATGGCTTATTTCAGGAAAGTACGAGTCAAAAATCAGTTTTGAGTATTTCCGTTTAGCAAAAGTTTGAAGTTTCCATTAAGAATTGGTTTTAGTAATTTAAACATAAAGTTTTATATTTTTTGTAAAATTTTCGTGGCGTGTGGAGCTTTTCAAAGTTGGGGTAATTTTCGAAAAATTTCTGAAAGAATAAAATATGCGTTTTAAGTGCAACTTTTAATCGGTATATCTTTAAATCGAGGTGAGGTTTGCTAACAAACTTGTTGTATTATGTAAACTGAATTACATTGAAAAGTAAGTTAATAAGAAAAAAGACAAAAAAAAATTATTTAACAATTTTTTTTATATTTTTAGCATATGAACCTATAATTTTGGGGACTATTTCAACTATAGGTTGATTTTCAAAACCGAGTCCTGTCGAGTCCACCAAATTTGACTTTTGAATTGATACTGTGAATATTCAAGAAGAGGTTAAAGACAAAATCCATTGCCGATTGGAGATTTTTGACTTTTAGTAACATTACCTACGATATTTTTCCATGAAGCAAATAATTTGAAACGCTCAAAAGCTTTAGTAAGGCAGGATTGGCCGAAGTTGATGGGAGAAAACTCTAGCTATTGAACTGTGTGAGATGTCAGACTGAAATTTGTAATAACATTTGTAATATATCACTGCGGACGGCAGTTTGCGTTAGTGACGAAAGCAGCACAAAGGCTACTAGCAATATATATACAGCTAAGTTGAAAAATATACTACGACTGTCCGCTCAGATCGAGTTATAAACCGATCGAAAGGTTTAGTCCTAACTTACAAAATGGCATACTAAAACTTTTTCTAACCATTTATCAATTGAATTTTCACAGAGTTTCACTTTCGAATATTACCAAGTATTGCAAATAAAGACAACATGACATGTAATTGGCCCACAATACAATCATAAGATTCATTGTCAAGAGTCTGACATTTCTTCCTGTCCACCACTCTCGCTCTCTCCCAGTACGAGTATTTCCCATGTTTTCGTTAGCTCTGAATTCTCTCTAACCAAGTGAAATCATACGACATAAATTTTGCATTGCTCTCAGTACCAGCATTTAAGATTTGCATGTGGCCTTGCCGCACGACTAGTAAAACCAAGTTATTTGTTAGATAAGTGAAAATTGTAAAATTATGTATACACACACCCACACTGACAACCTAACACCGCAAATATAGAAACTCGGTGAAAAATGCGAAGAAAAAAAAGCTCTGCACGCAAAAGTAAAATGAGTTAATTGTTATTCTTCATCTTGGTTGGGAAAAGAGACACGCAAACAAAAACAGAAAACAAAATCCAAAAAAAAATAAAGTAATTACTTGGCATTGTTGCAGTCTCTGCTGTGTTGTCTTTGGTTTGGAGAGTTGTTAATTTAGAAACCGTTGGTGACCAGAATACAATGTAGCCAACAGTTTGCTAAAATATATATAATAATTATATATGTATGTATGTATACTATTTTACTCGAACATAGAATTAGTACACTTCACTGAAGTAGAAACTCTCCTTAGAAATTATTAACAAAAATAATTATGTTATGTCGGATGACTCTCCAATCAGCTTTTCTCAGGAGTTGGAGCTCCGCACTTACAAATGAAGTTCGAATCACAGTTTTATGTATATATAGATATTATTGCTGGGGCGGGTGGCAAAATACTTCTCTCAGGAATGTGAGATAATTCATCGACTAATTATTTAAGTGTTTCGTTTCTAGACTTGTAAAAAAACACTTGTAAGTCCTCGATGGGCCGATTCTCTTCTAGCAAACGATCCAGTTTCAGAACAGACAACTTGTAATACCAGTAATCGATGTACTGTAATAAATTATGATGTTGTTTATGAACATTAAAAGTCAACTGTTGCGATCTACGTACCGCTTCCTGATAGTCATTGCCAATAGTATCGCAACGGCTTAGGATAATACTAATTGGATAATTGAGTTTCTCGCTGCAACGGATACGATAAATATCATGCAACACCTTGCCACTGAGTTGGGGGCAGTCGATAAGGTACAGTTCCGAAAGCCTAGGGCATATTTTGATAATGTCGACCAACTGGTATTCTTTAAGATCTAGACAGCCACTCAATACAAGATAATTCACCACTCGTGGCATATGAAGATCGTTAATCTCGCGATCGTCGAAACAACAATTGTTCAACACCAAACCCTGCAGTCGTTGGCAACGACCCAAAGTAGCTTCCCGCATCCAGTATGGGGTATCGAAGCAGGCGCAATTCAGTTGAATGATCTCTATGGAATTTGACTTCATCCCAATCACATGGCGCAAGCACTCGATGGTCATCTCCGGTGTTTGCTGGCCACCAGTTAGCTCGAGCAAATGCAGCAGTGGCAGTGACAATATTTGATCTCGTGCCTGCTGAAAGAGCGCAATAGGCAATGAGATATCCTGTAGACGGGAACAATTATCGATGCCCTGCAAGTGGGCTGGTAGTTTCTTGAATTTGATGAACAATCGTTTTAACTTTTTGCAACGTTCCAATATGCCAGTTAATGCCGATTGAGCCACATCGCCATAAAGCACCAAAAGTTCCAGTAAGGGAAATTGCTCTATAAAATGTACCTGCACCTCACAGTGCACCTTCAGACGACGCAGATTGCGCAACATTTTCGGCAGTGCATGCAACGGCCACTGCGGCATCGTTGAACCGCCAAGAACGGCAGCAATGCCAACAACTCGCCCCAAACCAGCGTCCCCAGAACCATTCTCTTCTAAACGCCTTGACAGCGACTCTGATGACATCAGAAGTTCACAATGCTGAACATTATTGAGTGCCTTGATTCCGGCATGCTCTAACATATTTAGATTTTCCTGCAGGCGATCTGCTGTGAAATATACGTACCGAAAATTATCCATCATTTTGTTGAGAAAATAGCTCAAAGGTTCGCCGCATATCTCCCGCCCCAGCTGTCGAAAGTCTAAGCGCTTGTAGGAGATTCTCCAAATGCCTTCACAAATTTTCTGTATATTATCATGGTTGCGATAGAGTAGCAGCTGATCGGTCATCGGTAATTTCATCATTAGTACTCGCATCTGTCGGAGCTTCTTATCGTCCTCCTTCTTGCTCCTGGTGCTCCGATCATTTGGCTTCTGTGAACGTCGATAGTTTTCCATCGAGTAATTTACTTTCTTACTGCAGTAAAATATATCGCGAAAATTATTAATAGTATAAATATATGATTCTATGATTTTTTCCGACTTATCAACGTGGCACGTGTTACTTGTGTGATATTTGTTGAATATACAATATACATACATTTGTGTGTAGTTCGGGGATTAATAATCTGACTGATTTGACTCCATCATCACTTTTTCCATCAGATGAAATTGAGATGTGAGACCAGGCCTGCTACAATCTGTACGATTACACCCAGTAGGTATAGGTACTAGTTCTCCAACATTATCCCGTAAACATTCATTGCTCAGTGACATCGCGTGCCGCACTGCTGACATTAGAAAGTGAGTGTGAACTTTCCCATTATTTGTTGTGTTCAGACGGCATTTCTTACCACATACATATATTCAAACATATACATATTTAACTAGATGCTTAAAGTGATGGTCAAAATAATAGAAACAACAGGCATTTTAAGGTTTTACACCAAATATATAACAATATGATAAAAAGCTACGGGACTTTACTTCGAGTAAGATTCAATTTTCATTTAATATTAATGAAATACTGAATTCAGTTTATTAAGACATTGTTTGATCAAATGAGGACCAACAGAGTAACAATTTTCGCGAAATTCATATAAGTTATTTATGGTATTATTAGGATGAGCATGGGTCATGTCATTGATATGAAAAACTAATTTAAAACCTAAAAAATAAAGAAATATTATTAAAAAATAATTAAAATAATAATATTATTATACTTATCACTTTTAAAAAACATACTGTTTTCTGCGATTGATTATTGTTCGGCCTTATGCAGTGGCCGTAGGGTTCTTTCTGCGATACAACCGAAAAAAATGTAATACGCTTTATTTTAAAGTATGCCTTAGTGACTTAGTGATACTAAGTTCAAAAATAGGGATGACTTATAGAAAACAAGTTCAGTGCATGTGGCACCACTCCATTGATTTCTCAATCTGAGTCAATTTGGATAATTGTTTTAATTGTCGAGACTATAAAAAATCGTAGTTGGACAGCAAAATAATAAAGGTAACCATGTTGAACTTGCGTAGTCAAAGAGTTTTAAGTCTATTGTATTTTTTTCAAGTCTAAAAACTCCAATTATTCTTTTTGCTATATAAAGTTTACAATTTTCGTTATCTTTTCTATTATTTTGTTCATCATTGTGTATGCCACGCCTAGAGTGCCTAGATATGCCTTAAACTATGCATATCATATTTATATATATATTCATATATATATATATCAAGTATGGCGCATTTAAATACCTAAGTTTCTTCTTTCCAAAATCGGTAAAAAAAAATTAAAATCGGTGGATATTTGACGAAGCTATGCGCGTATAAGTGAGCGCAAGTATAAAAAAAACGATTTTTTTACCGTAGTTTAAAATTCCGATGTGATCCAAAAATTCTAGTATGCAAAAAATTGTATTTACCTCTACCAACAACAGACGCTATGTCTCATCCCAGAAGTTTTGTGTTGATTTTTTTGTAAGACACTGTTTTTAAAATGTACAAAGGACTTAAATATTCAGATGTTAAAAGCAATGTGCAAAATTGTTTCTTAAAAACTTTATTAACCGATCGTAACGAAATTTTGAAGACAAGTCCGGAATGTGATATATATCACAGGCATAGGGACACAGGCACATAAAATAGATGTATGCATGGCAAATTTACAATGTGAACCACATTTGTTCTATTATTCTTTATGATGATGGTCGCCCCTAATATAATATGCGCGCGAAAACATTACAGTAGAACACCTTTAAGTGTCAAGTCTAATGTATGACATGACCTATGCAAGAATGTGTAACGTCAATGGCTTAGGCCCTTAATGAGATCTCAAGTCTCCCTAGTTCAATGAGGTCACAGTGTTATATCGATACTCGTACGCATACAGCGTGCACGAATTCTAGCTTAACACATTGTTTTCATATCAGACATAAATTAAGGGAAATTTACGAACTCGTTCTACGAGTACATTGACCTAAATAAATGAGAGTAAATGAGAGCACCCAAACTACAAACTTCAAACTTCAAAATTATAATAAGGGTCAAATAAGAAAACATTGAGGTAGGCATGTTCTAATTTATTTCAATAATTACTTTGTACAATCTAAGGATAAAGACTAGTACTTCGGTTCGGTTACGGTTTCGATAGCCCCTCAACCCAGGGTTTTTTTCGGTCCTTGATTGCATTTTATACAAAAATATTTTTTGTTTATTTTTAGCTCGGTACCCAAAAAAATGGGAACTAGAACCTTTAAGATTCGTGACAATTGTGGTACATAATTTGAACACCTTTATCTCTGAGACTATAAAAATTAGAGCAACCAAATTTAGTGACAATTTTCCTAAGATGTTGACCTATATCAAGTTTATTTTATAATTTAGCCCTTCCCACTTTCGCCTACGTCAATGATATAAAAAAAAAATCAAGAGCAATTTTAAAGTTAAGGCCTTTAGACTTGGCACACAGGATGGTGGGACTTAATATTCACCTGTTAATTGTTACCTGAGTACTTTAGTACAAAGCCTTTTAAAATACCTTTCTAACAATATATAGTAAATATCTGTAACTTTTACGGTTTGGAAACGGCGGTTTAAATTTTAACGGGAAATAGGGATTTCCCGCTTAACTAGCGGGAAATTCAAAAAGTCGTAGAACAAACATTTCTAGATTTCGAAAAAAAATAAATCCCCATCATTACATCTAAGCATTTTTAGCGCTGTGATACAAACAGACAAACTGACTTTGCATCTCATCTTGAAAAGTTCACGAAAAATTTCAAATTATCTTTTGAGCTAGTTGTCGGGTTTGGGTGATCAAGGTATCTATCGACGATCACAAGATTAAAAAAAAAAAATTAATCAAAAGGCCCAAACGGCCCCATTAGGTTCAATCATTCAAATTTTTTCCCTTCCACTTACACCCCATTATCTCATGACACAGGTGAGTAAGGAAAAGTTTTAGTATGCCATTTTGTAAGTTAGGACTAAACCTTTCGATCGGTATATAACTTGATCTGATTGGACAGTTATAGCAAATTTTCTATATTAGCTGTATATATTGCTAGTCGCCTTTCGCACCATTCGTGCTGCATTCGTCACTAGCGCAAACTGCCGTCCGCAGTGATTTAAAGTTCGCTTCATTATTCGACTGGGTTAACCGAAACGTGAATCGAAATTGTTCTGTGACGTTCGGTTTAAAACCGGTTTGCAACCTTGCTTAGTACATTTGAGTAAGTCAAGCTTAAGGCTTAATTAAAACAAGTAGCAACGAATTAAATAATTCTGACTCTGATATACCCGTTATTGAATTGTAATATTTATATATTAATTCTATTTGTGAAATTTCAAACTCCTACGGTATAACAATCACTACATAACAAAGCAGAAAACTACCATAATGTTGTAAAAAGATCGGTTGGGTGGTTCGAATCAGAAATTTAGACTGGGGGTTGGTTCGCGAACCGAACCGATTTTACATACTCTTGTACTTAATAAGGTACGGGTATAATTTAAATTGTTGTGAGGGGTTTTCACTAACACGAGTAATCGTTTTTACGTTACGTGATCTCTATGTTGGCGAAATACAAAAGCGTGACGACAGTGGGATTGAACAATGATATGATTGTGAATTCTGGATCTACAAAGATGGAATTTTAACTACAACTATTAAGAAAAAACGCTGGTATTTAAGCCGTGAATTTCGTAAGATGGACGTTCGGGGTCGTGGGCGAAAAGCGTGGTCGGCACTCTTCACTGATTTTAAAAACTGGTGCTATAAATAAATTTAAGCTAAGAAAAAAAATATTGTAGCATCAACCGTCTAAAAACAGCGGTAAATCGTCGGTTTTTTAAGGCGAGTTTCGGGTGCCAAAAGTGGCAATGACTGGCCTGGTCATCAGCTGCACTGTACAAAGATTCCCGAAACTTGTTTTTAAAGAACATAAAGCGCTTCTACGACTGTTCAATGAGTCGATGACTTCATCACTGCTTTGTTTTTGTTAATGTCTGCCTTTTGCATTTGAGCAGACGTGACTCACGCTGCGGATGAGCAATAAGTGTTATTACTCAGTTTAGTTTAATGCGATCATCGAGAAGCGATTCTCAATACAAAAGCTCACACACTTAATTTGGCACATTCATTCTATCTTGCAGCGCCAATTAGTCCTTCCAAAATCACAGAACGGGCAGCATCATGACTTTCTACTGGTGGTCTCATTGGTTTTGGATAACATGTTTGAGTGGTAGGCATTCTATCAAATCTGAGCCTTATTCCTTTTCATTCGCATGTTCCATTTGTAGTACAACTGTTGCCCAATGGCATCACAAATGTGGAAACATATCCCAGCCAGGACATTAGCAAAGAATCCACTACACATCTTGCGGGACAGGCGGCGGACACGTTAAAAACAGTGGATCATGATGCTGATGTGCATCGGCAAACAACAAAATTATATCAAACCACGGCCAGCCAGATTTGGGCTACGGCAACACATACGAATATTATGGATCTAACGATTAAGACAACGCCGACATCAAAGGTCACCCACTTTTATACGGAAGATGGCCAGCAGGGGAATGCCGATGTTATGGAATCACCTTTATCTGACTCCCCCGACGACGATGGTGTTGAACTCCATGAGAATAAAATCTTAGAAAGAGATGAAAATAGAAACGACGATGGGCAGGAGGCAATTGAGAATCTGACACCGTCACACAATCAGTTCGAATTCAAGCGCTCAGCGGACTTTGCAGTGGTTTCGCCGGCGGAACAGCTGAACAACTATACGAATTTTAGTCGTAGCACAAGGTGAGTAACTCATGCTACAATATAAAGCAACTTGAAAATTTATTGAAGTCCGTAGCCAGGACCGTCGAGATGGGGGGGCAGACAGGGCAAATGCCCCGGGGCCCGGACGATCTTGGGGGCCCGGCTGCTGGTAGGAAGTTTTTATCAAATGAAAATACTGTAACTACAAAAAAGGAAACATGGGTTTCAAAATAAATTTCTTATATTCATATATATGAGGGGCCCGTGAGCGCGGTCTGTCCCGGGGCCCGGATCGGCTCTCGACGGCCCTGTCCGTAGCCATCTATTTTTGAAATAGGAATATTGTGTTTTTTTTTTAGCTTTTTATCTACGATTTTTTACTTTAAAATTTTAAGAAAACGCGGCCTGTTCCAGTTTTCATTTCCACTTATATAGGATTTCATAAAATGTATTTTCTGACATTGCACTATTTCGGCGTATTTCAGGAAATTAGTTGTCAAAAATCTGTACCTTTTGAACCCTGTGTGATATCGGTCTAAAATTTGAAATATATGTGTATATTCTTAAAACCTTATAGAAAGTTTGGACCAAGAAGTAAGAGGGGGCGTGGCATGGGAAAGCGTTTAAATTAACGTTCAAACACAAAAGTTGTTAAAAAAAATGTAAGGAAAAAAATTTTTTTTTTGCAATTTCTAAGGTCAATAAGTCCGTTTTCCCGTTAATTCACGCTCTTTCCCATGACACGTCTACTTTTATTTTGTAGTCGAAATTTTCTTTGAAGTGTTCTAAACAAGTCTGCAAACCGGTTCTGAACCGAATCTCGCTGAACCGGTTCGGTTCGAGTTATTAAGCAATCCGAACCGGATCATGAACCAAAAATTTGTTTCAAATTTACTTCGATATAAATCAAGGAAAATTATTTACAAAATTTTCTTTTTATTTTTTGCACATAATTGAACCAAGGTTTGAACCCAAACCTTGGGTTTATGAGGTATATAAACCGGTCTCCGAACCAAACCTAAGTCTTGCTCTATGGTTCGAACCATCGAACCGAACCTTTACCAAAATTTTGGTGGTTTGCAGCCTTGGTTCTAAATATACATATATTAAACAAGCGGGAAAGGCTATAGTCGAGATCCCGACTATATGATACCCGTTACTTACTTAAATATATTGAAAAGTACTTTAAAGAAAATACTTGTTTTGCTCTGAAAACTTTAATTCGCCATAACTGTCGTTCTACATGTCCGATGTTGATGCGATTTAGTGGGATAATAGATAATGCTAATAGATAACGGTAATAATCACAAAAAACGTATTATCTTAAAAACTGTGGGTGTGGTGGTTTTTCGCGATTTGCGGGGGCGGATGGGGGCGTGGATTAAATTTGAAACAAACTTGATCTGCGTGAGGTATATATAAATCTGTGTGCCAAATTTGGTTACTCTATCTCTTTTAGTTTCTGAGATTTCTTTGTTCAGACTGTTTTTCGCTATTTGCGGGGGCGGAGGGGGGCGTGGCTTAAATTTGAAACAAACTTGATCTGCGTGGGGTATATAAAAGTCTTTTAGTGAAAGTTTGGTATCTCTATCTCTTATGGTCTCTGAGATCCTTTTGTTCATACAGACAGACAGACGGACATGGCTATATCGACTCGGCTATTGATGCTGATCAAGAATATATATACTTTATAGGGTCGGAGATGCCTCCTTCTCCCTGTTACATACATTCCAACGAACACAATATACCCTTATTATACCCGTTACTTATAAAAAACAAGCGGGAAAGGCTATAGTCGAGATCCCGACTATATGATACCCGTTACTTACTTAAATATATTGAAAAGTACTTTAAAGAAAATACTTGTTTTGCTCTGAAAACTTTAATTCGCCATAACTGCTGTTCTACATGTCCGATCTTGATGCGATTTAGTGGGATAATAGATAATGCTAATAGATAA